>OY829329.1:44898071-45265112 GCA_963691655.1 Toxonevra muliebris
ACCTTAATTTGTGTGTCAAAAAATCGCACGTGTAGTTTCGGTTCGCGCCATTTAAAAACCTCTTGTAAAAGATGTAAAGAAAATTTTTTGCTGCAAGTTGATCTCATTAAGTTTTGATGTGATTTGTCGACTATAGTAGTTTGTATACAGATGTTGATTAGGTGTTTTGCAATTTTTAAAATTTGAGTTTGTCCCAAATTTTATGTTGCCAATAAAATTTCTTGTGCTGAATCGTTTATAATGTTATAGAATGTCTAGGGAAAGTTATATCGAAAACACTAGCAGACAAAGTTTGAATACTTAAGCAAGAGAACTGATAGAAGATTTGCTTTAATAACTACGACTGCTGAAAATATCGTCAGAATGATTGACTTTAGAGAGATTACTCGGGATCTGGACATGAATCACGAATCCCTTCAGACCATTTTAATTGATATTTAGGTCATGATTTTCCAAAAGAACCCAGTAAACAAATTGCTGTAGGCATGCTTAAATGAGTGAATTCAGACCTTAAAATCATTGAACATATCGTAACGTGTAACGATGTCCGGGCTTATGAGCTGGTCATCCAAGGAGGTCAACAATCCATGGAAAAGTGATTTGATAACGCCCCAAAACCGAAAAAACGGCAAACAGACACTTGAGAGGTCGTCTAGCTTAATCAACAGCTATACACAAACTGGTTGATAGATCGTTCCAAAACTCTATGTGACAATTTAGGTATACAAAACTAAATTATATTAGCTCCATATTCATATATTTTACGCGGAGTTTTTAAATGAACAATTCTCAGGATTTATTTGACAGAATGTAATTTGTCTTCGAATTGAAATATTTTGAAGCACATTTGATTACTTTTAGGCAAAAATGGAAAATTGAAATTGAAATACTGTTGAAAATATTGTATAGAAAATCATTGAATAGAAAATCATAAAGTTAAGTCAGAGAAATTATTAGAAATATATCTAAAATATTATACTAAGAATATTATTCCGTTGTAATAATTATGAATACGTAGGAACATTTACAAATCTAACAAAAATCAGAATTGTTGGAATTACAGATACTACGAATTCGTAATCGTTACGACTGATTCAAAAATTCGGGTAAGTATGATATGTTCCTCAAATATATAATATATGAGAAAACATCAGTTTAGAAGAGTTTATTATTTATTTTATTTAACTGCTTGCTAAAACTTCAGCTTTATACTTAAGTAATTAGATTAAAATCAATAAACTAAACTGGAGCATAGTTTTTTGTTTTTTCTACTACTTTCCTCTATCATTTGAAACAAATTGAAGAACTTCTTAAGTAAATGAATAAATAATGTGCGATATGTATGAATGATGCGGTTGTGTTATTTAAAACTTTTTGTGAGACACACGCCAGCATTCATCAATCGGTTTTTTTTTAATTTTTATTGTGTTAATTAAAAAAAGAAAAAAGAAACAACATAAAAAGTAAACTAAATACTTTAGTTAAATATTAATACAAAAGGGAAAACGTAATTGAATTTTAATTTTTGCAAGTGAATATTGAAAAAAAAAAAATCACACAAAAAACACAAAAATTTTGTTAACAACGTGAGCATTAAAAATAATAAAATCACATTTAATATTTATTTACACACATAAATAAATTTAAGCTTACAAAAAAAAAAATCATTTACTGCTTACCTTTAATCCTTGCAGCATACCATCCAAACTGCTTTGAGGCAAATTGCCGATGCCGTCTTCTACTGTTGTCAGCGATTGTAGCAAATCATCGACGTCGCGTGTTAAATCCTATAAGTTTTTTTTTTGTTTTTTTTTTTGTTTTGTTTTTGTTTCATTGCAAAATATGCGTAGTAGAGGAGGGAAATCATGTGTAAGGAAAAATTAAATTTTGATTTAATAAAGAAGAAATTATTTATGCGAAAAACAAGAAAAATTCATAAAACAAATTAGACAAAAATCAATAAGAAATTTTTGTTGAACTAAGCAAGAAAAATAACAAAGAACATCGTTAAAAATATATGTAGATGGAGGTACTTAGTTTTTTTTTTTATGAAATATTTGATAAGCAATGAAAATGTTTTATAGGTAGGTAGTTTTGAATAAATATTTTGTTTTTTTTCTTTTTTTTTTAAAGAAAAGAATACTGCTATACGTATTTAAATTTAAACGGCACGGGAAATACGATGCACATGCATAGATTAAATATGTAGAAGACATATAAATATTTGCAGAAAAATCAAATAATACTTAAAAATATATACATACAGTTTTTCTGATTTTAGAACTTATGTAGATATGCTCATATGTTCAAATGTACTATTAAATAACAAAAATGTTATAACTGCAAAGACTGAGTTTTTTTAAAGATTTTTTAAAGAATAATCAAAAGCTTTAATTGATTTTTGAAAATGTTTTGTTATTATTTAAAACATTTTTATAATGCAGTTATATTATTATGAAACTAAATAGCATAGAAAATAAGGTTTTTATTTATAATTAAAACTATTAGAATTAAGTCACTTAACTTGTTTTGATAAAGTCAAATTCAAGCAATATCAAATGGATTCATTTCACTGCGTAAACTTATCGTAAACTGCGTATTTTTAATCAGGGTTTGAGGAACGAAGCGAAAAAAACCACAATTGTTCCGAAAGGAAGATTCTAGAATAGGCAATTAAAAAATATCACACAGAAGTAGAAGTTTCGACCGAAATATTTTCCAGTTTAAGTTCAGGTAAATTTCTGCGGACTTTAAAAATAAAATATTTCATATAAATTCAGAATTGAATTCTATATATAAAAACGAATAGGGGTCTAGCTTTTCGAGAAGCTGTGATGAAAACTTCAGAGTTTTATTTAGTGAAAAAAATAAGTCAAATACCGAAAGGCAAGATCTTTTACGAATTAAAATATTTACCAGATAAGAGGAAAAAAGTTTGCCAATTGAAATGGAAGGTTGAACCATAGAATGTTAGAAGGTTCTTGGTGCAGTTTGGAATGCTAAAGAAACTATGAGGAAATGTTTTTCCAGATATAAAAATTCACCTGATCCTAACTTATTTCATGCTAAAATGAAAATTGAAATTAAAAGTTCCTTTATCTATTGCCATTGAAATGGAACCTTCTTCTGTGCGTTTTGTTACGATAGACGAACAATGGTGAAATGCATTTCTAGAAATAAAATTTCATAGAAGTCTAACTTATTTCAAAGTTTTATTTCATAAAAAGAATAAATCTATTATCGATTGCAACGATATTTTACGGATTACAATCATTTAGATTAAAAGAAAACAGTTTTCATTTAGTATGGAACAAAAGGTTAAAAGTTAACTTTTCTATTCCGATAGGAATGAAAAAATGTTAGAAGTTTGATGGAACGATGGAGCAACAGTTATTTTTTCGCAATAATTGTTTAATAAAACAAGAAACAACAATTTCTTCTTTAACACTACAAAGTGAAATGGTTCCCTTTAATATTGTATGCATACATCAACAGCTAGTAAAACTAATTAATTAATTAGTTCGGCGTAAAGATAACAATAGCAAAAAAAAAAAAAAAACCGAATAGCTTTCACTGGTATTGGATAGCAAAGTATTGAATAACAACATATATATGTAAAAAATAGTAGAAAAACATTTAAAGCTTTTAAACAATAGCAACATTTAATTGAAAAAAATATATGCAGAAAGATAGTAAAAGATTATAGAGAAGCTACAAATTAGTATGAAAACTAATAATAGGGGGATTCATTACTCTTCGAGTATAGCTGCCGCTTATTATTTATAATTTCATAGTGAAAGGAACCTCTCAAATATTTTTGCCGTAACACATTAATTCTATTATAGGTTGATGTGGAAATTCTAGTAATTCCAGAACTGCTTTCTATATACTTAGTAGTAAGAGTTATTAATATAATAATATCATACATATACAATGGAAGAAGGTAGAGTAATTAAGATTTTTAATTTTAGGGGTAGGTAGTTCTAAAGATAATTTGTACATAAGAATAATTAGATATAATCAGCTGAAATTCTATAAATATTGGAGATATTCAACTGAAGCTATTTCTATACAATTAACTAATAAAATCTTCTCAGTATTTTAGCCTTAAATTTCATGCCTAACGCTATAGCAGTTGAGAGTTTTTGAAAAGTTATTGTAGATACCAAAAAATTAAAAACAAAATTAATAACAATTCCATTATATAGTTTTATAGTTTGTAGTTTAGAAATAACCATAAATCAGCATAAGTGTATGTACAAAATTTTCAATAAGGAAATTGAAGTTTCAAGATCTTTCTTACTTAAGTGAACAATATGGAAAGGGTAAGCAAATGTCACCTGTGCGCTTTTTTTTAAACAACATTACCTATAAAAATATAGAAAAGGAGGAAAACATCTAAAGCTGCTCTAACTTAAATTTGCGATTTCCTCGTTTACATTTGTTTAGAAGAAAGATTTGCTGTATAAATTTGTACGTACTCTCAAATAAAAATCGATATCAAGCTCTTCATGCGCTAGTATTTATATAAAATTAAACAAAAATGCTTTCAGCAATATAAACACACACATATGTACATAGATAAAAATATAATTTCTAGATAAATTCAGCTGTACAAGATAAATACAGCTGCACGAAAAAGCGCTTAATACACTGAGAGAAAAGAGTCAACGAAAAATGTTGAATTAAATTTTATTTTTAGAGATTTTTATATCAATTTTGTATTGAAGTATTATGAAGTTTGAATAAAATTTAAATCTCACTGGTACATATAAAATTTGCAAAGTATTTGTCTTTCAACTGCAAATTAGCTAACTAATTTTAACTTCCTATTTAGTATTCCACACGATACTGTATATGATAAAAATCAATAAATAGTCAAATATTTCACTGGTCTACTATAAAAATCAGTTATTTCATCTGTATACTTTTTGATATACCGAGATCTAAGTAAATATATAAATAGCACAATAATTCCGTATGTGTTCTTTGCACAAAAGTTACACGAAAACTAAAAATTCTATTGCAGAATTGTGTGTATTGCCTATGATCTGCTACTGAGCTATTTTCAGTTCCAAATTGCAGAGCACAAAAAAAAAAAAACATAAGTCAGAAAAAAAAACGAAAATTCCTATGACTGCGAAAAACTATGCGAAATGTTATTTTTACAATGCTGCAAATGCTGCAGTAATGCGAAAATTTTGTTTTAGCAAATATATCATCGGCCTCATCAGCAGTAGTCTCGTGAGAGGTTTACCATCCTCTTCATCATCATTATTTTCATTTTTAATGACAGCTTGGGTCATTTTTAAAAATAATCAAAAGAAAAGTGTTGCGCGTAGTTATCGCATGGAGAGAGGAGGAGAAGAATATTGAACTTTTTCTTTGACGCATTTTAAAAATCATATCCATTTTTAAAATATTATATTGCATTGTATGTATGTATAACCAATGCCAAAATGGTGAGATTTAAGTGATTTAAGTGTTTGTTGTTGTAGTGTAAAGATTTATCTTAAAACCACAATTATGTACCTACTTTAAAAACATATTCATAACTTAAAGATTTAAGTGAAATTAGTAGAGTGCATATTTGTGTTGCTTTACATACTTTGCTTTCAATTTATAAAACATTATTTATAAATCAACTTCATTTTTTATTAAATTTCAAATATATGCAAAACTGAAAATCTCTGTTTAATGTTAGCTTTAAATATTAAAGATAAATATATGCATTTAGGATATTAACAAGGTGTCTTATTCGGTGTCGTATCCTCTCGTTTGCTATAATTTCTTTGATTTTTCATACAACGTTATAGAAAATTATAATTATGCAACAGCTTGTGAATACCCTAATTATATATTGAGTATTCACAATTAACTTTAATTTTAAAAGCTACTTTTCGACAAAAATTCAAATTTATGCAAACTTGTGAAAATGCTTAGATAATATTTATCTAGCGAAAATAATTTTAACAGTTAATTTGCCTTCCAAAGCTATTTGCTAATATTAAGCAGAAAAATAATACGAATCTAACAAAGTTCCATTCACAGCTGATCATAATTCAATCGTAACGTATAAAGTCATAAAACTTTACATGAAATATTGGAAAACTAAGGATTAAGGATTGTGATTGAAGTTATTGTTTTGATGAAGCCTAGCTGGGTCGCCACTATAATTCAACCGTTTAAACACACAATTTGGCAGGTTTATATTAACTCAGGAAATGACAAATATTTATTTGTTTAGGAAAATATACTTAACAACTGGAAGTTGTTATCTCAGATATCTAAATTATAAAAATAAATAATGTGTAATAAATTTTAGTATGCATGTTAAATACTATAACAATAGGGCTCCTCTAAAATGTTTTTAAGCCCATTTTGATGCAAATGTAAGTATTTTGAGATAATTATCGGCCTAAAAAAAGTCATCTATTTAAATTCAAACCTATTTTCTATATATTTAAATAAAAACATTTACGTTTTGATGATATATTTGCATTTCAAAATAAAAAATAATAAAAAAAGCTTAAGATAAATATTATCTGATAAAGCTAAAAGGGTAAAGTACAACTAATTCCGACTAATGCATTTGTTTTATTCGCTCTTTCAATACCCAATAATTTTTCATTTATAGAAAAATATTATCTGCATAATTCAAAAACCTTTCTAACAATAATTAACTAACAACAACTTTCAATTGATTCCGCGCACAGGCTTTTTGAACACACTCCCTCACTCACATTTTTGAAGAGCAAGAGATAATTTTTTTTTTCACAGAAGATAAAAATGTATCTACCAAACAGATTTAACGGCTAACCTAAATATGTCGGGTAGGTATCTCAAGGGTGGAAAAAGTGTAATCGTGCATAAATGTGTGCAAATTATTTGTAAGTAAATACTGCTACTTTGACATTCTCCAATATTAAGAAAAAAAGAAATAGTTAATTTTACTTTTTGTTAAGAAAAAAATTAAAAAGGTAGGCATGCGTATTGATTAGTTTTTTTTTTTTTATTTTATTAATATTATGTTTCTTCAAGGAAGTTATTAAACTATTACAAATTATTTATGTGTTTGTGTTTTTGTTTTTTGAATAAATAATTTTTTTTGTTAATATAGAAAAAAGAAAAAAAAATATAAAATATTAATAGAAAGAAAACAAAAAACACAAAAAAAATACAAAAGAAAATTATAAAATTAATAACGAAAATCAAAAAAGATTAAGTTATAAATTAAAATTAAAATACGCTAACAAGCAGTAATTGTTTAAACTTTAAATACGAATAATTCAATAGCTAAGTATATTAAGTAAGTGATATGACGTAGTAATGCATAAGTATGTTTTAGTTGTAAATCGTACATAACAAATTAAACAGAACTACAAAGAAAATAATAGTGTAAATAATCATGTCAATTCAAAATTTAAACATTGAAAAAAAAAATCACTAAGTATTGTAAATGAAAGTTAGAACTTTTTATATCATTATCAACAATGCATTAAATCAATTAATCGATAAAAAAAAGAATTAAATTGAAATTGTTATTATTTGGTAAAGAAAAATTGGTAATGTTGAAAGTTTGAGTTAAAGAAGAAAAAAAAACGGGCGTCAGTGGTGTTGGCCTAATTAGTTCAATTAACCACTTGTTTAATTTAATTAATTAATTAATTTAATCACACCTATTAATGCCATTTAAAAGCCAAAAACAAAGACCAAAACCACACAGAAAAGCTGCAAACATTAGAACTATAAATAGACGTAGTGTTAACTTTATTATCACCTTCTGCTGCTGTTGTTGCTGCAGACCCATGGTTGCATTCGTTGTTGTCGTTGTTGCACCAGATGTGGTTGTCGTTACCGTCGTAGTTGTGGTTGTACGTTTGATAACCTCTGGCTGTGGACTTACTACAAAATCGGGTCTAAATTGTTCATCAGTGACTGTAGTGGTGGTTGTCGTTGTTTCAGTTGATGTCAATGGTGCAACAATTGGTACCACTGTTGGTTGTTCAACATATGCTAATGATGTTGGTGTAACTACTTGTTCTGCTTGTGTAGCAATTGTGGTTGTCGTTGTGGGTGTTGCTGTTGTTGTCTTTTCAATGACTTCTATTGTATCTGGTGTTGCTGTTATTGTTGGTGTTGCTGTTGCTGTTGCGGTTGGTGTGCTTGCCGTTACAGTCTTATTTAGCATTGCTGTAGCTACTGGTAATAGTGCAGCTGTTGCCGCCATTGTTACCGTGGATGTTGCCGTATTTGCTGCACTTGTTGCCATATCGGCCGCAGTCTTTACAATACTTGCAGTGGCACTAGCCAATTGTGTTAGTTTACTTGCAGCAGTAGCAGGTTTAGATTCAGATTCAGTGGTTTCAGGGATGTTTGATACGGATTGGGAATCGGGATGGGGGGTTAGGGTTGTGGGAATTGTTGTGAAAGTTTCGCTATCATCATGAGCGCTTGTTGTTGCTGTTAGTTTTGCTGGCGTTTTAGTTTCGGTTAGTAATTCGCTTGTTTCAGCTTGTAACAAGTGCGCCGGAGTTTCTCCCACTACTACTTCTTCTTCTGATTTCAGCGCGAGGTATGTACTTTGATCCCGCCAATGCCCTACACCGCCTGGCAAGTCCGTAGACATGTATTGAGAGGAACAGCTTTGGTTGTATTGGTTTACGTCGTGTTCTGGTGTCGGTGTTACATTACCACTACTACCACCACTACCAGGACCACGCTTATTATCATCGTCTGGTTTACGTATCTCTGGTATAAGTGCATTACCACCCTCTTCATTGTCATCATCATCGTCGTCATCGTCATCGTCGTCGTCTTCGTCAACCTTGTCTTTGATGTCTTTGTCCTTGTCAATATCTTTCGTGTCTTTTTCCAAGACGGCATCACGCACTTCCCGTTCATGTTGTTTATCTAGCTCGCTTGACATAATCAAATCCATATGTAGCTGTTCGGCATTCCAATCATCCAAATACAGATTTCTTGCCAATGCTTCGATATCAACGCCAGGTGTGCTTGGTGCCTCCCCGGTGGGAATGTTTTGTTCGATTGGTTTTTCGATTTTTTCAGTCTTTTCAACAACATTGTCTTTAGTTAATTGTTTCGATTCGTCAGCTTCCGTTGTGGTCGTAGTTGTTTCTACGACAACAGTTTCTGTTTTCGATACAATTTCAGTCTTATCAACGTTTTCGGGTTCATGTTTTAGGTCTACGTCTATGTCGGTTGTGGTGGTTAGTTTTTGGGTCAGCAACCAAATACTCTCGTATGGAGTAGCATGTGCATAGTAATTGATTTGTTTAGCAAAAGTGTCCTGACTAAGATTCCAAAGCAATAGATTGATTTCAGTTACAGTAGCAATAGGAATTTCATCGATTAAGGATTCGATGGTAACCGTTGGTTCAACAGTAGGCTTAGGAGAGGAAATAATTTCTTTCTTTACTACTTCAATTACCTGAGTAACAGTTGGTTCAACTAGAGTGGCAGTTTCTTCGAAACTACTTAAAGTGGGAGAGGAAATTTCTTTTGGTTCTACTTCAATTACTGGTGTAACTGATGGTTCAACTACTAGAGGTTCTACTTCAATTACCGGTGTAACTGATGGTTCAACTACTAGAGATTCTACTTCAATTAACGGTGTAACTGATGGTTCAACTACTAAAGGTTCTACTTCGATTGCTTGTGACTCTTGCAAATGCCATTGGGATTCGGTACTATTATAATCAGGGTGCGTTAGGGTATAACGATCCAAATACATATTATGTATAAGGATCTCAGAGTTAATTTCTGGCACAATGCTGGGTTCGATTATTACGTATTCATCAATAAAGTTTTGGGTTTCGTTTGGTGTTTCAGTAGTATTGTCTTCTGGTTTCACAATTACAATTTCTGGTTGCTTTTCAATATCTTCAGTCTTTGGTTGCACTTCGACAACTGGCGTGGCAACTTTTTCCTCTTGAAGCTCCAAATACATTTCGAATTCATTATAATTTGGGCGCAAGAAACTTCTGCAGTCAATAAATAAATTATTGTTCAAAATCTCTGCATTAATTTCACTCAAGTCGCTTGGCTCAATTATAACATATTCCTCGACGATTTTCTCTACTTTAGGCTCGTCAATTGGCATGAATTGTTGCAAACGCTCAGTAGTGCGTGCAATCTCTTCGGTGATTTGTTTTAGTGTGGGCGATTGTTCCACAGTTTCCGGTACTTTTTCAATTTCAATAAACTCTTTTGTCGTTTCAAGTATTGAAGAGTGAAGGGTTGGAACTTTTGGTATTTCGAACTCTGATATTTCAGTTTGTATAAATGCAATATCTGGCTTGACTATTTCTTTATCATCTTGACTCAGGATAGACACCTTTTCAGCAGGGACCGTTTCAGTCGCAATGCTGTGCTGCTCTGTGATTGTCGTAGTCACATATGTTGTTTCTGTTGATGTAGGTTGCTCGATTACACTTTCAGCTTCTGGTACTTGAATATCAGTTGTTACAACAGTCGACGCTGCTTCTGTTTCTGCAGGTTGTTCAATTATTTTTTCAACATCTGGTACTAGTACATCAGTTATCGTAGTTCCGAAAGGTTGTTCTGTTATTTTCTCTACTTTTGGTAATTTAACTTCTGTCGTTACAATACTAGATGATGAAGATGCAACTTCTACTGGTTGCAGATCTGTATGTGTTGTTATTATGGATGTAACATATGTGGTGGTTGCTTCAGTTGCGTTAGTTGGTAACTCATTTATCTCAATTCTCACTTCCGGTTTCACTGCCTGTTGTTTTGGCTCTTGCAAATCTGTGGTTTTACTAACTACGACAGTTGACCACGAAACATCTGATTTTGCTGGTTTTTCTACAGGTATTTCTCTTTGAATGGGATCTGGGAATATTGTTGTTTCAGTTTGAATTATTGCTGACCAGTGAGTTGGTTGATCTGTGGGTGATTGCACTAACACTTCTTCGACTACTTCTGGTGGTATATGAATAGATGATAAATCAGATGCAGTTGGCTCCGCTAGCTTAGGTTCCACAATCTCACTGGAGACTGTTGAGGCTGGTTTTAATGTTGCAGACCAATATGAAGTTTCGCACTCGAATGGTGCCAACGGAGTTTCTTCACTTGTGATAGTCGTTGCCGTTTCTGTAGTAGTAGCTTCAGATGGAATGAGTGTTTCATCAGCAATAACAGTTTCTTTTGTCTTTTCTACCTTCTTCGATTTTTTATCTTTCGATTTTTTCTTATGTGAAGGCTCTGCAACGGGTTCATCAGTCGAAGTCTTAGGTTTTTCAGGTTTTACGATATTATGTTGTTTTTCTGTACTTAAGAAGTCGATTGTTTTATCTTTAATATTATCCCGAACAGTGTCTTTTGTCACAGAGTCAGTTTTAACTATTGCTGACCAGTGAGTTGGTTGATCTGTGGGTGATTGCACTAACACTTCTTCGACTACTTCTGGTGGTATATGAATAGGTGATAAATCAGATGCAGTTGGTTCCGCTAGCTTAGGTTCCACAATCTCACTGGAGACTGTTGAGGCTGGTTTTAAAGTTGCAGACCAATATGAAGTTTCGCACTCGAATGGTGCCGACGGATTTTCTTCAGTTGTGATACTCGTTACCGTTTCTGTAGTAGTAACTTCAGATGTAACGAGTGGTTGATCAATAATAAAAGCTTTTTGTGTTACTTCTTCCTTCTTTTGTTCATCTACAACATGTTGCTTTTCAATACGTACGAATTCCAAATTATCACGTGGTATTTCTTCAAAATCTGGAGACTTTTTCTTTGACTTTTGTTTTGGTTTCTTAGTCTTTTCTTTACGTTCAGGTTCCAGTGTCAAAGGAATGCTTACTTTGATTTTCTCAATGGTTTTATATTGCGTATCTGGAGGTATAACTGAAGTTTGAAGTGGCCGTATACTCTGTACTGGTTCGGGAACGTTTTGAGCAGCAATAGCTGCCCAAGAAAGGCCAGCTGATATTGGCTTTACTATTGGTTTTGGTACTTCAACTATGGCTTCCACAACGTCCACTAACGTTGTGCTAACTTCTTGTGGCGCAACAGTCTCTGGTACAGAATCATCTGAAGTTTTAACAATTTCAGTTATAGTTATAACCTCTGGTGTAGGTATTTGTGTTTGGCTTTCTACTCCATAGTCAACATGAGGTTTCGTCTTTTTTGGTTTCTTCTTCTTTTTGGATTTTTCAGATTTCACAGAGCGCGTACTTTCACCCGAAATAGATTGTTGAGAACGAGAGCGAGATCTTCTTCTATGTTTTTCTTTCTTTGACACATATTCCAGGAAACCTTCACTATCTGGTTCTTGCAATTGCTCTTCTGAAAGATTTGGCGCTTCAGTAACTTGTATAATTGGACGTTCAGCAGCACGAGATATTCGAGAAGCTTGAGTTTCTGTAGTGGTTGTCGTTTCAACAGTCTGTTCTTGTGGAGCAAAACTGCGCACAATTGAAGCCCATGACGAAGATCCTGGCTCGGTTGAGTGGCTGGTTTCATCTTCAATCATATCTTTCCATGACAAATCTGAGGAGCTAGCAGGCCATTTTTCCTTTTCTTCATGATCAGTTTCTAGAGTTAAAGGTTGTTGTGGCTCCTGTACTTCTAATAACTTTTCTTCTTGATATATTTCTTGCACTGGCTCCACTGGTGTAATTTTGTCTTTGGCTGTCGGCAATACCTTTTCTTCCGGCATTGTCTCTTCTCTTGGCTCACTATATTCATGAGCACCTAAGAGTTCAAGT
Organism: Toxonevra muliebris; assembly: GCA_963691655.1. Taxonomy (NCBI): domain Eukaryota; kingdom Metazoa; phylum Arthropoda; class Insecta; order Diptera; family Pallopteridae; genus Toxonevra; species Toxonevra muliebris. The sequence continues at coordinate 44,910,824 of OY829329.1, forward strand.
TCCTCGTCTAAATCACTGGTGTCATATTCTGCAGGATCCCTAGGAGTTTCGATATCACTCTCCGGTTGATAGTACCGTACATTGGGCTTATCCACGAAGCCTGATTTTCTCACAACTTCAGCATACGTTTCTGACATAGACCAAACTGATGGCATGGGTGCCTTCGGTAAAGGAATTGAGAATTCGTTAGATGATTCTTCTGATTTTGGCTCCGGTGTTTTTGCTTCCACTTCCTCAAAATCGGGCACGAATCTCGGTTTAACACTCTCTATTTCTCTTGGATGTTGTTCTTTCTTAGGCTTTTTCTTTTTCTGTTTTTCTTTCTCAGTGTGCGCGGGAATATCTTTAGAAACATGAATAACTTCAGTTCGCACATTATCAATTTCTACTGGTTTTTCAACTATTTCAATTTCAGACTTATTGCTTTCAATAATTTCCTCACTATTTTGACTGACTATAGATGACCAGCCTGTCAGCATAAGCGGTTTACTGTCTGTAGTCGTTGCTGTTTCTTCAGTATAAGTTGTTGTTGTTGTTTCTGGCAGTGATTCCACTATGTTATGCCTTTCTTTTTCATGTTTAGTCTTATGTTTCTGTTTATTTAAGTTTTCTTTCGTAACTTCAGTGCTTTCGAATGAAATTTTAGGTGTAGTATCTTGTACTTCAAATACATCAGTTTCTACCTTTCCAAAGTCTCCAGTAGTTATTGTTTCATCAATTATGTTAGAAGTTTCAAAAGATTCTTCAAGGTCTCTACTAACAATTGAAGACCAAGATAATGGAGCTTGTGCTTCTGGTTCAAAGTCATTGGGAATCTCAGGTACTGGTTTATATTCTTCCTGTGCTGTCTCTGGAGCAGACCAATGTTGTTTTTCTTGTTCAATAAAGTCTATTGTCTGTTTGGTAGAGTTTGTCTTTTCAACGAGGGGTTTCACATTATCAACAATTTCTGATATTATTTCATCGGACTTCTCAGTTATCACTGTTTCAATGAGCTCCGTAGTTGTGGTCGTGATTGATTCACCAATATTACGAGTTATCTCAATCTCTGGTAAGATTTCCGTAACAGATTCACTTAGTTGAATCATTTCAGGTTCAGTTTCAGTGGCAATTTCTGTTTTATCTGGTTTCGATTTTATCTTTTTCTGCTTTTCTATAACAGGTTTGGTTTCTACAGCACTTAAAATCTTTTGTTCTCTTGCAGTGATTTTGTCAATGGACTCAGGAGCTCCTACCTTTCCTGTAATTTTTGGTTTTACAGTCGGATCTAAATTTTGGCTCACAATAGCAGACCACGACATTTGACCAGGCGTAGACCAAATATCTCGTTGCATGTCTTCAACCCCAATTATTCCAGGTATTTTCTGAGCTGATTTTTCTGTTATGTCAGTGATGGTAGTTACCTTCTCTATATTCTCATGTCTTTGAATCTCTGGTTGAGGCACGGACACTATGTGTTCTTCAATAATTTCAGTTACATTTTGAGGAGTAGTTTCCAAAACGATTTTCGTCTTTTCATGTTTTGACTTCCGTTTCTTCTGTTTTTCAGATTTGTGCTTAGATTCCACAATACTTAAGATCGGTTCTTCATTATCCTTCATCGAAATTTCGGATTCAACCTTTTTTGCGAATTTACTCAAAGACTCAGAAACAACAGGCTCAGGTACCTTAATTTTTACCTCAGTCTCTAATATGGGTTCTTCAATATTTTGACTAACAATCGCAGACCACGACATGTGGCCAGGAGTAGTACCCCAATACTGCTTCTCTTGCTCAATAAAACCCGTTATATGCACATGGGAATCAGTCTTTTCAACAGTTGTCGTTTCAGGTTCCATATCATCAACAAATGCAGAAATTGTTTCATCGGCGTTTTCTATTACTTCAGAGATGTAGGTCAGCTTTCCAATATCCTCAGGAATCGGAATATCTTGTTGAGATTCAGCAATTATTTTATGATCTTCCATTTTTTCAGTTACTAATTCCGGCAATACCTCAACAATATTCTCTGTCTTGAATTTTTGTTTCTTATGCTTTTCTCTTTTAGGCTTCGAGTGAGAAACACTTGGAACCTGCTTTTCAGGTTCTTCGAATGAAATTTCTGGTTCTATTTTTTCAGTGATTTTACCAACAGCTCCAAGAACCACCGGCCTAGCCTCCTCTGTTTTTGGTACTGCAATGGACTCTTCAATATTTTGACTTACAATTGAAGACCATGACATATGACCAGGTGTCGTAGCCCAATATTGCTTTTCTTGTTCAATAAAGTCTGTTGTATGCACATTGGAATCAGTCTTTTCAACAATAGTTGTTTCAGATGTCACATCGTCAGTAATCACAGGAATTACTTCCACTTGCTTTTCTGTTATTTCAGTGATTGTAGTCACCTTCTCAATATCTTCATGTGTTTGAACATCTATTTGAGGTTCTGACAATATTATTGGTTCATCGACAATTTCTTTAACATTTTCAGGAAGTGCCTCGGGAGTAGCTTCTATTTTCTCCCGTTTGGGTTTCTTTGTTTTCTTGTGCTTTTCTGCTTTGAGTTTGATTTCTGAAATACTGGAGCTTGGCTCTTCATGGACTTTCAATGCAACTTCAGGCTCACTAATACTGCTAATTGATTCGAAAGCAACAGTCTCTGAATCCTCAATTTTTTCAGCTTGCGGTTGTGCAACCGGCTCTTCAATATTTTGACTCACAATTGAAGACCATGACATATGACCGGGACTCGTAGACCTATATTGCTTTTCTTGCTCAATAAAGTCCGTTGTTTGCATATTGGAATGAGTCTGTTCAACAGCAGTTGTTTCAGATGTCACATCGTCAGTAATCACAGGAATTACTTCCACTTGCTTTTCTGTTATTTCAGTGATTTTAGTCACCTTCTCAATACCTTCATGTGCTTGAACATCTATTTGAGGTTCAGACAATATTATTTGTTCCTCGACAATTTCTTTAACATTTTCGGTAGGAGTCTCGGGAGTAGCTTCTATTTTCTCCCGTTTAGGTTTCTTTGTTTTCTTGTGCTTTTCTGCTTTGGGTTTGATTTCGGAAATACTGGAGCTTGGCTCTTCATGGACTTTCAATTCAACTTCAGGCTCACTGATATTGCTAATTGTTTCGAAAATAACAGTCTCTGGCTCTACATTTTTTTCAGCTTGCGGTAGTGCAACGGGTTCTTCAATATTTTGTTTTACAATTGAAGACCATGACATATGACCAGGTGTCGTAGACCAATATTGCTTTTCTTGCTCAATAAAGTCCGTTGTTTGCACATTGGAATCAGTTTGTTCAACAGCAGTTGTTTCAGATGTCACATCGTCAGTAATCACAGGAATTATTTCCACTTGCTTTTCTGTTATTTCAGTGATTGTAGTCACCTTCTCAATATCTTCATGTGTTTGAACATCTATTTGAGGTTCTGACAATATTATTGGTTCATCGACAATTTCTTTAACATTTTCAGGAAGTGCCTCGGGAGTAGCTTCTATTTTCTCCCGTTTGGGTTTCTTTGTTTTCTTGTGCTTTTCTGCTTTGAGTTTGATTTCTGAAATACTGGAGCTTGGCTCTTCATGGACTTTCAATGCAACTTCAGGCTTACTGATATTGCTAATTGTTTCGAAAACAACAGTCTCTGGATCCACAATTTTTTCAGCTTGCGGTTGTGCAACGGGTTCTTCAATATTTTGTTTTACAATTGAAGACCATGACATATGACCAGGTGTCGTAGACCAATATTGCTTTTCTTGTTCAATAAAGTCTGTTGTATGCACATTAGAATCAGTCTTTTCAACAATAGTTGTTTCAGATGTCACATCGTCAGAAATCACAGGAATTACTTCCACTTGCTTTTCTGTTATTTCAGTGATTGTAGTCACCTTCTCAATATCTTCATGTGTTTGAACATCTATTTGAGGTTCTGACAATATTATTGGTTCATCTACAATTTCTTTAACATTTTCAGGAAGTGCCTCGGGAGTAGCTTCTATTTTCTCCCGTTTGGGTTTCTTTGTTTTCTTGTGCTTTTCTGCTTTGGGTTTGATTTCTGAAATACTGGAGCTTGACTTTTCATGGACTTTCAGTGCAACTTCCGGTTCACTGATATTGCTAGTTGTTTCGAAAACAACAGTTTCTGGCTCCACAATTTTTTCAGCTTGCGGTTGTGCAACGGGTTCTTCAATTTCTTGACTTACAATTGAAGACCATGACATATGACCGGGTGTTGTAGACCAATATTGCTTTTCTTGTTCAATAAAGTCTGCTGTTTGCACATTGGAATCAGTCTTTTCAACAACAGTTGTTTCAGATGTCAGATCGTCAGAAATCACAGGGATTACTTCCACTTGCTTTTCTGTTATTTCAGTGATTGTAGTCACCTTCTCGATATCTTCATGTGTTTGAACATCTATTTTAGGTTCTGGCAATATTATTTGTTCCTCGACAATTTCTTTAACAGTTTCAGGAAGTGTCTCGGGAGTAGCTTCCGTTTTCTCCCGTTTAGATTTCTTTGTTTTCTTGTGCTTTTCTGCTTTGGGTTTGATTTCTGAAATACTGGAGCTTGGCTCTTCATGGACTTTTAATGCAACTTCAGGCTTACTGATATTGCTAATTGTTTCGAAAATAACAGTCTCTGGCTCCTCAATTTTCTCAGCTTGCGGTTGTGCAATGGGTTCTTCAATTTCTTGACTTACAATTGAAGACCATGACATATGACCGGGTGTTGTAGACCAATATTGCTTTTCTTGTTCAATAAAGTTCGTTGAATGCACATTGGAATCAGTCTTTTCAACAACAGTTGTTTCAGATGTCAGATCGTCAGAAATCACAGGGATTACTTCCACTTGCTTTTCTGTTATTTCAGTGATTGTAGTCACCTTCTCGATATCTTCATGTGTTTGAACATCTATTTTAGGTTCTGGCAATATTATTTGTTCCTCGACAATTTCTTTAACAGTTTCAGGAAGTGTCACGGGAGTAGCTTCTGTTTTCTCCCGTTTAAGTTTCTTTGATTTCTTGTGCTTTTCTGCTTTGGGTTTGATTTCTGAAATACTGGAGCTTGGCTCTTCATGGACTTTCAATGCAACTTCAGGCTCACTGATACTGCTAATTGATTCGAAAGCAACAGTCTCTGAATCCTCAATTTTTTCAGCTTGCGGTTGTGCAACGGGCTCTTCAATATTTTGTTTTACAATTGAAGACCATGACATATGACTGGGTGTCGTAGACCAATATTGCTTTTCTTGTTCAATAAAGTCTGTTGTATGCACATTGGAATCAGTTTTTTTAACAATAGTTGTTTCAGATGTCACATCGTCAGTAATCACAGGCATTACTTCCACTTGCTTTTCTGTTATTTCAGTGATTGTAGTCACCTTCTCAATATTTTCATGTGTTTGAAAATCTATTTGAGGTTCTGACAATATTATTGTTTCATCGGCAATTTCTTTAACATTTTCAGGAAGAGTCTCGGGAGTAGCTTCTATTTTATCCCGTTTGGGTTTCTTTGTTTTCTTGTGCTTTTCTGCTTTGGGTTTGATTTCTGAAATACTGGAGCTTGGCTCTTCATGGACTTTCAATGCAACTTCAGGCTTACTGATATTGCTAATTGTTTCGAAAATAACAGTCTCAGGCTCCTCAATTTTCTCAGCTTGCGGTTGTGCAATGGGTTCTTCAATATTTTGGCTGACAATTGAAGACCATGACATATGGCCGGGTGTCGTAGACCAATATTGCTTTTCTTGTTCAATAAAGCCTGTTGTTTGCTTATTGGAATCAGCCTTTTCAACAATAATTGTTTCAGATGTCACATCGTCAGTAATCACAGGAATTACTTCCACTTGCTTTTCGGTTATTTCAGAGATTGGAGTCACCTTCTCAAGATCTTCATGTGTTTGATCATCTATTTGAGGTTCTGACAATATTATTTGTTCCTCGACAATATCTTTAACGCTTTCAGGAAGTGTCCCGGGAGTAGCTTCTGTTTTCTCCCGTTTAGGTTTCTTTGTTTTCTTGTGCTTTTCTGCTTTGGGTTTGATTTCTGAAATACTGGAGCTTGGCTCTTCATGGACTTTCAATGCAACTTCAGGCTTACTGATATTGCTAATTGTTTCGAAAATAACAGTCTCTGGCTCCTCAATTTTCTCAGCTTGCGGTTGTGCAATGGGTTCTTCAATATTTTGGCTGACAATTGAAGACCATGACATATGACCGGGCGTCGTAGACCAATATTGCTTTTCTTGTTCAATAAAGTCTGTTGTATGCACATTGGAATCAGTCTTTTCAACAATAGTTGTTTCAGATGTCACATCGTCAGTAATCACAGGAATTACTTCCACTTGCTTTTCGGTTATCTCAGAGATTGGAGTCACCTTCTCAAGAGCTTCATGTGTTTGAATAACTTGTTTAGGCTTCGGTAAACTAATATGCTCCTCTACAATTTCTATTACAGTTTGTGGAGTAATAGCAGCTACGACTTCGGTTTGTTCACATTTAGGCTTTTTCTGCTTCTTGTGTTTTTCTACTTTGGGCTTCGTTTTTTCATAATATTCTGGTGAAACCTCAGGTTCTGTGATCTTCCTCATAGTTTCAAAGACAGCGGGCTCTGGAGCTTTATCTTTCTTAACAATTTTATGTTCTGCAGCCGGTTTTTCAACATTTTGACTAACAATAGAAGACCACGACATATGGCCAGGCGTAGAAGACCAATATTGCTTTTCTTGTTCAATAAAATCAGTTGTATGCACATTGGAATCAGTCTTCTTAACAGTCGTCGTTTCAGATGTCGCATCCTCAGCAATCGCAGAAATTATTTCTATTGGTTTTTCTGTTATTTCAGTGATGCCAGTCACTTTTAAAGTATTTTCTTGTATTTGAATTCCTGATTGAGGCTCCATAAATGCAATATTTTCATCAAGTGTTTTTGTTAGTGGTTGAGTAGCAGACTCTTTTTTCTCATGTTTTGATTTGCGTTTCTTCTGCTTTTCTATTTTATGCTCTGGAACATCTGAGATGTGTACTTCCGGTTTATTAATCTCTTCCGTTTCTACATACTCAGTAACCGTTTCGAAAGGCTTTATTATTTGCCTAGGCTCTTCAATATTTTGTTTAACAATCGCTGACCACGACATATGGCCAGGTGTGGACCAATATTGCTTTTCTTGTTCAATAAAATTCGTTGTGTGTTCATTAGAGTAAGCAACAGAAATGTCATCTGTTGTTGTTTCGATTATTTCTGTAGTTCTGGTATTTTCATCAGTTATTTTGGTAGTTTCACAAGCCTCTGGTGTATAAATTTCTGGTTGATTTTCAAAAATTTCGGGTTTGGCTTCAGCACTGAAGTCCGTCTTATCATGTTTAGACTTTCGTTTCTTGTGTTTTTCTGCTTTGGGCTTAGATTCTGGAGTTTTTGCTATTTCCTCTTTAGATTCCTTTACTGATGGCTCAGTGTCTACTTTTTCGAAACTAATAGATTGTGGCTGCTTTGGCTTGTCTCTAGGTGATCCTGTACCTGCTACTGGGTCTTCAAAGTTTCGGCTGACAATTGTAGACCACGTCATTTGTCCAGGTGTAGACCAAAACTGTTTTTCCTGTTCAATAAACAGTGACGTATGAACATTGGAATCAGTCTTTTCACTTTCACTTGGTGCAGATTCCACATTATCGATAATAGAAACCAATTCATCAACTTTTGGTTCTGATACTGTTGCAGGTTGCTCAGCTATTATGGTTTCATGCAGAGATTGAACGATTTTGTTGTGGTCTTTTGATTTTTGCTTTCTTTCTTTATCGGACTCAGGCTCAAACGCCTTATTGAATTCCTCACGCTCTGGCACACCCACGGATTCTTCAATATCTTGAGTGTCCATAGATGACCACGAACTTTGTGTAATTTGCTGAGGTTCGAGTATTGGTTGGAATGCCTTCTCTTCGGGTGTGACTTCATGAGATGTGGTAACTTTTGTAGTAGTCACAAGCTCCGCAACCTTATCTTCCTCATCAGAAAATACCATGGGTTTATCCATGACGTCCATCCATGCATTTGCCGAGTCATCTATAGGAAGACCAACATATGCTGGTTTCTTCGGTTGTTCTGGAATCTTTTCTAAAGTTTTTTCGACCGGTTCTTCATCGATAGATTTCTGTTCAGAAACAGCTGAGACTACTGATGTAACTTCTTTAACTGGCTTTTCTTGAGATTTAAATTCTTGAAGAGTTTTCGCAACTTTTGTGGTACTAACAGTGGTTGTGACGGTGGTGTCTTCAGATACGGTAGTTATATCTTCAACTGGTGCTTCCTTTACAAGCTCTTCAACCTTATCTTCGTCATCAGAAAATACCATGGGTTCATCTATGACGTCCATCCAGGCATTGGATGAACTATCAATTGGAAGACCGGCATACGCTGGTTTCTTCGGTTGTTGTGGAATCTTTTCTACAGGTTTTTCTTCAACCGGCTTTTCTTCAACAGGTTTCTCTTCTGAAACTACTGTGACTACTGTTGTAACTTTTTCAACTGGTTTATCTTCAGACTTCAGTTCCTGCAGTGTTTTCGTAACTTCTGTGGTAGTAACAGTGGTCGTGACGGCGGTGTCTTCAGATACAGAAAGTTTTTCCTCAACTGGTTTTTCTTTAATAGGTTCTTCTACCTTATCTTCGTCATCAGAAAATACCATGGGTTCATCCATGACGTCCATCCAAGCATTGGATGAATCATCAATTGGAAGACCGGCATACGCTGGTTTCTTCGGTTGTTCTGGAATCTTTTCTACAGGTTTTTCTTCAACAGGTTTCTCTTCTGAAGCTACTGTGGCTACTGCTGTAACTTTTTCAAATGGTTTATCTTCAGACCTCAGTTCTTGCAGTGTTTTCGTAACTTCTGTGGTAGTAACAGTGGTCGTGACGGTGGTGTCTTCAGATACAGAAAGTTTTTCCTCAACTGGTGTTTCTTTAATAGATTCTTCAACCTTACCTTCGTCATCAGAGAATACCATGGGTTCATCCATGACGTCCATCCAAGCATTGGATGAATCATCAATTGGAAGACCGGCGTACGCTGGTTTCTTTGGTTCTTCTGGAATCTTTTCCACAGGCTTTTCTTTGACAGGTTTCTCTTCTGAAACTACTGTGACTACTGTTGTAACTTTTTCAACTGGTTTATCTTCAGACTTCAATTCTTGTACAGTTTTCGTAACTTCTGTGGTAGTAACAGTGGTCGTGACTGTGGTGTCTTCAGATACAGAAGGTTTTTCCTCAACTGGTGTTTTCTGAATAGGTTCTTCAACCTTATCTTCATCATCAGAGAATACCATGGGTTCATCTATGACATCCATCCAGGCATTGGATGAATCATCAATTGGAAGACCGGCATACGCTGGTTTCTTTGGTTCTTCTGGAATCTTTTCTACAGGTTTCTCTTCTGAAACTACTGTGACTACTGTTGTAACTTTTTCAACTGGTTTATCTTCAGACTTCAATTCTTGTAGAGTGTTCGTAACTTCTGTGGTAGTAACAGTGGTCGTGACGGTGGTGTCTTCAGATACAGAAGGTTTTTCCCCAACTGGTGTTTTCTTAATAGATTCTTCAACCTTATCTTCATCATCAGAGAATACCATGGGTTCATCTATGACATCCATCCAGGCATTGGATGAATCATCAATTGGAAGACCGGCATACGCTGGTTTCTTTGGTTCTTCTGGAATCTTTTCTACAGGTTTTTCTTCAACCGGCTTTTCTTCGGCAAGTTTTTCTTCTGAAACTATTGTGACTACTGATTTAACTTTTTCAACTGGTTTATCTTCAGACTTCAATTCTTGTAGAGTTTCCATAACTTCTGTGGTAGTAACTGTGGTCGTGACTGTGGTATTTTCAGATACAGAAAACTTTTCTTCAAATGGTGTTTTCTTAACAGGTTCTTCAACCTTATTTTCGTCATCAGAGAATACCATAGGTTCATCCATGACGTTCATCCAGGAATTGGATGAATCATCAATTGGAAGACCGGCATATGCTTGTTTCTTTGGTTCTTCTGGAATCTTTTCTACAAGCTTTTCTTCTACAGGTTTTTCTTCAACGTCCTTCTCTTCTGAAACTACTATGACTGCTGCTGCGACTGGTGTTTCTTTAGAGTTCAGTTCTTGCGGAGTTTCTGTCACTTCAGTAGCAGTAATTGTTGTAGTAATGGTGGCGCCTTCAGAAACAACGGTTTTGCTTTCTTCTGTTATTTTTACTGGAGGAGAATCTAGTATTTCCTCAGGCTCAGCAGATACTCTTTGTGTCGATTTTAAGGCTTCTATTACCGTAATTATAGATTCGTCACTCGCGTCATGTAGAAGTGGAATTTCTATTTCTTCTTCTACCATATCTCTCCACGATTTATTTTGATTAGCAGGTGACACAAATTCATCGTCTGATTCCGCCAACTCTGCCCACGACTTAATTGCTGGCGCTGGTTTTTCCACTTCGTGCTGTTCGACAATATCGGACCAGTTGAAGTCATCTAACGTTTCTTTTACGAGATCTTCTTTATGTCTGGCAACTATTGAAGGTTTCTTTTCTTGTGTTAGATTTTTACCACGTATTTCTGATAATTGTGGTTGATTACGTTCATTACTAATGAAACTTTCTGAAGAGTGACTAGTAATGGATGCCCATGATTGACTGTGATCTGGTTGATCTATTGGAAGTTCCGATACTAAACTCTTTTCTGGTTTTAAATATTTCTTTTTGGTTTCCTTTGCATGAATAAGTTCAAGAGCTTTCTGTTTCTTTGAATCGGGCTTCTTCTGAGGTTTCTTTGATACGCTTGTACTTGTATCACTCATCGTATCAATTTGACTTGCAATTTTAGCCCATGTCATCACATTTGGATCTTGCGTATATGGTGCAGTCTCCGAAAGTTTATCTTCTGGTTTGACTTGCTTGTACTCATGATCGCTATCAGATGAAGTAAGTTGAGGTTCTTCGTGTCGAACATGTTCTTTCCTTGACTTTTCTTCTTTAGGTAGTTTGTCTACTTTTTCCAATTTCTTCGCCTTTTTACCAGGCTTTTCTCTTCTTGGTGCTCTATCTTGTTCAGGGCTTTCTGGAACTTTTTCTGGTTTTCGACGACTCTTAATATCATCAATCCATTCACCTGGTTTTTTAACAAGAGCAGCCCACGAAAATTCGTCGCTGGATAATGTAGTGGCAGGCTGTTGTTCAGGAAGATCATAACGAACCTCCTCAGATTTAATAGTTTCCGTTTCTTTTGTCGTACTTTCTATATGCACTTCTTGCTCGGTTTTTTCTGATTCTAATGTCTTTTCTTTCATTTCAGATCGTTCAACTTTCTGTTTAGGCTTCTCCTTCTTTTCTTTTTTCTTTTGTAGCTGTTTTTGCTTTTCTTCCTTCTTTGGCGCTCTCTCTACTAATGCTTTATGGCGTGAAGCAGTTTCATCAATCCATTCCCCTGGTCTGCTAACTAATGAAGCCCACGAGAACGAATTGCTTTCTTCTTTAGGAGCGGCTTTATCTTCATTAGCAGCCGGTGTTTGTTCCTTTTTAGTATCAGTTTCAGGTTTAACATCTTCGGGAGTAGAAATTTGAATAGGTTCTTCAGAAACAATTATATGCTCCTCTAATTTATTGTGTTCTACAGTTTCTTCTATTTGTGCTTTTTCTTTTGACTTTTTCAATTTCTTTGATTTACTTGGTTTTTCAGGTGGTGAATGCTTTTCTTTCTTTGCGTCTGGTTTCTTTTTCTCTGCAGTTATGCTTGGTTTCTTTTCTTCTTCAACTGGAGTCTTTTTCTTTTTGTGGAGAGTTTCATCAATCCATTCACCCGGTATTCGGAGAAGAGAAGACCACGTAAAATCTGAAGTTTTAACTTCTTCAGGAATAGGTTCTATCTTATTATCTGTTTCGAGTTCTGCAGTAATTGGCAAAGTGTCTTCTACGCTGGCGCTGTGACCAATGTCTTCAGTCTTTGGTTCATCTCTGTCATGGTAGCTTGGAATAGATTGAGCCTTGGGCTTTTCTTTAACATTTCTCTTTTTCTTTGACTTCGAGTCAGCTTGAGTCTTATTCTCATGATGTTTCGAATTCTCTTCGTGGTGTTTTTTATGGAGCTCTCCCTCCACGTCTGTCTTATCTTCTTTCGATTTCGCTTGTATTACATGAACTTCTTCGCCTACGTGTTTCACAGACTGTATCTTTAAGTTATCTGGATTATGTTCTCCAAAGAGTACATCGGCATAAGACTTGCCATCACCAGTTTTTGGTACATCTGGCATTGCCAATTGTGTCTCGGGTTCCTTTTCTGTTTGGCTTTGCGAAACCTCAGTTTGCGCAGGTAGAATTTCAAGATGAGTGTCAATAGCCTTCTCTTTCTTGTGTCGCTTTGAAGTCTTTTCATGTTTAACTGTTTGTTGTTTTTTATTTTCAGTATTTTCTTGATCGGTGTCATCGATCTTGCTTCTAGGTATAAATTCATTGTATACTCTTTCATTGGCCAAAAAGGTGTGTGTTTGATCGGAATATGCATGTCGCATGTACGATGGGGTGAATTCAGGAGCATTTGGAGACAAGTTTGAGACGAATATCAGATTCGACACATTTGGAACGGTGTCTTCTAAAACACTTGACCATGTGTCAATGACTGTTTTCTCATCTTGAAGTTGTTTGTTGTCGGACCATGAAATTTGAGGAATAACATCGACAAAAGTTATATTATCCTCTGGAATATTAACGATGTCTGTTACCTCTCTCAAGCTTTCGTGTTCAACTTCGGCTTGACTCCACTGCGGTGAAGTTTGTTTTGTGAGTTGGTTATGTTCTTCCACAGGCATGTCTTCCTGAATTCTTGAGGGCACTGTCGAAATTTGTTCTACAGGTATTTCTTCTGGTTTCGATTCATACATTGTTTTCGTAACTTTTGTGGTAGTGATCTTGGTAGTAACTGTCGTACCTTCCGAAACAGTAGATGTCTCCTCGACTGTATTTTCCTTCATAGGCTCTTCAACTTCCTGTTTTTCATCAGAAAATACCATGGCATATGCTGGTTTCTTTGTCTCTTCTAGAATCTTTGCTATAGGTTTTTCTACAACAGGCTTCTCTTCGACTGGTTTCTCTTCTGAAACTACTGTGACTACTGTTGTAACTTTTTCAAATGGTTTATCTTCAGACTTCAGTTCTTGCAGTGTTTTCGTAACTTCTGTGGTTGTAACAGTGGTCGTGACAGTGGTGTCTTCAGATACAGAAGGTTTTTCCTCAACTGGTGTTTCTTTAATAGGTTCTTCAACTTTATCTTCATCATCAGAAAATACCATGGGTTCATCCATGACGTCCATCCAAGCATTGGATGAATCATCAATTGGAAGACCGGCATACGCTGGTTTCTTTGGTTCTTCTGGAATCTTTTCCACAGGCTTTTCTTCCACAGGTTTCTCTTCTGAAACTACTGTGACTACTGTTGTAACTTTTTCAACTGGTTTATCTTCAGACTTCAGTTCTTGCAGTGTTTTCGTAACTTCTGTGGTTGTAACAGTGGTCGTGACAGTGGTGTCTTCAGATACAGAAGGTTTTTCCTCAACTGGTGTTTTCTTAATAGGTTCTTCAACCTTATCTTCATCATCAGAGAATACCATGGGTTCATCCATGACGTCCATCCAAGCATTGGATGAATCATCAATTGGAAGACCGGCATACGCTGGTTTCTTCGGTTGTTCTGGAATCTTTTCTACAGGTTTTACTTCAACAGGTTTCTCTTCGACAGGTTTCTCTTCTGAAACTACTGGGGGTACTGTTGTAACTTTTTCAACTGGTTTATCTTCAGACTTCAGTTCTTGCAGTGTTTTCGTAACTTCTGTGGTAGTAACAGTGGTCGTGACAGTGGTATTTTCAGATTCAGAAGGTTTTTCTTCAACTGGTGTTTCTTTAATAGGTTCTTCAACCTTATCTTCGTCATCAGAGAATACCATGGGTTCATCCATGACGTCCATCCAAGCATTGGATGAATCATCAATTGGAAGACCGGCATACGCTGGTTTCTTTGGTTCTTCTGGAATCTTTTCTACAGGTTTCTCTTCTGAAACTACTGTGACTACTGTTGTAACTTTTTCAACTGGTTTATCTTCAGACTTCAATTCTTGTAGAGTTTTCGTAACTTCTGTGGTAGTAACAGTAGTCGTGACGGTGGTGTCTCCAGATGCAGAAGGTTTTTCCTCAACTGGTGTTTTCTTAATAGGTTCTTCAACCTTATCTTCATCATCAGAGAATACCATGGGTTCATCCATGACGTCCATCCAAGCATTGGATGAATCATCAATTGGAAGACCGGCATACGCTGGTTTCTTCGGTTGTTCTGGAATCTTTTCTACAGGTTTTACTTCAACAGGTTTCTCTTCGACAGGTTTCTCTTCTGAAACTACTGTGACTACTGTTGTAACTTTGTCAATTGGTTTATCTTCAGACCTCAGTTCTTGCAGTGTTTTCGTAACTTCTGTGGTAGTAACAGTGGTCGTGACAGAGGTATTTTCAGATACAGAAGGTTTTTCTTCAACTGGTGTTTCTTTAATAGGTTCTTCAACCTTATCTTCGTCATCAGAGAATACCATGGGTTCATCCATGACGTCCATCCAAGCATTGGATGAATCATCAATTGGAAGACCGGCATACGCTGGTTTCTTTGGTTCTTCTGGAATCTTTTCTACAGGTTTCTCTTCTGAAACTACTGTGACTACTGTTGGTTTATCTTCAGACTTCAGTTCCTGCAGTGTTTTCGTAACTTCTGTGGTAGTAACAGTGGTCGTGACGGTGGTGTCCTCAGATATAGAAGGTTTTTCCTCAACTGGTGTTTCCTTAACAAGTTCTTCAACCTTATCTTCGTCATCAGAGAATACCATGGGTTCATCCATGACGTCCATCCAAGCATTGGATGAATCATCAATTGGAAGACCGGCATACGCTGGTTTCTTCGGTTGTTCTGGAATCTTTTCTACAGGTTTTTCTTCAACAGGTTTCTCTTCTGAAGCTACTGTGGCTACTGCTGTAACTTTTTCAACTGGTTTATCTTCAGACTTCAGTTCCTGCAGTGTTTTCGTAACTTCTGTGGTAGTAACAGTGGTCGTGACGGTGGTGTCCTCAGATATAGAAGGTTTTTCCTCAACTGGTGTTTCCTTAACAACCTTATCTTCGTCATCAGAGAATACCATGGGTTCATCCATGACGTCCATCCAAGCATTGGATGAATCATCAATTGGAAGACCGGCATACGCTGGTTTCTTCGGTTGTTCTGGAATCTTTTCTACAGGTTTTTCTTCAACAGGTTTCTCTTCTGAAACTTCTGTGACTACTGTTGTAACTTTTTCAACTGGTTTATCTTCAAACTTTAGTTCTTGAAGTGTTTTGGTAACTTCTGTGGTAGTAACAGTGGTCGTGACGGTGGTGTCCTCAGATATAGAAGGTTTTTCCTCAACTGGTGTTTCCTTAACAAATTCTTCAACCTTATCTTCGTCATCAGAGAATACCATGGGTTCATCCATGACGTCCATCCAGGCATTGGATGAATCATCAATGGGAAGACCGGCATACGCTGGTTTCTTTGGTTTTTCTGGAATCTTTTCTACAGGTTTCTCTTCTGAAACTTCTGTGACTACTGTTGTAACTTTTTCAACTGGTTTATCTTCAAACTTCAGTTCTTGCAGTGTTTTCGTAACTTCTGTGGTAGTAATAGTGGTGTCTTCAGATATAGAAGGCTTTTCCTCTACTACTGTGGTAGTAACAGTGGTCGTGACGATGGTGTCCTCAGATATAGAAGGTTTTTCCTCAACTGGTGTTTCCTTAACAAACTCTTTAACCTTATCTTCGTCATCAGAGAATACCATGGGTTCATCCATGACGTCCATCCAAGCATTGGATGAGTCATCAATTGGAAGACCGGCATACGCTGGTTTCTTTGGTTCTTCTAGAATCTTTGCTACAGTTTTCTCTTCTGGAGCTTCTGTGACTGCGGTCGGAACTGGATCTATTGGTTTCTCTTCTATTTGCAATCCCTGCAACGTTTTGGTAAGCTCTGTGGTAGTAATCGTTGTAGTGACCGTTGTACTAGTTCTGTCGTCTACAGTTTTAGAAACTGTACACTCTTGTTGAATCTTGTCAAGTGGCTGTGGGTGGACTGTTTCTATGGGCGTATCTTGAGGTAGTTTCTCTTCTTCAGCAGTTGATTTTTCGTGTTTCTCTTCAATACTACTGGATGTCGTGTTATAATTACACTCAGCTTGATTTAGAGTGTGCATATTATATTTTGGAATTTCATATAAGTAATTTGGTTCAGGTTCGTATGTCAAAGGTTTAGTTTCAGGGAGAACGGCGGTTTTAATAATATCTAATTGTTGGTGCTCACCTTTAATGTCCTTGGGTTTAGAGTTGGTTGGGGGTTCTTCTTCTCGCGTTGGTGATGTTTTGTGAATTCCGTAATAATCTCTTTCAGCGGAAATAAATTGTAATATGTTATATTTGGGTACCTCGAATTCTAAAGCGGACGGACATACAGCAATGCTTGCAATTGTGTTAGCAACAAGTGATGCATTTGAGTGATCGCTTGGTTTAGCTGGAGCAACTTCATTAGCATTAGCAACAATATTAGTGGGAATTTTAGTTATAGATATATTTACTGATTGCACTTCTTCCTGGTCTTTGGGAGATTCATGGGTAGTTTGTGATATTGTTTCAATTTCGGTAGTATTAGTAGTATCGACCTCATGGTAAAGAACATCAGCTTGGTTAAACTCACTTATTTTAATATTTGATGGTACTTCAAAGACGATATTCGATTCTAAAATCGGTTCTGAACCTTTATCAATAGTTTCAACTGTATCTTGTATTTTGTTATCTTCTTCTAACTTAGGGCTTGGCAGAACTTCTAATATTTCACTACTTGTAACGGGAATGGGTCTCTTATTTTCTTCTTGAGGTAATTCAAAGCTACTGTGAACTGTTTCCTGCTTAAGGAACTCTTCAGGAAGTGCAGGACGTTTCTTTTTATCTTTCTTGGAAATCTTCTTTTTGATTTCTTCAAAGAGCTGCTGTTCTTCAGCAGTCATATCATTTGTGAAGTCAGTAGCGGAAACTGGTTCGGTTTCAGTAACGACAGGTTTAGTTTCTGTTTCTGTCTTTCGAGTTTTGTTCTCAATGACGGTCACAATTTCTGAAATCGCTTCTGATACTGATCCAACAATGCTTTCTGCTATTTCTGTAGTGTATTTGTCTACAGTAGGAACAATTATACCAGCATTAGAAATAATTTCAACAGCTTCCTTAACGGATTCTGTTGTTGTGTCAAGAAGTGAAACTGGTGCGGTTTCAATAACTGGTTTCGATTCTGTTTCAGTCTTTTGAGTTTCAGCCTCAATAACGGTCACAATGTCTTCAGCAGAAGTATCGTCAATAACTTGAGTCACTGGTTCAACTATGCTTTCTTCAATTTCTATTTTCGGAACATTTATGTCGTAGTCAGAAACAGTAGAAATGTCAACAGTCTCATTACTAGAGTCCGTTTTAGGTATAGTTTCAGTCTGTGAAATCTCAACCGTTGATAGTTGGCTTTGTTCTGAATTAATTTGAGATTTTTCCAAATTTTCTGTTAAGGTCTCCGTGACTCGCATGCTAACCTCTGGGAAATCTAAATGCATTTTTACAATTGGTGTTTTGTGTTTCTCTTCATGAGTAATAAGCGATATTTTCTGTATGGTACCGGGAGGGTAAGCACTATCAAAACCGTCACCTGCGAAGACAACATTATGGCCGTCTTCGGTCTCAAAGCTACACCGCTGTGCAGTTGTAAGAGTCGTGTATTTGGTGGTGGTACTAGTATTGGTTGTGGACGTTGTTTTACTATCCGTACTACTAGCTAGGGATGATTCTGTCTTTATTGTGTTTACAGTATCTTTGAGTACGCTGTTTTCCCTACTTCTATTTAGCTGTTCCTCCTCTACGTTGCCTAATTCAAGTGTTTCTATGCTTGATTTTACAACAACATCGTCGGGCGCGTCAAATTGCTCCAATATGATGCGACCATCTTCCGAAATCATCTTATTTATTCTCATTTTACGTATTGTGGTTGTCGTTATAATTGCGTGATTGTTTTGAGTACTAGTTGATCTCAATTCACTGGGTTCTTCGATGATCACTGGTGATGTTCGGTGTCGCTCAACTATTTCAGTTGGCTGTGATTTAGTCACTGTATCTTCAATTGATTCACCATTTGGTGAAACTCGCTTAACGAATTTTGTAATACGCACGGTTGTGGTTTTTGTGACACCACCGTGTTCGCTCACCCCCGGTAATTCTGGTTCAAATTCGAGGGAACTTGGTTGCGAATCCACTGGAGTTGTCTGTGGTGGTGTAGGCGCTTTACTTAGAGCTTCTTCCACCATCGATTTATTTTCACTGTTCAGTGGGATTTTCTTCACAGTCTTGGTTGTTCGCACAAATGTAGTCTTAGTAACATCACCATCCATTGACTCATTGCTACCAATTTCCACTACATCAGAAGTTGTGGGCTTAACAAAGTCAGCAACACGTGATACGTTTGGAGCAACTATGGGCTCAAATATTGTAGTTTCATCTACAACTTTTTCTTCCAATGTTTTAGGATGTTTCTTTTTCTTATCCTTCTTCTTCCTTTCAGGTTTTTTCACATCTGCGATAACTTCGCCAATATCTTCGACAACTGGTTCAACTTTACTGCTGACTGGAACTTCATCAGTAGCGGCAGTGGTTTGTTTCGTACTCTTGGTCATGCGCACTGTTGTTGTTTTTGTCACACCACCATCGGCTTTTTCTCTTGTAACCGATTCGGATGACTCAACGGTAGGTTCGGCTTCTTCTATAGCCTCTTCAGCTAGTTCAAGATCATCAATTGGTTGATTGATTGTTTGAGTTACTTCCTGTGGTTGTCCTTCTTGAGTAATTTTCTTAATAGTTTTTGTTGTACGTACAGTGGTTGTCTTTACGAAGTCACTGACATCATCATCTGGTTTTGTTAATATTGCACTTGTTTCATTCAGGGGCTCTGTTGTTTCTAATATTGGTTGTGGTTCGGTAATTTCTGCTACTTTCTGTACGATTGGGCTCTCAGGTCTAACATTTTGCTGTTCAGGCTTAAATTCAGCTAGTTCAACATTTGTTACTGTTTGCTCAAATGATGGTAGCTTAGGGAGGGGCTCAATTACTTTACCCTTCTTATGCTTTTTCCTATCTTTTTTCGCTGGTGGCGTTGATGGCATATCATGCGCCATTTTCTCTCCAGCAATAAAATCAGTTGTTGAAATCTTTGTACTGTGTATGTCATACAAGGGTTCCGCAGTCGTTTCAACTAAAGGCTTGGAAATAAGATCAGCAAAGGTTATTGTTTCTGATACATTCGTTGGGATCTCAATTAGCTCTTCTTGTTTAGGTTTCTCCTTCAATATCTGAGGAGTTGTAATAATAGATTCAGGGTTCTCTTCAGGCTCTTGTATTATTTCGACGTCTTTCTTGACAACAATCGGCACTTCAATCGATTTCTTTAACTTCTTAGATTTTTTATCTTTTCTAGGAGGCTTTTCAACCGGTATTGGTTTTTCTTCAATTGCAGTCTTAACATCTTCAGTTGTACCCTGATTTTTAAGTAAAATCGTTTCTGAGCTCACTGTTTCCCAGGTTGGAAGTTCCATTAACTCACTTTGCATTTCTGGTTCATCATCAGATATTTCTTCGACGATTTCATTGCCATCAGCTGTGATTGTCTTTAGTATGCGTTTCTTCTTCGTGATTACAGTGCGTGTAACAGAACCGCCATGCGAAACTTTATTTATTATTGTACTCATACCGCCCACAACGTTCTCATTAACAGAAATTGTTTCTGTAGGAGCTAAATCGAATTTTTCTACCGTTACAACAGCTTCAGGCGCATCATCTTCGACGTCTTCTTCGATGATTTCTTCTTTTCCATCAATGATACGCTTAACTATACGCTTAGTTATGCGTTTCGTTATAATTCTGGTGGTTACTGTAGTTGTGCCACTATCTGTTGTTGTTGTTACTGTAGATGCTTTCACAGTTGGCTCCTCTTCTACTATAACAGGAGTTTCCTCGATAATAATTTGACTGGGGTCTTCAACAGCGGGTGTTCTGGTGGTTGGAATATTTATTGCTTGCTCTACAATTGTATTAACTGTTGATTGCTCTTTCACAACAGGAATATCGTTTAATAAAACTTCTACTGCCTCATCGACAGAATTTGCAGGAGTTTTTGTTTCACTGAAGCTCTTCGTTTTCGGTTTCTTCTTCCTGTCCTCACTTGGAAGTGGTTGTAGCACATGTTGCTGTTGCTCACTAGCAATAAATTCCAAAATAGCTGCTTGAACATCAGCAGCAGGTAAATCACTTGACACCGGTTCCACTATTTGTGATGTTTTCTCAGTAACAGTTTCTATATATTCCTTTGGATTCTCAAATGTTGAAGTCTCTTCAACAGCTGTATTTGTTTGCACAACAGTTGCTTCAACTGTATGTTCTGCTGCAACAGGAGCTTCAATAACCACAATAGGTTCTTGAACAACAGGAACATCTTTAACTACAACCTCAACTGCCTCATCGATAATAGTCGAGTCGATTGACTTCTCATTCAAATTTGTAGGGGTTTCTTTTGTTTCGCTGAAACTCTTCTTTTTTGGCTTCTTTTTCCTATCTTTCGGAGTTGGCGACGCATTATATTGTTTCTCACCAGCAATGAAATCTAAAGTGCTTGAACGCACATCAATTGGTTCTTCTGCAGCAGGGGTAGCAATTTCTATTAATTCTGTGGTCGGGTTTCCTACAAGAGGTTGCTCCTCAACCACGGTAGTTGTTTGTACAATTGTTGTCGTTTCAGCTGACGGTTGTTCTTTTACATTAGAAGTTTCTACAGTTGCGATATCTGCTGGTTTATCAGCTGCCCTAAGCACTGGCGCTTCAATCAAAGTTGTTTCTTCAGTTTTAACTTTTTCAGCTATTATTTGTTTTGGTTCTTCAGTTTGCCTTATTGCGGGTTCCTCAATCAAGACCTTCGCAGTTTCTTTCGTTTCACTGAAACTCTTCTTTTTCGGTTTCTTTTTCTTGTCTTTGGAATGAGCTGATGCATTATGTTGTTTTTCACCAGCAATAAAATCTAACGTAACTGCGTGGACATCCACTGTAGGAGTTTCTGGAATTTCCTCGATTGTTTGAACTGTTGGTTCTTCAACAGCAGGAGTAACAATTTCAATCGTTGATACTTCTTCTTCGGCAACGGTTGGTGGCTTAACAGTTGACGTCCAAGTGGTTTCTTCTACAGCCGTCGTTTTTTTAGTTTCAACTGCCTTAGTTGCAGGAGCCTCCTTTGGTTCGTCGGTTTTCTTAAGCAGAGGTTCCTCAATTGGTATATTTTTCGCTTCACTGATACTCTTCTTTTTTGGTTTCTTTTTCTTGTCTTTATTTGTATCAGGAGCTTCAGAATTATGCTGTATTTCACCAGTAATAAAATCTAAAGTACTGGAATGTACATTGGTCGTTGCAGTAGATTTCTCTTCAACAGCAGATGAAGTTGTGGTGGTTGTTGTTGTTGTTTGGACCACAGATGATATTTCACTAGTTGGTTCTTGTAAAGTAGTAGTTTTTACAGTAACAATCTCCGTTGGTTCAACAACTACAGAAGTTTCTTTGATCATTACATTTTGCGGTTCTTCAGTCGTTGGCTTGAGCTCTTCGATCGAACTCAATGGCGTCGGCGTTTCCTTTGTTTCACTGAAACTCTTCTTTTTCGGTTTCTTCTTTTTGTCTTTAGTTGATGGTGGATGGTGCTTCTCACCACTGCCACCACCAGTAATAAAATCTACAATACTTGATAGTACACCTTTCGATTTTTCAGCAGGAGCGGGAATTACTGTCTCAAGTTCTTCAAGTGCAGCAGGTTCAAGCTTACTACGCTTCTCTTTTACTTCGACGGTAACTTGGCCGTCTTCATTTTTGTCCGAATCACTGTGACGTTTATTTTTCTTTTGTTTTTTCGATTTCGTAGATTTTGATTGCTCAGGCTCAGGCACTGGCGTCGGTTCAACAAGAGGCTTATAATGCTCAATTACTGGAAGTGTAGCTGCAGTTTCCACAATAGTTGTGGTCTCTCCATAAACTGCAGGTTCACTTTTGGGCAATTTACTTTCTTTTGGTTTCGATGCCTTGGTCTTGTTGTCCTTTGCTGCTGTTGCTGCTGGTTTCGTATCATGTTGTTGCTGTTGGTGTTGTGGTTTTTTGTCGCGGCTCTTACTTCTGGACTTGGTCGTTTCATGTTCTGGTTTGTTATGCACTAGTTTATGTGTTTTATGTGATGATGCCTTAGGTACGTGTGCGTTGTCTTCTCTTCTCTGGACTCCTTGTGAGTCCTGAGAAGGAGTATTTGGTCGTCTGGCGGCATTATTCGTTGTCGTTGTGGTCGATGTCGTAGTCGTTGTCATCGTTGCAGTTCTAGCTGTCACATTAAAATGTTGTTGCTGCGACGTACTTTGTTGTTGTTGTTGCTGTGGTTGTTGGTATGGTTGCGTTTGTTGCAATTTTCTTTGTTGCGGTGGGGATGTGGTAACACGGATTTGTGTTTGCTTTTGTTGACTGGATGGCTGGAAATTAATTCCAGACCTCATACCAAATAATACCTCGGCATATGTGCTGCCTGAGGATACAGGCTGTTGTTGCTCTGTAATTGTTACATTTTGTTGTTGCGGTTGTTGTTGGGGATGATAATATGTTTCGTATGCTTCGGATATTGGTTTCACTGGTTGCGGTTGTTGTATTTCTTGCGGTTCTTGCTGTATAGGTTGATTATCAGAAATTCCAGTTTGTGGCTCATACTGTGGTTCAGTGGTCACTGTATGTTTCTCTTCTGTAGTATATGTTGTTGGCAAGGTTGTAGTCGTAGTTGTTGTTGTTGTGATATGATGATGTGTTGCCATATCAACAGGTATCGATTCAATTTCATCAGCCTCAAATTGACCGAATGTAATATCAGGACGTGGTTCATCATCAACTTCAGGCATTGCCTCAGGCTCATACAAATGTTGATGATGATGCTGCGATTGCAACAACAAATCATCATGATATTGTGGCTGTGAGTATTGTTGCTGACTAGTAGTATGCGTAGCCGTAGTAGTACTATTCTGTACCATTGAGGCTAATGTCGTTACAACACGATCGAGCACACTCGAGCCGGTAGGCGACTCGGACCCGGTCGCCGTCGCATTTATATTGAGATCAGTCGACGGTTGATACTCGGGCAAATATTCATGTGTTGGTGCTGTCGGTTCGTACATAGCATTCTCCTGATATTGTTGATAGTCCTGCGTGGGATAATACAATTGTGTTTGGTCTGCTGGGGCATACACGGCTTGATACGTATCCGTCTGTGGTTGTGCCGGTTGATAATAACCGGTCATCAATTGGTATTGCGTAGCCGTGGGTTGATATTGATAGCCTGCGGGTGAGGCGGCGGTAACCGTAGAATCTGCTGTAGGATATTGCATTTGCATTATTTGATCGTAGTAATCTTGAGATTGTGTTTGCAGCGGTTGTTCAACAACTTGTGTCACCACTTGCGTGGTGGTGGGAGTCTGTTGTTGTTGGGCTACATAGCCACCCCATTGTCCACTATCGGCAACATTTTCATACATGCTCTGATATAGTTGTGGATCTGGTTGAAGGTATGCAGCTTGTATTTGTTCTGCGGTCATAGGAATTTCAGTGATATATGTTCCTGCAACTGTTGGCATATCGTAGTTAGTCGTAGGGATGATTTCTGTTTGCTCAAGAGGTTGTATAAATGTTTGCTCTGGTTGTTGTTGTTGGGGCATGTATTCAATTAGATTTGGTACTTCTGTGAGCTCATATATGGGAGAAGAAGAAGAAGTTGTGGTAAATTGCACTTGCTCTGGCATAGGCGCCTGCGCTTCTGCTGGAGCGGTACTGTATTCAGTGGGAGGAACTTGACTTTCATATACATGAGTAGTGATTGTGCTAGTTGTAGAGGATTGCACAGGTTGTTTTGGTTGTTTTTTAGGTTTTTGCAAACGCTGTTGTTGTGGTAGTTGTTGTTGCTGTTGCTGTAGTTCTCGCTGCTGTTTTTCTAATTCAATACCACGTAAAACTTCAGCATATGAAGTTGAACCTGGCACCCACATAGGGCTACGTGAACGCGTACGATCTTCGGCGTTGCTAGGTAAATTCAGTTGTTGTGGTGGTTGTTGTTGGTGATGGTGGTGCGTTTTTTGTGCTTCAGTGGCATAATGATCAATCATAACTTGTGGAACTTGAGGTACTTCCTCAGCACGTCCGTGTTCTTGCGGTTTGCGACGTGGTGAACGTCCGCGTCGTGACTCACGAGGTACCTTCAATGGTTTATGTTGTGGTTGTGATTGCTGTGCATGACCAGCATAAGGATATGATTGCTGTTCATAGCTTTCGGGCTCATGTTCTGTGTGGTGGTACGTTGTTGCTGATTGGGTAGGAACTTCAAAGGTTTGACTTTTTGTTGTCTCAACTATAGAGGGCGCATCATAATAAGTCGGCTCATTGGCGCTAGTTGTTGTTGTTGTTTTGGTTGTTTTGGTGGTTGTTGTCACCGTTTCAGTCGTGCGTTTACCATTTCTATCAACAGTATGTGTCTCATGCACTACACTGGGTAGGGATTCATAATTGATTACTTGGATTGGTGGTTCTAAGCCACCATCATTGGTCGTAGTCGTGGTCGTTGTATATTGTTGAGGTTCAAATTCTTTTTCATATACATACGTCATTGTTTCTTGTCTATCATTACTCTTATCGTCTATTGTTGTTGTTGTTGGTTGCTGATTGCTGCTACTTGCGGTATTGGTGGTGTATGCAATAGGCTTTTCTAATTTAGCATTTTGTACCTTTGTCTTACTAGCAACACTTTCCGTTACAGCGAAATTGGCCGGACTAGACCGACCGGATAATACCTCAGCAAAGGTCAAACCAATTTTAGATGGTTTCAATAGCATCGATACAGACGATGATGTTGTCACCACTGAATGTGGATCCAATGTATACGATAAGGCTGCGATCACATCGTATTTCTGTTGCATGCTATCGATTGATGCACGTAATGCCTATATAGCCGCCATGTTGATATATATAAGAAGAAGGTGGGAAAAATTGGGAGAAGATTTGCCAAATACGTTAGGTATTGTTTTGCCAAGTAAGTATGTATTTAAAAAAAGTATAAGTAACAAAGAAAACTTGCTACACTATGAAAACACCTAAACCTAAACCTGAACCTACACCTAAATAAATATTACACCTAATCCGATTGAAAGGAAAACACTACAATTTCATTTTTTTTTTTTTTTAATTATTTCAGTTTCTTTTTATTGCAGGGTCATGTCAATTTTTTTTTCGTCTCTGTTTAAATTATTTAAATACAATTTTAAAATATTTTTGTTTTGTTTTTAATAACTAACAAACAAAGACAGCTACACTGTTCTAAGTTGTTCTTTTTGGGGGCGGAAGGGAGTTGAGTTTAGAAACTAAGCCCAAAATATAAGCCTTGCATTTTTACGCTGACAACAAGCAATGGGAGTTTGCTACTCTTGCCAATAGCGTCAAGTAAATGCAATGCCCTATTTTAAAAGCTTAAATTCACTCACGCTTACAATCGCCGCATTAACTAGCAACTTTTTTGTTTGTATCAAAAAGTCTATTTAGTTCCTAAGTAGAGTAGCGGTGGCTGCTTTTTTTTTTTTTTTGGGTTTTGCTTACATTTTTCTTAAAACTTTTTCTTTGGTTTCATTTTTTTTTTTTGCACATTTAACATTAAAAAGTAAAATTAAATAAAATATTTTTGTCCTATTTCATATAAATATGTACGAATATGTATATATAATAGTATATAATATATATATATATATATATATATATATATAAATATATATAGAGTAGAAGAGAAGATTTTGTGTGTGTTTTTGTAATGTTTTTATGCGCCTAAAACTATGTTTCTAATATTGCATCATCGGGCGTGCCACGATGTATTAACACCTTGATGCGCTCATTGCGTGCAGTTATTTTCGAATGCAGATTTTTAACACGTTCGCGACATGCCTAGGTGTTTTGGAAAGTTTTTAAGAATTTTTGAAAAATTTTTTTTTTTTTTAATTTCGGATTTTATAATGTTTACGAGATCGAAATGTTTTGAGAGACAAATGTGTTTATTTTTTATTTTGTTGGTACGTAAAATGCATCAGAAAAAAGCACCCATTTACCAAGAAGAAGAAGAAGAAGGCAATAATACGCATTTGTATGGTTTTAATTTTAGTGAAAGGGCGTTGGTGGGCGGGGTATGGATTAGCATGTAATGATGTAGATTTCCACAATAGATTAGTTACAATTTTATCATTTAATTTAAGCAAATAACGCACAAATTAGTAAGTAGTAAGCAAAATAGTTACGCAGCAAAGTCAAAAACAATACACATACAAGTTAAGTAGTGGATTTTGGATGAGTAGAGAGATAGTTTTAATCATGTTACATAGTGTTAGTTTTTTTTCAAACAAAAGTAGCACAGAGTTTTTTGTTTAGTTTCATATATATGTATAAATACCGTTACCGTCGCATAATTATCATTTTTTGAGATATAAAAAATTTTTTTTTTTAAGTAGAGTAGGAACGCAACAACACCAGGTTTTTTGTTTGTATTTAATTTTTATGTTTTAAAATTAAATAAAAATGTAAATAAAAGAAAAAAAAGAAATACAAATGGTCATAAAAATAGTCGAAATTATAAGGTACCCATTTTTTATTATTTTTTAATTAAAAATAGAGTAGTATATATATTGTATGTATGTATGTATGAGTAGCAAAAGAGAGACCAAAAAACATAATTAATTATAACTTTTTTAAATAATTTTTTCGTATAAATAAATATGTGAATATGTGTGTTTATGAGTGTAGTATTATTTTCTCTTTAATAATTATAAAGCTAACTACAAATTAAGAATACAAAAAAAAAAACAAAAAAAAATAAGAAAAATCTACAAGAAAATTAAAAATGTTTAGATTGAAAAAATTATTATTTTAATATTAAATAAAAGTATGAAATATATGAATTTTTTTAAGAAGCCTTTGGTGTAACTAGTAAATGATTTTTTAAAAGTGATGATATATTTAATTTTTTGTTTTGTTTATTTTTTTAAGGTGACTGACAATGAGAATGTCATATGTTTTATGTGCCATGGTGTGATGGTGACTGTTGTGGCTCTTTTGTGGCGGTGATGGTGATTTATCAAAAACAAATGGATATGAATACACTTTTTCTCTTGACAGAACTGGGAGATATGGGAAGAATTTTCGTAGATGATTCTTAATGTGTAAGGGGGAAAAAATAAGTTCTTTATAACAACAACAACAAAAATGAAATAAAGTCAAAGAAACTAATATCTCAAATAGAATAGAAGAGCCTAAAACACCTCAAAACTTTTTATATCACCAAAAAAAGAAACAAAGAAATAGTAAATATAAAAAAATAATGACTTACCATTCTGCTATTTCAAAATTTTTCTTAATTAGTATGTATTGTATAAAAAAATTAAACTAATTATAAGCAATTTCCTAAAAAACAAATGTCTCAAAATTAATTAATTTTATTTTTTGATTTATTTTTAAAATTATTCACAAGTTTCTGGCTCAAACCTAAAACCTGAAGAATATTTGTATTCATAATTGTTTAAGTTCTGACTCACTTTTTCAAATAACTCGAAAAATTCGCAATTTCTCTTTATTAAATTTTGAAATAATAAAACAAGAAATATTCAAGGCAAAATTTTGAAACAAAAAAATATCTAAAAATAGTCGCGTGTGTACAAAACTCAAAGAAGCCAAAAAAAGGAACTAAATAAAAAATGATTACAGTGAGTTTAAAACTTATACGAACACGTACCTTCTAATAATACTGACAACAGTATAAAATTGAATTCTCTATACTTTTATCTTGCAAACACTTTTTCTGAGAACAAAATAATAATAAACTATTTCCTTGAAGTTTTTTTTTTTCATTTACAAGAACTTATTTTTTCTGAGATATGAATTTTCCAAATGCATAAACAAATTATAAAACTTTCATTAAAAATACAACAAAAAATAATTTTGATTTATGAATTTCTTTTTTATAGATATGACACAAAACAGGAAAATGGATAAAGGTAACAAATGTCTAACAAATATTTATGATTATTTATTATGATCCACAAATGAGTGACATGAAAAATATTATTGAAGAGACACAAGAAAAATCAATGAGGCTGCACGGTGTTACTAGTTTGAAATGATGTATGAATGTATGTGTATGGAAAAGAAAATAATAGGTAATATATAAAGGAAAATAATAATAAAAAAATATTAGAAAAATTTAATTTAAAATAAAAAGAAAAAAAGAAAAAGTAAACGTATGAATGATGTCAACATAATGAGTAAAAACGTAATAAATTAAAATAAAAGAAAAATAAAAACCAAAGAATTTTTGTTTTGAAACTAACTAAAAACGCTTAAAAAAACAGAAATATAAAAAAAAAAACTCACAGAAAAAAAAAAAAACAAATTAAAAATAAAATAAATTATAAAAATAATAATAATTACTTTATACCATTTTTTGTTTAATTAAAAAGAAAATTGAACTTCGCAGCCACCGTGCAACTTTTTTAATCTCATATATATTTTGCTGATTTTGTGTTTACAAAAACAAATTTTGGTATTCAAAAAATATTAACACTTTTTTGTTGTATTAATGCGGTAAAAAAAAAGAATTAAGAATTAAATATATATATATATATAAGTATATAAATGCGCTATTGGTTATTGTTTGTAAGTGTTAGTTAATTACTTTTTTAACTGTTGTTTTGTCAACTGTTTCGATTGATTTTCAATTAAAAACAGCAGCAAATGTGAGTTCTTTTAATTGTTGTTTTTGTTGTTGTATGAAAATGTAAATGACCAACTGCGTTTCGAAAACACTTATATATTTGTACAACTTTTATATACTCAAAAAAAAAGAAACACCTAAAATCATCTGCAATATAGCTTCACTTCTTTTTTATTTTGGTTTTTGTTTGTTTTTTTTGTATAATCTGGTAACTACTATTCTCTTTTGCTTTGCTATTTAATCCTAACGTTCTAACTAGCTCTCTCTAGTTTTACCCTATACATATACAAAAATATATATATGTATGTTGTAACAAAACTGTAACGGTACGTACCTGTTGCTCGGCTAATGCACGCTCACGTTCGTGTGGCAGATACGTGGGCGCCATCACGAGCCTCAATTGTTGTTCCTCTTGTATAATTTTCTGTCGCAATTGTTGCATTTGTTGTTGATAAACATCAATTTGATTGAGTGTCTCTTCTAAACTTGACGATTTAGTTTTCACTAAATCACCAAGTCCATCTAAGATTTTCACTAGTTCATCGACATTTTCACTTAGACGTGGATCACCGCCCATACCATTGCGGAAATGTACCTATATATATATATATATGTAGATAAAGACAGCCGAGAGAGTGATGAGAGAGTGTTGAGAGAGTGAGAGAAAAAGAAGGAAAGTGCAAAATGCGCAAAAGTGTGCAAGTAGAAGAAAAATTATATTTAGTTTCATCTTCAAAATCATCAGCATTTCCGTTACGCCTTCTTCGTCGCTCGTACTTACCTCTAGTTTTTCAATTGATAGTCTCAATTTCATTTTCTGTACATTAATATCCGCTAATGTTTTCTCACAGAAGCCCAATTGATCACGCAGCGGTTTCTTTTTGTGTTGCGGTGATTCCAATGATTGTTTCGTTTTATCTATCCAGCTGCGTATATCCTTAATTTTACGTTCACATTGATCCCATTCTTCGCAGGCTTCTTGTAATAGTGAGTTCTGTTTCAAATCGATAGAGAGTTTGTTTGTTTAATTAGAGAGAGATTTGAGAAAGAGAGAAAGAGTAGAAATCTGGAGTTTTCACTACTTACAAACCCCTTAAAAGGTTTACAATTCTTTAAAAGCCCCTGGCACATTTATTTCCTCCTTTCCTAGTCTCATTTCATTTCACTTACATTCAACTCTCATTTAACTTCATCTACTGTCATGGTAATCTTTTACCACTTTCCATTTTTTTGTTCATATTTCTTACTCTCCATTGTATTTACTCATTCATACTAACCAATTCTCAATTCTTACTCATTTCATTTAATCTACTTCCTATTTATGTGCTCCTTCATTTCATTTCACCTAATACGATATATATAATTTCCACTTTTACTTGTTCATTTCAACTCGCGTACTCATTTGATTTTGTTTCAATCTCGTCTTATTCCTATTAACTCGTTCACTTCATTTCACCTAATCCTTATTCTCTCACATATTTTCTCTTACTCCCATTTAAATCCATAATCTAATTCCATAAAGTTCCTATTCCCATTGGTTTTATTTCACCCACTAAAATCTCATGATTTTCACTCAGTTTCTCTTTCTTATGTGTAGGTGTATCCGTCAAGTCCACATCACTCTCTGTACGCGATAACCTACCCTCTCTAGCAGCACCGCTTCCACGGCAATCTTCGCTTCCTCAGCTTCTTGCAGTTTATTCTTGAGATCACCAACTGTTGTCACTTGTCCAATATATTCCAATTCCTTGTCCATTTCGCTTAAATGTTTCACAATCGGTTTAATACTCTTCACAGCCCCGGCATAATCGTTTAGTTTACTACGCGCTTCGGGCAGTGTCCTCAGCTCGATCGTCTGATCCAAGAATGTACGTTTCTCCGCTACCCATGCCATTACAATTTGATACAAATTCATAAATCTGGTCCATGCATCTAGTCCGTTGCCAACTTGTTTTTTCTTTTCCTCCAAACGATTGCGTACTTGATCCAAACGTTGTGCCAGCTGATCAATTGTCGTTTGTACGAGCGTTTTCTCTTCGCTATTATGGCAATTATCGATAATCAGTTGTCCATTTGTTTTGACGCCCGTAAAACGTTCATACACATCGGTAATCTCTTGATTGAAACGCTGCAGCAGTTCTTTCATTTGTGTGGGCGCTAGTGTGCAATCTTGTATTTGTATTTCGGCTAGTTGCAACCATTTCTGGATATCATCAACGCCGGCAAGATATTCGGTACGCACGGATTTGGCACGTTTAAAGTCCTTTTGTTTTGTTTCCATTGCGCCTTGTACACGCTCTGAGAGCAATTCGAGAGCAGTGAATTCGTGTGTTATATCGTTTGGTATGAGATTTTGTTGTTTCAGATATTTCTCTTTAGTACTGGCAATTAGTTGTGTGCTCTCAGCAACGGTTTTGCTAACTTCTGATTGTAATGTGTTCAGGGTCTTTTCAGTTTTAGCGAGATTGGCATCAAAAACGTGTACTTCTTGAATTTGCTCGTGCAGCGCGTTAAATTTATCTTGCAATTCCGAAATGTGATGGAAGATTTTCTCAATCTCCTCCAAATCTTTGCTAACTTGACGATCCTTTTCGCGTAATGTGTCGTTTAATCTGAAATTAAAGAAGAGAAGAAACGAAAAAAAATTAAATTTTCAAATTTTAATAATATGCTCGGATACAGAAAAAATAAAACACGCGGTTTACGGCAAATTTTTTTTTTTTTCGCGAGTGAATTGCGTTTCAATTTTTTTTAGCGTTATTTGAAAAAGTTGTTTTTTTTCTTTTTTTATTTTCCGCCGTTTATTGTTTTTGTTGTTGTTGTATGATTTCAACACGCGCGCCGCGTTATTTTTGAAAATATCTCTGTGTATTTTCAAAATATCTTTAACGCTGCTATAAAGTTTGCTTTTTTATAATGATAGCTTTCTTTGTTGGCTAAAAGAAAATCATCCACTTGAAAGTGCCCGGAAGAAAACGCTTGAATTGCTTTTGGATGCGAAAGATTTCCGTGAAAATTTTAAATTGCGGCCGTTCAGCTACAAGAGAGTTCTCTAAGTGAGCAGCGTATAAATGTTTTCAAAACTTTTTCCGTGCTATTACTACACGAATGAATGAATGTATTATATCGTACATACAAAATGTCTATAATTCATAATGTCGAAAATTTCGAACATTCATTCGAAAATTGAAATTTATATGAAATGAAGGCAGGCAGGCAGGCAGGCAGGCATCAAAGATATTTTTCTTTTTACAGCAACTACAGACGAATGAGATCAACGGAAAACCTTGAGAACTTTGCTCAATTTCTCAATTTTCATCTCATTTTGCTTTGTTTTTTTTTTTTTTTTTTTTTTGTAATCTTCATAAAAGCCAAACGAAAAATGTG
Source organism: Toxonevra muliebris (assembly GCA_963691655.1). Classification (NCBI taxonomy): domain Eukaryota; kingdom Metazoa; phylum Arthropoda; class Insecta; order Diptera; family Pallopteridae; genus Toxonevra; species Toxonevra muliebris. The sequence goes on from OY829329.1 coordinate 44,943,162, forward strand.
AGTGAGTGTATGTAAATAAAATGCCGGCTTGTTTTAAACAATGAAGTGACAGGCGGCACAGGCAGGGGCACGGCACATTAACGGAAACCAACACACGCATGTAGGCTTTCATGCTCTTGTACTTGGCCTCACTCTCTCACTCATTCTCTCTTAGATTAGATTACTCCTGGTATATGAGAGACTAAACGCATTTTTACTTTTCGAGAGAGAGCTGTAGCGAATATTAATCAAAAAATTTTGATTTACGTTTATTTTTCAATAATTTTAGCATTTTCGTTATTGTTTATTGTTGCTAGTTTTTCAAATTTTATTTTATTCTATTTTTTTTATTTATTTATTTTTATTATTTAAAAAAAAAAAAAACGACCTCGCTTGCGGCTGCCAAAAAGTGTTTATTACTCTTGTGTCTGTGATTGTATGGTGTGTGTATTTATTTTTAGTATAAAAATCTCTATGAAAATGCGCAGCTTACCATACATTTTAATTGGTATTTTTGAAAATAGCATCAAAATCTTGTAATATTCTATTGGTTTGTTTTTGTATTCTTTGTTTTTGCTGTGTGTTATTTTTAATAAAAAACGTGCCAGCAGACACGTTGACGTCATTTTGTTCTCAAGCAGTCTTTGTCTTAAATCTTTGTCTAAATCGTCATAGTTATTATGCCAGATCACACGTCCCAAAAATTGCGTGCTTGAGTTGCATTTCGATAGATGAGCGAGTATTCAAAATGAATCAGTGACGAATATGGGCGTGTTCTTTTCAAATATGGAAGAATTTTTATATAAGAAATTCATTTTGTTACTATAAGAGATACAAAATATAAATCCCGATCAGAATTTATAATTGTAAAATCAATCATTTGAAAAACATAAATGGCCAATATGTAATGAGGAATTATTATTTTAAATCAGAAATTGTAATTTTGACATCAAAATTGTCATGTTGAAATCAGTTATTGCTATTTAAAATGAGAATTTTAAAATCAGTTCGATTCGAAAGGCAGTTCTATTCGAATGCCAAATTCGATTCGAAAAGGCACAAAATGAAATCTGAACATTAACAAATATTATTCGAAAATGTTTTCTAGAGTACCAATCGTTCGAATTCGAGTAAATTTTCTTTCGAATCGAACTACAGAGTAAACCCCCAGAAATCGCCATTTAAAATCAGAAATTGTTATTCCAAAATCACAGATTGTTATTTTAAAGCAGTAATGATCAGTTTAAGATCAGAAGTCGATATTTAAAGACTAGAGAGTTTAAAATCAGAAGTTACCATTTTCAAATTAGAAATTGTCATTACAAAATCAAAAATTGTTATTCTAAACTAACATAAATCAGAATTTGTTATTGTAGATGCGAAAATTTTCACTTTAAAAGTAGAAACTATTTTTTTTTTAAATCCGAAATTGTCATTTTAAAACAGAAATTGTAACTTTAATATCCAGAAATTGTCACTTTAAAATCGGATCTAGTAATTCAAATCAGATATTTTTATTTTACAAATAGAAATTGTCATTTAAAATCAAATGTATTGAAATCAGAATTTGATATTTTAAAACCAAAAATTGTGAACTTCAACTTTTAATCAAAAATTTTTATTTTAAAACCAAAAAATGTTATTTTAAAACCAAAAAATGTTGTTTTAAAACCAAAAATTGTTATTTGAAGTTATTTGAATTGCAAATTCAATTAAAGTTTTTTACTTTTCTAACAAACTTTCATATTACACATATCTGATCTTAACGTTACAATTTTTAAATCAAAAGCGGAGAAATTGAAGCATATTTTCTAGTCTGTATTTACAGTTTTCATTCCAAACAATCAATTTTGTTTGTTTTTGTCTTCTTTCATAGCTTTTCTTAAAATACTTTTGAATAGTTACTGTGCTTTGGTCTTTCTTTTACAAAATTGTTTATCAAATCTTTTTGAATTGTAAAATCGTCAAGATTTATATATTTAGCCTACCATTTTGTGTGATCTCATATTCAATATATAATATTCTTCCGAATGCCACTATGTCTTGCATGTCGAATGAACCACACCAAATTAGCTTTACAACGGAACACATATGTATGTATGTATTTCTAAATTATAGCAAATATAAAAATTTTAAATGCATAAATTAGCACTCAAAAATGTTTATACTTAGTAACGAAATTATTACTCATACGACGTGAATGACTCAGATCTTAGTTTTGGCTTTTGCTAATTTTCTACTGTTTAGTTAATTTTAAATATTTATTTATTCAAAAATTCAATAAGTTAACAAAAAATTTATTGAATTTATTGCAGAAGCATTTGCCCTTTAACTTTCAATTTCTATTAAAGAAAATATTTTAGTAACACATGCTGCTGAAATGAGCTGATGACGTATGTTTTTTACTCTTGAGACTTTCAAAGGATATGGTCTGGTTTTGGGTTATAATTTTTGGATGAACGCCAACAAAAAAAAAAAAAACAAAAACCAAAATATATATTCACGCAAAATCTATTGTGTTGAATAGAAAAATGCGGCGTAATTTTTTCGGTATTTTAAATACTTTTTAATATTTTTTAATTAGCTAGTATTTTTTTTGTTACTATAGAAGAAAAATCAAAGTATTTTGAATTTGAAAAAATTGAGAGGAAAACAAATTAGGGAAGCAACTCACATAAATTAAAATAAATATTTTGTTAAATACTTTAAACTTGAAAGCAAAAATATATATAAAAAAAAACACACACACGTTCAGTGAATATTTGCAATGAAAATACTATTTTATTTTTTGTGATTAAAATTTAAGATTTTTACTTTTTTTTTTTTTTTGCTTCTGTATGTGTGTGTGCTAAATGCGTAAAAGTATTTTCAGACACCCCCACACACTATAGTAGCGAAAAGTATGCAGAGGATTTGCATAAAATGAGATTTGTATAATTTATGTTATACAAAAAAAAAAAAACGCAACTAAAAAAAATCTATAAAAATATTTTCACAAAATATATTGAGTGTATAAGATTGAAGAATCATTAACACAGTTTGTAGAAGAAAAATTGCTTCAGAAATGACAGTTTTCGGTTAAACTTGTTGCTCTTAATTTTTTGTGGCATAGTAAATGTGAAAAAAAGAAACAAAACAAATGTTTGATCAATTTTTAGTGGCACACATACCACTGTGCATATGTGCACAAGTAAATATATAAATATGTATATATGTACTTAAGTAAGTGTACGAAAATAAACTGAATTAGGTCAGCAGCAGCATGAGTGCAATCGTAAGAAAAAAAACCGACAAATTGCTGGTGTTTGGCGCGTGTAGCAAGGAAGAACTTCCTCAAACCAAGCAGTAAACTAGCTCAAGCTTTAGTAGCACCAAAGCGTGTGGTCTTAAGTCTGTGTGCGTGTAATGAAATCATTCATTCGTGAGCGAGTGAGTGAATGACGCGTAATGTTTGAATTGGTTTTTGTTTTAGTTATTGACAAATTGTCGTAGTTGCCATCGTCGCGGTGCCGCGGTTTCGTCATCATTTAAACTAGATTCACGCTCGTTCTCTAGCTAAAAAAAAATCTAAGCTCAACGGCCTCGTTTACTCTTTCGCAAATGTTGAAGTTCAAGCGCGCGTTTTCGTATTTGTTTTTGTGTTTTTTTTTTTTTCTTTTTTATTTATTTTCTGTTTGCCATTTATAAACGCGTTTTTTTTTCTTTTCGTTTTTGTAGATTTTTTTAGAATTATTCATGAGCGATGAACGATGACTTAATCGTGCTGCTTTTGACATTGTCTTCTATTTTATTTTAAACGGAAATTTCTTGAATTTCGAATTTAACCAACCTCTTGCTTTGACGACAATTTCTTCAAATCTAAGAACAACAAAAAGTATGAATCGTCAATTGTTTTAAATTTTAGCACACAATCACGTTTCTTTTCTATTTTCTTTTCGTTAACTGTTTTAACTTCAGTCTTTATTGTTTTTTCTAAGAAAATTAACTTTTCTATTTAAAACTTTTCTTGATCTTGTTTTTTTTTTTGTTTTGTTTTTCTTTTTCAGCCACGACTGTCCGACCTCCTCCTTTACGGCACGTAATCCACTTTCGTGAGAGGAGGTTGGTGTGTGAGTGTGTGTTGAAATTAATCCTTGTATTTGTACTGCTTTTCTCTTTAAATCCCACTTTTTCTCTTAGGAAAGCGAGTTAAAATGTGTTGCTCATACGCCACAGGTAATCCAAAAATTGGCGTTTTTCGTTGCTTGTGTTGCAGGCTAGCGCTATTTTTGGTAAATAAAAAAAAAAATATTTAATAAAAATAAATAAAATTTCTTTAAAAGAAATTTGAAATTATTTATTTATTTTTTTTTTTTTCTTTTTTGGTTTACTCGCTTTTATATTGGCTTGCTTGCGTTTCCTTTATGAAAATTGCCTTTTTAATTACTGCTTCTTCCTTTTTTCGTCGATTACGTTTTCTTTAGCTTTTACAGCTTTAACATTTGCTTTTTCCCGCAAATTTTTATTTTTCTTGATAATAAAAATTCTCCTTTAATTTCGCTTCTATTCTTTTCTTGTTCGCTTCTATTTTTCGCTTTTTTATAGTCATCCAGCCATCCAGTAAAATCACATCCGCTTACTTCTAAGTCTAAATTCAAACTAAATGTGAAGCAAAAGTTCACCGCATTTTTTGGTAAGTCAAAAAATTTCGTTTACCATGTCGTAGCCATGTAGACACGATCGTATGGGAAATTTGTTGTTGTTTTTTTGTCTTTCTCGTGTGTGTGTGTGTGGTTATCTTCACCACACTCTTTTTTCTTGCACACACTTTTACCGGTATGTGTATGCGAGTGTTTCATTTCCGCAAAAGCTTTTTCGTTTTTAAGTGAATGATGAAGAATAAAGAGCATGTGCAAGGTCTTTTTCCACTGAACATAGTGTAATAAAAATGCAAATAGGGGGAGAGATAAAGGTATTTTGAATTCAGAAAAGGGAAGAGGCTGACGAATGTAATATTCAATAGAGAGCGTAGTCGGTCGTGAAATTCAATAAAAACAAGTAAATCGGGAAGGAGAGAGAGAGGGAACAGTTGATGTCAGACTCCTCAGTAAAATCGAAGAAATATTACTCAAGACCATTTGTTCATATTGACGAATAGAATTCCAATAATTTCTTCAATATTGTGTGAGACTGAGATTAATATCAGAAATTCAAGTTGGTAAGTGACAAATGTAGAGCCCAAATTTGAACCTCTTCAAAATTTTTCATGCTACCAGCATGTCTAGCAAAATACAATTAAAAAAATATAAAAAAAATTTAAATGAACTCTAAGTCTAAAAAATCTACATAAGTAAGTGCTACCCGTTAAAGCTTTGAATAAGTCATAATACTTTTCTATGACTACCTAACAAACAACACGTTCCGCGATAAGTAAAAACAGAAACAAAAATGCCGGTATGCGATAAGTAGAAAAGCCGGCAAAAAAATGTAATAAAAATATTGAGAGCAAAATAGTTACATATTGAAAATGCAAAATACAAAGCTGCTTTTTGTTTAACATTTTACCAATCCATACAATAACAACAAATGGTGGCATTTCCGATACGTGTGAAACAAGGAAAATACGAAACAAAAAAACAGTAAAACCGAAAGAGAAGGGAACGGGTGATGAGGAAAAGAAAGAATAAATACTTAGTAAAGTTATAAAAATATTTCTAGATTGCTGCTGTGGTGAAATTCACTTATATGCAGAGAACAAAATGAAAATGAAACATATAAATAACACATATATGCGTTTCTCTCTTTCGCTCTCTTTTGTGCTCTGCTCTTTTTTTTTTCATATAAAATTTTACAAATAAAAAATTATTCGGCATTTTTGCACAAAATTTTTAATAAAACAAACTAACGAGTAAAACGTGAAATGTAGTAAAACATTTCAAGAGTAAAGTTAAAAAGAAATAAAAAATTCAACAATAGCGAAATAGGAAAAAATAATAAATACAAAAAAAAAAAAAAATGTATAATTACGCGATTACCTCATTGCAAAGGCGCTACACAGCAATACAAGAACAACACCAAAAAAAAAAAAATTGTTTACATTGTATTGAATTTATATAATAACAAAAAATCTGTTATTAAACAGTAGAAATTATCAGTCAAAAAAAATATTTAAATAGACATTAAAGCAGCACAGCACCCACCCAAAAATTATTAAAAGGAATAATGGGGGGAAGGGGAATCTGCTTCTAATATAAAATAATACTTCAAAGATTGTGTACGTGCACTTCTAATGCTAGGTTCACGATGTGTTAGTTGTACAAGCTTTCGGCGTCGGGGCCAGTGTCGGTTCCAGTGGCAGTGCTGATGATGTATGCACACATCATGTGCGTTTCCAAAACAAAATCACAACGCTGATAATTTTATTTTAGCTGATTATTTGTTTGCTGATTTTTTTTTTTTGCTTTTTTTATGGCTTACTCGCTTATTTGTGATTAGTTGGAATTCCTCCGGTATATAGATAGATAGGTACCTTCTACAAGATAAGCGTGAAAGTATGAAAAATTAAACAACAAAAAAAGCGTGCAAATTTTCAAATCTACCATTTAAGTGTTTAAGACTTTTATTTTTTATTATTTTCGAGTTATCTTTTTTTTTTTTGTTTTATTTATGTAGGTACTTCATATTAATTTTTGCTGCTTGAATAAAAGTTTGCTCCCAAACTCGCTTGATTGTAGACTCTGTCATCATTTTGACAATTGAATACTGAATGCGAAGCTATGATTGTTGTTGTTGTACTGGTTGACAATGCTGGTGCTACTGACAGATGATGAAGTCATTATTTGTTTAACATTTTTATTTGTTTTTATTATTATTTTTTTTTTCTTTTATATTTAGTTTTGCATGCTGCCTTCTTTTACTTGAATCACAACACACGCAAAGAAATATATCTTTAAATTGTTAATTAGTTTTGCATTTTTCGTTATTTTTCTTCTTATAACTAAAAATGACATAATTTTTGCACACACAAAAGAAAATAATTTAAATATTGAAACAAAGTAATTTAAAAACAGATTTGAAAGATTTTTTTTTATTGATTGATGTTGTAAAATATTTTTGTAATTTGAGATTTAACATACATAAAGGTATATTTAAAGTATGTTCACGAAAAAATGTTTACAAAATAACTTTAAAAAACATGAACAAAAATATTTCGTAGAAAGCATACCCTTAGATTCAAAATCAATCGAAATGCATATATTTCGGACGTCTGTCGTAAAAGTGGATGACGTACTTTTCGGTTTCGATCCAGAATTGCTGAATCAGAGCAAAGGAAGTTATACATGGTCTTGGTAATAACTACAAATGCAGTCTTATGGCTATGAATGTTTAATTGACAACCCTTCATATGAGCCGTAAGGGAGAGCTTTCGTGTGATTACCGCCACATTTTCTTGATTCCTTGCCTGTAAGAGGTAGTTCAGGTCTGCCTGGATTGTCTAGTAACCCTGGCCAAAGTAATAGTGTCCAGTAGTCATAATAGTACACGAATGTGTTACCAAAACAAATTTGTATTGTACATAAATGTAGAGAGTAAATTGGAGTATAGACAATACAACATGTGCGCAATTTGGTGCAGTTCGGTGCAAGTTATTTTGTGTATAAATTGAAGCGCATACTTAATTTCTAGTGTGAATATATGTGAGCAGAAAATTAAAATTTTTTAATTGTTAGTCTCGATGTATAACAAGTGCGAAAGTGTCTATCGAGGACGAGCACTTTTGTTCATACCAAGTGTGTGCACATGTTGTATCTTTTATAGTCTGATTTAGGTATGTAAATATAAATGTCTTTTTAGTTTTTGTTTTGCTTCTCGGTCTTATTTTTTATAAATTTCGTAAGCAATTGTATGAGCACAAGTTAAATAGAGTCAAATTTAAACGATTGCTCGGTTGATTCGGCTATTTCCATCCGTGAGGAGTAGAAAGTGGCCGTCACTAATTTTAGTTTCTTTTTACTTCTTTTCCTTTAGAAATACGGGGAAGAAAAACAAATTTTTCGGGTACTTCATTTCGAGAATATTTACAATAGGGTTGAATATGAATGGATGCGAAAAGCTGGGTCTAGGCCCTCCATGCGGTGGCTGTTATGACATAAACGAAGAAGAAGGACTTTGCAGATACGAAAAATAATAATAATACTAATATTTAGAAATTTTCCACAATACAGCATTAAAATGTTTCTATTATATAATTTTTTAACAAATTTTGAAGTCGTACATATTTAGAAAAGTTACACAATTTAATAAATTTGGTGATAGAGTTTTAGGGGTTGTGGAAACCAAATAATTTTTTTTTACGAATTCTTATTGCTTACAGTCATATGCGCCAAAATTTGAATGACAATTTGAAAGATTGATAGCAAATGATTCAGCGAATGTGGAATGTGGAAACTCTGAACTTGAAACTTTAAACGCGTTTTTTCAAGAAAAAAAACTTTTTCGCAGGTGGCTTATACGATATCTTTGAAACTACTGTATCGGCTGATTCCAAATTTTTATTATAGGACGATAAAAAATATTTTTATCGTTCGATGAACCAAAAACGCTATTCCTAAAATATTTTTTATTTTAATCATTGAAAATTTCGGGCAATTATAAATAAATGATTTGATTTAATGCAATAAAAATTATTCATGAGCAAAAGTGGATGAGTTTGGCAAAACAGTAGGTGAAGCAGGTGTTCAAAATCATATTCGTACATAAAAAAATGTAAATTTTTTTCTTTTACTTTTTTGGCAAATTTAAATAATAAAACAAAAATCAGAAAAAAATTCTTAAAAATTTCCTTCTGTGAAAAAAAAACAAAATATTATCAAAAATGTAAAAATCTTCAAGTGAACATACTTTAACTAAAGAAATGATAAATTTTTGAATGAAAATTTAAAGAAAGAAATATGACTTCATAATTTCAAAACACACACCCATTCCCCAAAAATTGAATATGCTGAAATGTGCCATCAATTAGTGCTTATTTAGTAAACAACATATTCAGTATATTCTGTCTGTCTGTCTGTCTGCTGCCATATGCCAGTGTCTGTCATTTATATTTTTCAACAGAGTTTTACACCAGCCAAACTAAATGGTGTGTGTAACTTTTCAGATTCAATTTCATGCTAAAGAAATGTAAAAGATTTACTTTTAATTTTAAATTTAAATAGAAAATTTGAATTTTTTAAATATTTTTAGAAATGCAATTTGTCAGTTGCAGCTTTCGTTTAAAATATTTACTACCAGAGAACTGCATTTGTAAAGTGCATTTTCAATGAATGAATGAAAGGCATGAATGAAATCAACTGAAATACATACACACACACCTATAGCTAGACAAAGCTTACCAAGTAAGCGAAAAGGGAAAGGAATGGGTAAAGATGTTGAAGATCATCAGATCCAATCACATCAAATGTAAATAAGTAAAAAGTGTGCAGTAGAAATCACTCATCCTTGATTACCATTTCATTCACAATTCTTAGGAAATGTTTTTATTGAAAACTTTTGAAGAATTTCCCATATTTTTTTTAAATTTTAAAATTTTTCAATGCACACGCATTTTACTTTTTCTTTTTGCTTTGCTTTTTATTTGTAGCAAAAAAAAATTATAATGAATCGTATTTTTTTCACTTATAACTTTTAGCGAAATTTTGTTATCTTTTCAGCAAAAAATTAAAAAAAAAAAATACCAAAGAAAGCAAGAAATTAGAAGGGAGTATTTTTGCATGTTTTCTTTTTTTAAGTCTGTTTTTTTTTTTTTCTTTTTAAGCTATTATCTTGACTACTATTATTATTTCTTTTTTTCTGTTTCTTTAGTGTTTTTATAGATATTTCTAGTATTTTTTTTTTCATTTCTGGTGCTATACCAGATACTAGTCTGTAAAAACAAAAACAAATGCAAAAACCAGCAAGGGGAACCGGCTTTTTTCTATTCTTCTTTATTTAATCTTAATTCTTTTGTCAAATGCTAGAATGTTTGCGTATTATAATTTAGTAGGTATAATTAATTATGGAATTTTAGTTTTTGTTCGTTTCTAAATATAACTAATATATTTTTTTCATTGTTTTTTTTTTTTTTTAAGATAACCATAAATGATAATGATTATGGAGCATAGAAAATTTTAGTTTTCAAAAGAAAAAGGTTGCAGACTCTTTCTTTATTGAAGTATCACACCTACTAAATTTTAGTCATCATAATTAATACTACTTTAGAAAATCTAGAGAATTCATATATAGTCTAGTCTTAAGTCAAGTTCAATTTACTTATTAATATTTTCAGGCATTGTTTTTCTAATTTACAATTGACTGAAATCATCTAACCTCAAAAACATTTTCAAATAGAAAAGGGAATTTAGCTTAGACAGAGTAATACCAAAAAAAAGAGGGTCTGGTACATTTTTTTATATAGAACAACCAGTACTTACTTCAGATTAGATCAAATTTTGAAGACATTTAGTAAAACGAAATTAATATTTCATATTAGAAGTTTACCCCAAAAAAAGTTTTGGCTATTTCAATGGAGATAACCACTAGCGGACCCAGGTCACAATTAACTTTGGAGATAACTATTTGGAAAAAAATGTAAAAAATTGAAACGGCCCGTCTCTCCCGATTTGCCCATCTCTGTATACACTGCTGTTGTGATGACTACGGGGTGACAATTGTAAAGTGACGCAAGTTTAATACTCTGCAGCAAGCTTTGCCATTTACCGTTACTTTAATTTAAAAAGCAAATTCATTCATTATTGGCTTTGCTTTTAATTTCATTTGAATTTTTGTTATTACATTTTGAAATTTTCATAAAAATGGACAAGGAAAATATTCGTCGTGAAATTATGAAATTTCATTTGGCAAATTATAGTAGCCGTCAAATTGCAAAGGCTTTAAATTTGTCAAGTCGTACGGTACGGTCGAGCTATTATTCGATGTAATGAAACTGGGGGTTTTGGAGATAGAGACCGGGGAAAATTTTCAACAGTGGCCACTACTGGTTTAACAGAAAAAATCCGTAAACGAATCAAGCGAAATCCAAGGCGCTCAATGAGAAAAATCGCTAAGGAAGTGGGAGTAAACCGTGAAACAGTGCGAATCATTGCAAAATCAAAGCTTAATCTTAAGCCGTACAAGCTCCGAAAAGCTCAAGATCTGACACAAAAAAAGAAAGATTTGCGACTGCAAAGATGCAAGGCGTTGCTACGCTCCTCCGTGTTAAAAAATTTTGAAAATATCTTGTTTACAGATGAAAAAATTTTCACGGTTGAACAACATTTCAATGCGCAAAATGACCGAATGTGGCTAACATCATCATCGCAACAAAATAGGACTGTTGGCCGAGTTCAAAAGCCAGCTTCCGTTATGGTATGGGCTGGAGTTTCCGCTAATGCCAGAACCCCTCTAATATTCGTTGAAGAGGGTGTTAAAATTGACCAGGTTGTTTATCGGAGCATTTTAAATGAACATGTTCTTCCCTGGGCCCAAGATACATTTGGAAATGAAAACTGGACTTTCCAGCAAGATTCTGGACCTTCCCACATTGCAAAATTAACGCAAACATGCATAAAAGACAATTTTTCTGGATTCATAACATCTCACCATACTCCCCAGACTTGAATCCAATGGACTACTCTATTTGGAGTATTTTAGAGAGTAAGGCTTGTGCATCTCAACACCTCAGTCAGGAGTCGCTGACAAATTTATTAGAGAAAGCCTGGACTGAAATTGATCAGGAAGTCCTGCGGCGAACAGTCCTACGATTTCTGGATCGATTGAAGGCATGTGTGCAAGCTAAAGGAGGTTATATTGAATGAGGTGGGGTTCAAATGAATGCTTATATATTCAGCAATGTTAACACTTAATTGTACTTAATTGAAGTACGTCCTTTTGAAAATAACTGCTGAAATGTGTGCGTCACTTTACGATTGTCACCCTGTACACATACACGTTCTTTAAGCCTGTTACACATTATTAAATAAAGCACATACATGGAACAGTAGTCAAGACTTTGAAAATTAACAACTACATTTAATTTTCCATAGTCTAAAAAAAAAAAAAACAACACGCAATCAATTTAGAAAAATCAAATATGAAGAACATTTTTTCATTTACGAAAATTTTTCGAATGCACTTGTTTTGCTGGCCAAAATTCAAAAAATGTAAATTTGAATATACAATTTTAAAATGGAGGACTCCATTGCAGATATAAATCTTCTCTAATAAAAATAGGAATGGTGCAGAAACTACCACGCTCACTTTCTATACAGCAAGTAGTACAAAGTGGTCTAAGATAAGTTGCTTTTGTTGGGATTATCTCATGCGAAAAGGGCGTTGTTGCACATTAACCCTTCGCTTCAAATTATAAAAAATTAAATAAAAGTATGGAAAATGGGTTTTTTTTTTAGTTCAATTTACTTTTACAGGAGAGTTAAGTATGCATAAAAATAATCTAATCTGAGCCCTCAAACTTTTTTAAGACTTAGAAATGTAATTTTATTTAATCTTTTTCGCAAAATAATTGTCATTTCTCTTTTTACCCAGATTTGAAATAATTTTTCGAACCAAAAGTTTAAAAGACTGTTCACGTTTGCGATTGTTGAAAAAATAACAGAAACTTTTTGATCTTACCAAAGAATTATCTTCACCTTAAATATTACTTTTTCTCTTAAGTTCTTGGAATAAACACATCTAGAGGACTCCCGAAATTATTAAAATCATGAAAATTTATACGCAATCTCTAAGCAATTTTGTTCATTTTGTTCAGCTTTCGGACTTTTATTCACGTTTGACTATTCAATGGAGAACAAATTTGTTCACCTTAGTGGATGTTTACGTAAGTGGATGTTCACATTATCGAACGTTGACTGTATGGTGGAATAAATTCATATCGCAATTTAACTGTTGAAGTGAAAACATCTTTACTCGGGGCTGAAGGAAAATTTATTGATTGAAATAATGATTGAATTGATAGAAATTAAAATCAAATGTCACTTCGTTGTCGTGTGAAGTTTTATGGTATGTGTGAGTTTATAAACTTAAGTGTGTGTTTTATTTGCCTCACTTGCATCGCTAAGAAAAACAAAACTCCAAAATAGTGGCTGCCAAAATTCATGACGTTATAGCCTAGTTGTCTAGTGCGTTACAACCTCTAGACCGAACATTCATGATTGCTCTAAAAGCTCATTATAGTTAATAAATACGGAAGTCTTCTTACACTTCAATAGAATTCTTAAGCATCATGACATAGCTGAGCTATTTGGAAAGCGTATTTGAGGTGCACAACAGGAGAGATGGCAGTAAACGGCTTTAAAGTAACAAAAATATATCCTTTTAATCGTCATATTTTCATGAAAGCTGATTTCTTAGTTAAATAAAAATCACTAACGGTAAGTCTCGAACAATAACCTCAAAACATTATAAATGCTAACGATCAGCCAAGGGCATCATCAGGCAATACAAGGTTCGGACCATCCGCATTCCGGTCCTTGCCTGCGCCAGATGTACAAACTACACCATTAACTTCGACAGTTGTTTTACCAGAAGTTTTCTTACCTGTTCCTAAGCAAAAGAAACAAATAATCTCTAATCGAGGACGGAAGTCAACAAAAGCAGCTGTTATTACTTCCTCACCCTATACAAACCAGTTGCAGAAATCTGTAATACAAATTGAGACATCAAAACGTGGACGTGGACGAGGCCGTGGTCATGGACGTGCAAGGCGAATTGCTGCGGAAAATTGTCTCAGTGCTAGTTCATCAGATAGTGGAAAAAATCATTCTCCTATTCTGGATAATAACACTAATTTCGGAGAGAGTTATGGTGCGATAATTAAGGCTCAATTATGCATAAGTAACGTAACGATTATTACCGAAATCGTAACGCAGCGTAGAGTTCTATCTTCGATAGATTTTTACGTTCCGTTACGCTACGTTGCGTTACTTATGCATAATTGAGTCTTTAGTGTTCCAGATGACATTGATACAGCCTGCATCTTTTGTGGTGGGAATTTTTCGGCGAAATTCGGGTGGAACGCAAAAGCTGTCTACAATGGGCACACAATGAATGTGCTGAAACAGAAGGAGAGTTATACATTTGCGACTTTTGCCACCATAAATATTTTTCTTATTTTGATTTTTCCTTAGCCCTCGGCGTGCCATATTACCCAAACATTTGTTTACATAGCCGTTTTGAAAACTTTTTGTAAAATGAATTTTTTTTCCTAAAATAATTGCGGCTCGAATCTGTGGCTGAAAATCCGAATTGGGAATTGTCGATCAAAGCGCTTACTAACTGAGCCACCCAAGCAAAACTACTTTCTTTGAAATTTGTTTCTTTTATTATTGCAATGTTTAGTACACTAAAAGTAAAAATTTAATGATTCAATCAAGTTGTCTTTATTTATTATCATTATTTCTAAAAATAGACTATATAAAATTTTTAAATTGTGTTAGTGAAAACTAGAAACTTTGTTACTGTATTGGAATTTCCAGCAGCCCTGTCTTGCAGGGAAAATATGTTATCGCATCATGTGACGAGTGCAGAAAAGACTCATTTAAGTTTTTTTTTTTTAAAGTTAAGTTAAATGCATGAGTTTTTTTTACCTTAAACGAAATATTTTTTATGGTTAATATTTAAATTTTTAACTCTTACTTTACATTGTCTTTCCCGTATTTCACTTTTTCAAACAATTATTTTTAAAATTAAAAAAAAAAAACTAGTTCAAATTTGCTCTGAAAGTTTTTAAGCGCAAACGATTTCACAATTATACACAAATAAATGAGCTTTGCTGACAAACAGTAAATAATTTTTTTTTTTTTAAATAAAATGTAGGTTCTTTTAATTTCAAGTAGTCTCTATTAGATTAAATCAACAAAAAAGTTATAGCAGCATATGCAAAATTTGAATTTTGAGCAGAAAAACAGCCCAACTCCCCCATAGTGGAACAATGAAAACTTTTAGAAGCTCAGCGAGTCATCTCAATGTAAAATCTTGTATTCTCATTGACGCTTCCGATTAGCCTTAGTATGCAGAGAAATCAACCTACTTATGAAAAATTGGTCGGAAATTTAGCAGAATTATCTCAAAAGTCGAATCGTAGGTTGCTGTAGATCAGATAGCATTACCAACCAACCTGAACTCAAGCATTCAATCAATAAGAGAGAGGAAGACCATCGAAATAAAAATTTTTTTTAATCATATTTAGTTTAGTTTTAGATGAACAACCACATCAGGATATAATTAGGTACGCGGATAATATTACTTCTCATTGATATGTAAATTAATATCTGAGTAAATTCGCAGGCAGTCCTTTTAGTGAAAAAGAAAAATTATTTAAAAAGGTTATTCAAATATAAGTACGTTGAGAAGGATCAATGTTTTTTTACACCAACATTAATACACCGTATTTTTTTTTATTTGGTCCTTCCAATATTTGGAAACTATAAAGTTTCCACTAAGGAACATAACATAAATGGTTCTTCGTTCCAATTCCACAAAACCAAAATGCTGACGGAACGATTGGGAATTACTGTTTCGCATCGTGACTCTGGTGGAATAAAATTGTTAAAACAAAATTAAAAAAAAAAATAAATAAAAATCGAAAATTACGAGGGTTAATTTAATTCTTCTATTTCAATCAATTTTCCTTTCAGGATGATGATAAATCACTAAAGTTCAAACAAACTAGACCACACACAATAGTGACGTGATCAGTTTTAAGAAACATTGCTTTTCCACTGAAACTGAAGTTTTTGTTTTTCAATTCAAATATAGAAATGACATAGATCTAATTAGGCGTGTCTTGTTGTTGACCTTCAGTTGTGATGATTTCATCATACCAGTGTATAAATTAAATAGCACGGTTTAAGTGCAAAAATCAATCAATTAAGTTTACTTATTTTTATCATTAAATTCAATACTTTTTTTTCAAAAGCCTTTCTATTATTTTAAAAGTCTCAGAGGTTGACATCAGCGTGCGCATACAAAAACCTACTTAATACCTGCTGCACAACGCAGTAGTAAATTATGATATTTAATATTTTTTTATTTTTTATTAAAGGAAAAGAAAAAGTAATAAATGAAATACCGATGCATTGTCATCATCGCTCAGCAATAATAATAATAATAAAATAGACATGCACACACATTAATATTTAAAACTAATAAACTTTCTTATGGCGCATTTCATATAGAAAATACACATGAGTACGAAATATATTCATCTGTTGGCCTTAAAAATTGGAAAAGCAAATAAAAATGTATCTACATACTACATAGATACTAAAAATACTATAGTTTTATATATTCAAATAAAAATCTGTGTATATGCAGTACATTCACCAAAAACAAAATACGCTGTCGAAGAATTTTCAGAAATAGAACAAAATAGACGAGTATAAAACTGAAATAATGTTTTAGAAAATATGTCAAAATACAAATATATGTCAGTGTTGCACTGCAGTATTGTTGTTCTTGTGCCATTAATAATCCTGTGTATGAAAATAAATATTTTTCAGATAAATACACACTAAATGAGTCTAAAACTTTGGTTGTTTTTCCACCATGCATTAATGGTGGTGGTGAATATTTTCAGTTCAAATTGAGATAGACAGTGTTAAAAAAAGATAAAAGAGAGAAAAAGACAAAAGAGAACGAATATGCCAAAAAGTTTTTGGTAATTGAGTAATAACGAAATGAAACGGAAATGAAAAAGAAGCTTTTTCTCTTCTTCTTTGCCGTTATTTTTATGTGAAATAGTTTCAATGTTTATTTTTGTTTTCTATGTTGCAAGGCGGCGCTATTGCATATGCAAGCAGTTGTGGCAACAATGTTGCTAAGTATATGTTTGTAAACATATCTTTTTTGCATATAAACATGAAGAAAAGAGTTGACAAGTTTTTATGCTCGGGAAATTATTAATTTATTTTTATTAAAAACAAAAATTAACAAGATGTGAGTTTTATTTATTTATAGCTCATAAAAATATTTATTTATATATATAATTAAAATTCACGTGATTTTATCAACATTTATGTTTGTTTCTGTTATTTATTGGCGCAACAACATAATTAAAATATTTCTATTGCTGCATATAAAATAAATTTCAGCAAAATTTATCACTATCTGCTAGTACTATAAATAAAACAAACCGAATGCGGTGCTGCTTTTTTATAATTTTTCGCTATATAAATACGGCAAGTTCTTAAAAAAGAAAACAATAAAAAAAAATGTAGAAAAAAAGCATTTTAACGATAACAGTTTGTTTAGCACCGCACAGCACCCACACACAAACATGTCGCATGTCACACGACAACAGACAGACGTACGGACTAACAGAAAGACAGACATACTCATTGTGACAGAACAACAGAATAACTATAGCAGTTGGCAGTCAATAAGCGCCAGCACAATAGCAACAAAAAGTAGAAGCAGTAACCCGAAAAATGACAGCAACAACATTAGGTTCTAACAATTTCCGCATTTTGCTGTCAACATTTCTGTTTTTGTCGCAATTTGTGCAGAGCTTTAAGTGAGCAGCTAACGTAAATATATAAAAATATTTTTTATCTATAGTATTCGTAGTATATTATAATTTTACTTTTTTATTTTCTTATTTATTTATTATTTTTTTTCTCGCTTTATTTTCTTTTATTTATTAGATTCAAATTTTAAGCGCAATTTATTTTGACCCATTTAAAAGTAAACGTAGGTTTTATTTTGTGCTTTCGTTTTTTTTTTAGAATATACAGATAAGAAATCAATAATGTTGATAAGAATTTAATGCACTACACTCCTCGAAAGCAAAAAGGAAACAATTTTATGACTGAACAATATGACGTAATTGTGATTCTAACAAGTGGTTTTTATAGATACAATGGAAATAAAAATATTTAGATAGAAAGAAAAGAAGCATATTTTCTTTTATTGTCTTCAAAGCGATAGAAAACATATTTTATATATTAGAGAAGATTTTATCATATTTTAAGTTGTTTAAGGTGACTTTGTAATAGATTAGGTTAGAAGTGGAGGCGAATACCTCATAAATATATGGATTTATATTTTGATCAATAAAGTTGCGGTCTATGAAGTTCAGATCTATGTAGCTTAGATTTTTGAAGTTTTGATTCATGAAGTTCTGATCTAGGCATGCAGTTCTAATCAATCAAGTTGCGATTTATGAAATTCCAATCTATAAAAGCTTGATCTATAAATTTCTGATCTCTTAAATTTCGATGTATGAAGTACTGATTTATGAAATTCTGTTCCGTGAAGTTAAGTTCAATGAAATTCTAATTGATAAAGCTCTGATGTATGAAATTTTGATCCACAAAGTTTTGATATATATGAAGTTCTGATCTATCAACCACTGATTAATAAGATTATGGATCAAAACAAGCTTTAATTTATATACTTCTGAAACATAAAATTCTTTTAATTCTTTTATGTAAGTGGAATTTGTATATAGAATTTAGTGTTACCACAAATCTTTAGAGTTAATGATAACACTAAGCAGTCTTCACCCCAGCTTCTAGTATGAAAGTAGGCGATGCGAATTGGTTAGAGAAGTAGGAGGAGGGTTATTTTTTCAACAGTGAGAGCTGAGTTAATCCTCTCGTCTCTCTGATCACTATATTGCCCCTCAATATGAAGCGATGGCTATACAGGCAGTAGCAAGCTGGCTGAAATGTAATAAAGTATCAGTTCATGATGCACTCATTTTCAGCCACATCTACGGTAGCTTTCATTAATCAGTATTTACTAAAGAAAATAGTCGATAAGCTCAATGCACATCTTGTCTGTGTTTCACGACATAATGAACACTGACATATCACAATGAGCTAAAATATGCTCTGATGAACACCCTTTTAACTTAACTTGACGTCCCCAACCTAGTTCTAGATAGTTTACAGACATTGACCTAGATAATGTTCCCAGATTTCTTGCATATCAGAGTCATGAGAGTTCTTGCATAGTCTATTTTTTACCAGACTAAGATTTCAAATCATATCTATTAAATTGGTACACAGACGTCTTGAGAACAGAAAGGAAAAGTGGCACAGAATTCTATGATGCAAATAATTTGAGCTTAAAAGCAACGACATTCCAGACATACATAGAGGCAACCTGAGAACTAATACGAGTTTTAGTGCATTAAAAAGGCGGGAGAGCACGGGGCGTCTATGGATTCATGGCATAGGACAGCAATTGTCACTTTTACGAATATTCGCTAGCACCTAGAAGGACGAAGAGATATCTAGTAACTAGATAGTACTGTATGTCGAGTAGTACGATGCAGATCGTATCAATTTGCTTCGCTTTATGTTATATAGCACGGCATCTATGCATTTATTAGTGTAACTACAATTTTATTCCAGAAGATCTAGAAGTGCTACGATATCATATATCAATTTAAAGAGCTTGACGAGTAGGTTAGCCAAAAATTATCAGATTTAAAATCGGTTAAGCCAATTCCAAAATATTAGCGTCGGAAGTTTTTTAAAATTCGCCCATTGAACAAAGCATTGCATTCATCGTTGAAAAAATCATTGCTTAAGAGGGAATAAATAAATGAGAGAGAGAAGACATGAGTAACGGCATCTCTCAGAATTATCTAACGAATTATCTGCATACACAAATAACAAAACAAACACCAAAGAGTAGTTTGGTTCTCTTTTGATATTTGTTTTTCATAAAGAGATTTCTTCGGCAAAAAAATAGACCCAGTTACTGGGGCCTTACCGACTAGTTATATTTAATTTCAAGTGAAATTCCACGACAAACTCCATATAAAAAAAAATATGATAAAATAAGTGCTATATATTAGTACTCTATTCTCTCTCGTCAAATACTCTCAACATGAGTCTGAAGAGAGGTCTGCAACATTTTTTCACGTAAATTTAAATGTACGTGCCGTTTAAATTGTTGGGAAAAGTACATATTAATATTTTTCCATACTTCAAGGGGTTTTTATGTAACTTTGTCTTGCAACATTTACTCCTGAAATGCCAAATTTCACTGCAAAATGAATACAGGTTGCTAACGAAATTGCATGCAAACGAATATACCATAGTACTAGGCTTTTCAAACGGCGAACAGGGTAAACGTTTTTGTTCAAATATTTTCACATAATCTGACAGGAGATTTGCAGTTTCTATTGTAAATGGAAGAAAGGGGAAAAAGTGAGAACAAAAAAAGTAAACTTATAAAAAAAAAATAACTGAAATATAAAAAATTGTGCCAAAATCTATTTTATTAATACAATTTGGCTCATTTAAAAAATCCACTAAATGCTCCATTAATGGCAAAATAGTATCGGATTAGATTTACGATATCGAAAATTAAAGAACAAAATGGAATCTGCTACTGTGTTTTTGGTTGCAACGGTTAAGGCTTTTTGATTTTTCGCATATTTTGTATGAATTATGAAAATTGTATGGATTCATAAATACATATGTGCATTATAAGAATTTCTGAAACTTTCTTAGGTATCGAAATAGCTTAGAGCCAATAAAAGACAAGCTTAAGCCACAAAACAACAATAGCTCATCTCCGATATTAAAGTTTGCAGCAACACAAAGATTTTTGGTGAAAAGATCTTAACAAAATTGTGTTGAGCCTGATTATTTAACCAATAATCACGAAAGCGATGGGCGACTCATTGCAGATCTTGGAAAGAATAATGTGCCCAAAATGCGATGGTTCGCAAAAAAAAAAAAATCTATAAAAATTCAATTCTACATTTCTGACATACTATATGAAATTTTTTTTCGCATTTGAAAGCGCAAGCGGATTTTGTAATACCAAAAATTATTTCCGTTCTCAAATGCGAACCGGCATGCTTCTCGCGTAATTGGCAAAAGCAAATAAGGTTATTTTATCTTTAACCACAGATTGTTATGTGTTTTCTCTGCTAATCAATAGACCGTAATACAATTCGACCACTGACACCGATGTCGATGCCTATGCTCGTGAGTGAAAAGTTTTTAAATTTATGAAATAAAATTCATTACACAGAAGTTTAATGCTTTAAGCCGCATCACTGATCTAGACTAAAACATAGAACGTACCAAGTAACGATCATTAGAGAACTTCTTAGAATTTTATCAACGTAATTTTTGTCCTTTACTCCCCATGTTGGTATAAAACTTTCGATAGAATAATTTTTCAAAACGCAAGTAGGCACTTCAACAAGTGACAGAAAGAAATAAACAAAGCAAACAGCAAATGATATCAGAAATTATGCAATTAACGAAGCGTAGCAAGTGTAGATTTGTGTTGATTCTACGCTAAGTACATAAAAAGTACATAAAATCATAGACAATGAACACATTTTCCTAACTTGGAAAAACTTCAAGTACTTACAATATTAAAAAAAAATATATATATCTAAAAATAAACCGGAAAATTCAAAGTAACTAAATCAGCTGAGCGCAACCTGTTGCTATTTGCAGCGATTCACAAGACCGTGAAAATTGTTAAATATCAACTCTGAAAAGGTGCTAAAGCTGAAAGAAAAATAAAAATGTGCAAACCTGTAATGGAGCCCCATTCATGAGCTTCAGTTTTTCATAAGTAGCACACAATTTTCATAAAACGAAGGCAGTTAAACGCAAGGCGACAGGGAGAACGAGAGGGGGCACTTGCATACATTTTAGAAAGCTAACGCGCCTATTATTTACATATACTCATATTGCCATTTTAAAAAGGCAACCAGATCAATGGGGAAAAGTGAAAAATTCTAAGCGTAGATCATCACTTTGTCTACCATTGGCCAAACCGCGAATTAAACTATTTTGTGAGTTATGTTGTTGTTTGTTTTTAAATTGTATACACATCATATTAAACATCAATTTCCGCTCAAAAATTTAGCATTGTTTGGATTTAATTTAACAAAATTCCACGTTCGTTTTCATTTCATGAATGAGTTGAATTTTTCAGCACGATTTAACAAAAATAATAGCAGCCGCCAAATTGTCGTCGCAATTGATTTGATATATTTAAATTGAACCGCGTGCATTCCCCGCACTGTGTTTTTCATTTATTCGATACGAATAAAATAAAAATGGATATAAAAAGCTTAAAATGATTACTCACTTTGTTTGTTGTTGCACTAAGTTATCCACTTTGGCCTGTATGGCCTTCGCCGAGGGTTCGTGAACTTCCCCAAGGAATGTGACGATTGGTTTTGAGAGCGTCTCAATCTCTTTATGTGATGATTTAAGTTCTTCAGTTTCAGCGAGTATTTCCTGTTGATAAAATAAGAATAAAAACAATTATAAATATTTTTTATTATTTTTATTATTATCAGTGCAATGATAATGATTTCGTTAATAAGTATTAAAGCCGGCATATTGAACATGCTCATAACTTTTGCATATTCATGTTAATCGTACTTAATGCTAAATAAAACTCCATATTGAAATTATAACTTTGTACTCATTTTAGATGAAATAAATATACAAATTTCTTAGAATAATCTAACAAATTGCATAAATTTGGTTATATTTGTTAATCAGTAGATTTTTTTAACAAAAAAAAAAAACAAAAACCAGTTCATTGAATATTTCCTCATTTCGAAATAAATAAAAAAAAAAACTACTTTCAAATACTTATTTTTGTGTTGAATAAAGAAATAAGAAGCACGCTTATGCGTTTGCGCAGAAAGAATTATGCTTTGAGATAAAAAACTGGGCTGTGGACCGAAACCAAAAAAAGAAAAAACAATACTTTTAAAAAGAATGCTCCAATCAGAGTAATACAAAATACTGTAATGAAAAAGAAAGAATTTTGAGCTGTTGCTTAAAAGGTTAAGTTCCGCAAAGGTATTCATGCTATTTCCAAGAGAATAAAAATGTTTAAAAAACAGCTTGCTCATTAAAAGAATAGATTTCATAGAACTCTCATTTGGACCAGATGGTTTGAATGGAACAAAACCTTGAAAATAAGTTTTTCATAGAAAAAAAGTTTCGCAGAGTTCCGCAAGATCATTGGAGTGCTATGGAATGTTTATGAATTTGCAGCCTTATGCTGAATTTTTTACAATGATATTTAACATTATTTAAAAATGTTTATCAAATCCCTAAGTTCCGACAGTGAAAGCTACTAATTAGGAATTTGAGCCTAAAAGTAGTAGCTCTATGCTTGAGGCATAGGGAAAGCTAAGGGGAAATATTCAGAAAATAATTAAAGATAACCTTTCAAGTCACTATAAAATAGGTGAACACATAAAAAATATAGGCATAGGGCAGAACAGCACCTGCCACATTTTGTCGAAAAAAATAAGACACCGAAGTACATATTCTTGCACTGCGAAGCACTCACTCGTAGAACCAAGGTTGAAGTTTTTCGAATCCAGTCTTGTTTTGCCTGTTTTATTTGTACACAAATGAAAAGGACCAAAAATATAGTGCCAAATCCGAAGGGCGAAGTAAAAAGCTTTTTATTTTTTTGCAATTTTTATTTTTGGAGGTTGCCATTGTCAGCCAAAAGGTAGTGCCAAGTATCGAACCCGGGCAGAGATCAAAATAGAGAACAAAAATTGGTTCTTTGGCTCAAAAAACTCTGCCTCTCTCCTCTACTTAAAAAACGCTGTCGTCGCGGAAATTACAAAAGACCTTTGAGATATTTATTATACTGACGGTAAATTAGAATCCATTTTTAAACAATGTTTAAAAAAATCTAACACAAAAATGCTTCAAAATGGCGGAGTAAACCATGGTGTACTGGAATATCTTGCCGTTGAAGTAGTAGAACAGCGTACACGATTACATAAAAACTATTGAACCGATTAACAACTGATCTCTTTCAGCTTTCTTCCTGTTGATGTTGTACAAAAATTTATAAATCATGCAAGTATTTTCATACCTATTAAAATTCACAACTACAAATTTTCAAGACAATCTGTATGGGGTTTAGAATCTGTATGAGGTTATAAAACTCTAAGGGGCTAGGAGAAATTATTTTATACTTTTTAGTACGTTTTAAAAACGTGTTATAAAAATGTAAAATTTTTTGCGTTCAAATAATTATTTTTTGCTTTTTAGTCTTCTATATATGAAATTTTTTACTGCCAATCCAACAACTATAAAACTTGTAAATTTTCCGTGTTGCACTATGTGATCGATAACAACCAAATACGAAAAGTTGCACAGTTTTATTTTTCTTTGCAATAATATCACATAAAAAGATTTAGTTGTACGAAAGTATACTAAAAATCTTGCTAATCTACTGACGTATTTCCGAACTTTAAAGTGTACTGAAAAAACTACGATCGTATCGATCTATGGATCTTATTGACAAATATCTACTTTCCAATATCTACGCCATATTAATTATCTTCGACACAAACCATACATTAGCTATGCCATCTGTTAGTATGCTGTACTATAATTCTTGTATAATAATATTTCTACTCCAGCCTGAAAGTATGCTGTACTATAGTTATTGTGTAAAAATATTTCTACATCAGCCTGAAAATATGCTGTACTATAATTATTGTATAATTATAATATTTATACACCAGCCTGAAAGTTTGCTGTACTATAATTATTATAAAATAAGAATATTTCTACATGAGCCTGAAAGTATGCTGTACTGCAGTTTTGTATAATAATAATATTTATACACCAGCCTGAAAGCATGCTGTACTATAATTCTGTGGTTACAAGGCATAGCAGCATAAGTGTGGTTTTTGAATTTTACAGGAGAGCACTTCAAAAATTCAAATGCAAATAGTAATCAATTTGAGTTGTGCTATTTTTTCTTTAACATCTCGTAAACAACTCAACCGATATTCATAAGATTTTGACACAATATGAAATCGGAAATGAAGATTTCAATTATGATAATAACTCTAATTCGACAAAACTCGGGTTATGTTGTCATGCCTTGTGACTACAGAATTATTGTGTCTGTAAATATACAAAAGCTAATATTTTATATTATATTGTATTTTTATACATATATTTTAGATATTTCATATAGCATTGTTATCCAGTTCTAAGCTATCTTTAAAGTTTCAAGTCTCTAGTTCATTGGGAAGTTAGTTTAAAATCCTCATATATGAAGAAAAATATTCTGAAAAAAGGATCTTTCTTAGTATTTGTTAATTTTAATTTAGAAACACGATCGTCAGATCAGTTTGTTCCACTTTTGGCATGTTATTATTATTAAGCCTATCTATTTTAGGGATTATATTTTAATTTGAAAACTCAAAATAAATAAAAGAGGATCGCAAATGTCTTATTATACATCCAAAGGTTAAAGAATCATTTAGAAAAAAAATAAGAATTAATGCAAAATCCCCGACACCCACATAAATATTATGAACACTTTAAATATAGTGGGATTATACACAAATTTATCATAAGATTACAAAATTTGTAAAGACAAAAAAGAAAGGCAAGCAAATATGTCTATACATAAGTTCAGTTGTCAGCGGAACATCATCGAACAAGTGCTAAAAATAGCAAGAAAAATCTTAAACTTAAAATATTCGCTACTCAAAAATCATATTGCATAATAGTTTCCGAAAAATCCAGGAATTTTTACATACAAAAATGTTAATTCAAGCCTTAAAAATCGATGCTAAAAATAGTTTAATCTTATAATATTTTAGTATGAAGTATAAAAGACTAGCCAGCTAGCCGCTTGAGTTGAAATCTACTCGCCCGTCATCACAATAACAACGAATAAATTTAGAAGGTCGACATCAACAGAAAAGCAAAACAGCAAGTAAAAAAACAAAAACTCATAAAAATATCGCGCCGAGAAGTTTTAAAGCGAGTTTTGGAATGCTCGAAAACATTAAGGGAACTACGAGTGACGGGACGGTTAAAGTGAGCGTTTCATGAGCGTTCATAAAAAAAAAAAGTTTTGCTTATGTTGTCATTAATATTGTTGCGATTTTTATTATTATTATTTTTGTTTTTGCTTTTTTTTCACTTTCAGCTACTATTTGTTGAATACATACAGTCGATGACAAAAGAAAAAACCTCGGATTTGAAAATTTGAAATTGCTTTAAATATCGAAAACTTTTAATTGGATAATAATATCAATGGAAATGTTTTCAAGTTAATTTTACATAAATTTCCAACAACTTAAAGTTTTTTCAATATTTAACATAAGTGAAGTCAATGGTCGTGTTTCGAATGTCTGGTTCATATTCAAAGGCTGAGAGAGAGAGGAAGAGAGAATTTCTTAATATGATGGAAAAATGGCGTCCAAATAGGAACATTTGCACTAATCATAAAAATAAAAAGTTATAAAAACATTAATTAAAAAAAAAAAATATTTTATTGTTGCGTTTTTGCCATTAGTTGAAAATTTGACTTCATTCCATAACTCGATAAAACGTTTCAAATTTCGTATAGCTTCAATTTGAAAGAAAGAACATAATCAAAATAATAAAAAAAAACTGGCTGGCATGTGACACTAGCTGCGTTTTATTCGCCACTTGCTTCTAGTTATGTATAACTAGCAGCGATAACTATATGGGAAAACAACAACAAAGCGGCAGAGATAACACATATAATTATAGTTGTTATGTATACTTAACAAGTTGTTTAACTACACCAAATTCTATTGTAAACTGCTAAATAGTGAAACAAGAAGCATGACGAAAAAGAGACTTAACATCTTGGTCGTTTTATTCGCACATGTCAAACTGACTGGCGAATAAAACACAGCTTCTTAAATCTTTTTGTGCTTATAAAATCATTCTAAAGTCAGGGCAACGCTTTTATCAGTTACATTTTTTTATTTTCCTTCACCCACTGATCTTTCTAGTAATATAATCTTGCCAAATCCAAAAATTATAATTGCTCCATATACTTTCGCATTAGCAAAATGGTTTATATTCGGTAATACGCATTCATTGGAATGTATAAGTTTGCAATTTTAAGAAATAATTCTTAAACAAATTTCTAATGCGAGGGGTCAGTTTTTTTTTTGTCGCTGACTGTATGTGACAACATCATTTTAGCTATTGTTGATGGTGTTGTTGAATTTCAATGTTTATGTCATACTTTTCTGAGTATCAAGATCAAAACTAAATAAAATCTCCAATAACTAGAATCTTGTGGGTACTTAAATGTTATTTAGAGTTTATGGTGTGCACAACAACAAAAAATTAAATAAAAAAAATTTCAGTAATTCAAATTGAAATTAGCGAAATTGTTGGCGATTTTTTATTATTATGATTTCCAATTCTATTGTTTAATTGATTTCACAATAATTTATTCGAGAAATAAAGCTAGTTTTACTTGTTGCGTTGCTGCTACTTCCTACAATAAAATTTCTGAACTGGTCATATTTTTTTCTAATCAATTTGATCTTAAATCTATTTGAATTGAATACATTGAAAATGAGATAAGAAATTTTTCAACTATAACGTGACGTAAACTATTATCTTTGTGGAATACTTTTATAAATCTTCTTCCAGATTGTCATTTTCGTATTTTTGCGGGAAAGAAAATCCAAGAGATGACGTTATGTGTAAAGTTTTGAAAGCATTGGAATGGTTAGTATTGAATTTTTAAATTTGTATTAGAGAATATTTGTTGTATTCTGAAAATTAACTAGTTAGGTTTCTACATTTACATTTACATTAAAAAAATAGAATAGGTGTAGTAGTTTACAAAGTATTGAACGCAATTGAATAATATCATTCATAACAATTTAATTTGTTATAATTATTAATGCTCTTCTAAAGACTCTCTTAATATATTCCTAAACTATATGCCGTAGAAAAACTTTTTTAAGGTCGAGTGTCTTTTTTTGTAAGAAAAAAATCTATAAATGTCTCTCCAAGCTCAGTTTTAAAAGCACTGTATAGATTGTTCAAATATTTAATATTTCTGAAACTTTCTCATATATTTTGGTGCTATCATTTGCTCCCTGTACAATAAAACCACAAATAATTAATAAAGTTCCAGCTTTTAAATAAAATATATTAAAACAAAGTAAGTCCCACTTTTTATCTAGTTAATAACTTAAATAAGATTATGTAAATTAAAAAAATATTAAAAATGAAATTATTTTAATTCAATAAATAAATATTTATGCAAGCAAAATAAAAGCAAAAGCAAAACTCTGGCTATTTATAGAATGAGCTGGAAACAGCTTACAGCGAATTAAAATTACTGAATTAAATGTGAGCTCATACATAAAAATTTTTTTCGAGTAGAATAAAAATTAAAATAAATAATAAACATTGCGTCGATAAAACGAAACCCTCTTGAATTATTAATTGCAAGCAAAACACAAATAAAAACAACAATAAAAATAAAACGCTTTAAAAATTCATTCATCACAGCAAAAAATAATTAAATTTTTTCTTGACAATACTAAAAAAAAAAGAAAAACAAAATAAAAAAAATAATATAAGAAATGAAACTGATAAACGATTTTTTTATTTAAATTTATGTATGCCGAGGAATATTACAAAAAGCTTGAAGAGCGAGCTTATCAATTTTATTAATATTTTTTTTTTTAATTTAAAATTTGTAAATATAATTTATTTACCACATTTCTTACCACATTTTTTTCATTTGCTACCGATTAAGAAATGTTCCATGTTTACGATTCAGTTTTTTAAATGAATTTTTTAAATAAATATCGTACTTTTTATAGATTTTCACTAGCATGATCTTTTTTTACGTTAAACTTGAATGTAAAGGGTTCGAGATCAAATAGATCAAGATGCAACCTCATTCCAATCCTGGGAAAAGTTATTGGCATTAAAAAGTTAGAGAGAACAGGAACAACCTTCCCAAAATAATCAGAACAAAAAAAAAAATTCTGAAAAATAATGCTGTGTCGGATGGGAGCTCACCTCAAGAAGTTTTAAGTTAATTTTTAGAGTTATTTATCACGTATAAATACCGTAAATATATCCATATCCAAATATATATTTGGGGTCCGAAAAAAAATTATTCGTTATGAAACTCTGAATATTTTTACTCCGTATTTTAGGGATTTTAAATAAGCAAACAGTTGACAAAAGCAAAAAAAAAAAAAAAAATTCTTTAAAAAAGTATTCCTGACATTTGGGATGCAATAAACCACAGATCTGTCTGCCACTTTGAGATTGATGACTTCAAAAGCAAAAATTTTCAGATATTTTGTCCTTTTAATATTTTTAATTTAGAGAGAAAACCCAGAAGTGAAAGTTTTGACTTTTAGAATTGTTAACCTCAAAAAGAAGGAGCTGGGATACGCCCATTCCTAGTTTTTCATAGGGAATATATTTCTATAAGAAAGTTTTTATTTATTATGGCGAATCGGTGGTGCAGTGGTAAAATTTTTGCTTA
Organism: Toxonevra muliebris; assembly: GCA_963691655.1. NCBI lineage: Eukaryota > Metazoa > Arthropoda > Insecta > Diptera > Pallopteridae > Toxonevra > Toxonevra muliebris. The sequence goes on from OY829329.1 coordinate 44,972,469, forward strand.
AAATAAAAAGAATTGATTTCTAAAAATTGAAATAATTACAATAATTTTCTATTAACATATTTTATTTTCCTAATTTATAAAAACAAAATAGTAACCAAAAGAAAATTTCAAATTTTGAAGTGAAACTTCTTTAGCGACGGTAAATCGATAATTTTGAACAATGATTATTCATTGTTTCTTTACATCAGCGCGTTCCAGTTTTTTTCTCTATATGAAAAATTCATTTTTGTTTTGTCATGACTGCGAATAAAAATTAAAGTTCAAAAATGAGAAAAACTAATTTGTTCGTCCTAAAACATTTTTCTATATTTACTCAAAAATATTGAATTTGCCTTAAATTTAGCTGTTTTGAATTATTAATCGGCGCAGGTTTCTGACAGATGTCAAATTGTCTCTTTCTCACCACTAATACTACTACAGTGACAGAGAAAGCAAAGACACTATAGAATGGAAATGAAAAGGAACGAAATGAAATAATGATAATTATCAACCTGAAAAACAAAAAAAAGAAATCGGGATCACACAGCCACAGTTCAAAAAACTCGTTAGTCACAGTAGTGATCAGTGGTTTCCCGATCACAGTGATTAAATTACCAATAATTCAGTAACCACCATCATTAATTCTTGCTCATTCTAAAATTGTTTAGAGAGGTTGGTCTAAGCTCCGATGGAACCGGGGATACTAAGAACAAACCTAATTGCTCGCACTACAGTCTGTCATTTAATGATTTATGTTTTAAGAGTGAGAATGAGCTCTTCAACTAAACTGAATATATCATAGAATGCATAATAAAAGCCTAACAAAACTCTAATACATTTTATTATGTTTTTTGTAGACTATGAAAATTAAATCTAGTTGTTAATTTTTTAACGTCTTGACTACTGTTCCATGTATGTGCTTCATTAAATAATGTGTAACAGACTTAGAGAACGTATATGTGTAGTCGTCACAACAACAGTGTATACAGAGACGGGCAAATCAGACGGCCGTTTCGGAATCTGCCACAATTCCTCATCAGTGATCTTAGTGATAGTTCTTAATCTTTCAATATCCTATATAAGCTACTAATATTTGAAATCATAACCAAGAATTCCAGATTTGATTCCAAATATCTTCACTGAATAGAGATATTAAAAGATAACTACCACCACCGTTCTGTATACTTATTTGTGGTTGTGTTTTTCTCATTACTACTAGTCGGCATAACAGTTCGTTATTTCAAAGTTTTAGAAAAATGATTCTAGATGTCATTTTCTAAATCAGGCCCCATTCATTATAATACATAACACATTTAACCTTAAGCAAAATTCAATTTCATTATCTTCTCTCGCTTGTCTCCTTTTTTGACGTATCAATGAAAATGAAAGTAAGTAGTAGTAGTAGTAAAATTAACTATTAATTATTTTAATCGTAACTATGCCAAAATGGGCAAAAGCAAATAACATCAAAAGGAGGGAAAAAAATTCTGTGTGAAAATAAAAGTAAACTATAAATAAATAAAAACTATCGCAATTATAATGACTTAATATATAAAATTTTATAATTCTATCAAGATTTACTTACTAACTACATACACTTGCTTTGCTCACATTACATTCAACTTCTATTAGTTTTTGCTAATTTTTCTATACATGCCTCAGTCACTACGTCATTTTTGAGCTTTTCTATGTACATACATACATCTGTGTCTATGTTTTTTTAAATACATACAGCTACATACATATAAAATATATCTAGATACATATTATATAAAATAATATACATATGTAAGTATATTTATTGTCCATGAACTTGAATTTCGTACGTTGCTCAATGCTCAAGCTTTGCATGTTCGTGGTGGTTCTGCTAACAGCAGCAAAAATTTATAGCTAGTGAGGGAACTTGAGGTTTATACAAAACGGCCGGTCAGTTATTTATTTATATATATGTTTTGTTTTTTGTTTTTGTATTTCGCTGTTGCGTAAATCATTTAACTATAAACTTAGCATTAAACAAAGCATTACTAAAATATTTAAATACTCTTACATCACATTTAAATTTAACTTTTCATTTTCATTGAATAAATACAATATTGAAAATCTAACAGAAAAGCACTAAGTATCTTACTTATAGCGCATTATTTATACTTTTCAGTTTATACCATTTAATTATACACTACAATTTGTAAAATAACAAGTTGGGAAAATTTTTGTGTACTTTTTTTAATGAAATAATTGACATATTTAAAAAAAAAATAACATCACGCTTTAGCTTAAAATTATTTTGGTTTAACTCAAGGCACTACTAATTCTTTTTTCCACTTTAGGAAATACTGCTTTTTTCAACTCATAGATGTCGTTGTACTTATAGTTTTAAAAGCATTACTCAGAATTTTATAATTGATTTTTATTGATTGATTGTAGTCATGGTATAAAGTTCATGGTAAATTCAATTTTAGACTTAAGGTCGTAATCGCGATAAATTCTATTTTAAGTTTTATGCGAAATCTCATTGCACAGTTTCAAAAGCATTGAATTGATTAAGGCAATTAATTTTTTTATTTTTTGCATAATCAATAAAATAACTGAATGTAAGATTATTGACTAAATTTGGATATATTTATGAGCCGGTGCGTTGAATTAAAAAAGAAAAACAAAATATTTCAACCGAGAGTCGGTAGATTGCAGTTTTGGCCATGACCACCATTGCATTCCACTTGTAGGTAAAGTGCCCTCTAGTGGAGTTTTTTTGTTCTTGAGCTCTTTGTAAGAAAACCCGATTTCCTAACGAATGGAATCGATAAAGCAAAACTTGAAATAAAGATTCTTTTTCAGATTTGTTGTAACGACGGGCGCGCGATTATCCGAGATGAATGGGTCCGCGACGCATTACGGACAATTTTTTATTAATTTTTTTATGAGACCCAATGAAGTCTACTCATATATATAAATACAGCACACATACTTTTGTCATTTGTTTTTACCTGTGTTAAGGTCAACGTTTGCGAATAAAAGTTATATAATTATACATTTCCAACTAGATTCGCAAAACATATTTTGTATTCGTATATGTTGACATTGGTCGCCGTAGCCTAGTAGTTAGTGTGTTGAACTGGTATGCAGGGGTGCCCGGGTTCATATCTCGACACGCTCAAAAAATTAAAAATAGAAAATAAACATTTTTCTACACGGCATCACCTCTTGGCTGGCAATGGGAAACCTCCAAGAGTAACATGAATGCCTATGAAAAGCTTTTCACTTCGCAGTTCGGATTCGGCATAAAACTGTAGGTTCCTTCCATCCGTGTATAAATATAACTCACACAACATTAATGGATGCGAAAAGCTCGTCCTTGGCCATAATAGTAGTAGTAGTATATGTTGACATTAACACAGGTAAAAAAGGTAAGAAGATACACCCAAATACATTGAAATTCGGATTCATGGGTATGAAGATCGTACATGCGAGAGGAGCGGAATGAAAGAAATACAATGTAGTTTCTTTCTCATGTACTCTCTCTCTCACTCTCTTTTTTTTTTTTGTCCACTGATCAGTGTGGCCAATTCAGCGCTTTTCCCACTATATTTTGTGCTTTTTGAAAATGAAAACGCGGCAAAAAAGTGGTTTAGCGGTCAGCGGGTTTTTTAACACGTTTTTTTTTCAATTTAAAAGACACTAAATGCTCCGCTAAATAATCCATTTCCTGAATAATCCCAACAACGTTTTTTATCGAAATAATGAGCGATGAACTTATTTAAAACCAAAGTCAGTCAATCCAAAAAATTCTTTGCTTCATAAAAAATGGATTAAAACACGAAAATTCATTTTGTGAATACTACAAAATACCTGAATAAATAAACAGCACTAGTGTTTGTAATGCTTCTGAATTCAGACTAAGGAGTGTGTTATGGCCAGAAGAAGCTGATAAAAAGCTCAAATAAAATGGAAACCGTACCTCCCATTTTACTTAAGTTTTCGAACATTATAGGGATATAGAATCCCAGGGCTAACGAGGTTAGAATAGGAAAAATACGAATTAACGGTTTTGTAGTTTAAGGCTCTTATCGCGTGTCTTGTCAACCACGAAAAACACAAAAAATTCCATAAAAAGAGTAAACGTAACTATCTACAATGATTGTTTTTTTTCGAATCATAGTTCTATAGAATTTTGCTTTGCATTACGAATTATAAGCGGTTGTCAACAACCAATTTCAATTTATAAGAGGTTAAACAGACCTTGTATTAAGAAAGAAAATACGAATGTGTAGAATTTTTTCGAATTAAAGCGATTTTTTCAAGGGACCAGCAGTTTGTTACGAATTATGCAGATTTTCGAATTAACGGGGTGCGAATTATCGCGATTCTACGGTATATAAAAAAATTTAAGTTCAACACTTTTATAAGGAAAAAATTTAGCGCTTTTTAAAGAAAATACGCGGTTTTTTTCTTAATTTTAGCGGATTTTGAAAAACAAAAGTTGGCCACACTGCCACTGATGTCTATAAACTCTTTCTTTCTCTCCCTCCACTATGTTGTCGTTTTTCTTCGTCGTTGTTATTTTTCGAAAGCAATCTAGATAATAAATAAAGTATGAGCATAAAAAAATGATCGATTTTCGAGCACTAGGGGACCCAGTAACTCTTCCCGCATGTACGCTCTTCCTTTGCAGTTCTTTATTGCTAGAATATTCTATTCATTTCAATAGTAAACCTAGGTGTTGCTTTAGGAGTTGTGGTGGGTATATAAAATTCGACCGCACCCAAACTTAATATTTCTTGGGCTTCCCCAAGCTAGTTTATTTAAATGAAAAATTTTATCAACTCTTTGAAATATTATACTATATTTATTAAATCTATTTGTCCTCCTACTTGATAAGACTCCTCATTTTCTTTTTACTGCGCTTCCTGTTGACGATTTCATCATACAAACAAATAAACAATCCATGGTAATCAAATTTCATATGCCAACAAAATACACACGTTATAAAATTCAAAAAAGGGGAATTCTCGGTCATGCTTTATTTTGTTCTATTCCCTTTTTTGTCTTTCCACACGGATAATAGAATCAATTCAATTACGGAACACAGAGTTAAACATTTTAATCAGAAAAAATTTAATCATCACGATTAATTGATGTTACCGGCAAGCAAATCTAGGATAATCGCGGCCTAACTATTTATGTGGGAAATGGACGACGCGACGGTACAGCTAATTGCAACCGTAAAACTGAACGAATTTCATGAAACGTGGACACAGACGTACAAGAAAAACGAAGCCGAGAGACATGCCTTAAACACAATTGCGTCGAACGACGGATATCCGCTGTCAAAATTAAAAACTACTGATGCATGGAATGGCACAGAATTACTACGGAGCGAGTTTTTTACCATTGGGTATTCTTCGACTTGGTTTCTTGTCCATATTTTCTTCGCCGGAGTGAAAAAACGGGGTTGCATATCTTGCTTGCCTCAATGCATATCGTATACATCGAATTTTATATAGTTAAAATTTTTATTATTCGATTCTTTTAACAATTTACTCGCACGTACTCGCAAACACTTCAAAGATAATTTTTTTTGTAAAAACAAAATGGAAGCTGATTAATGTCGTCCGTCGCAATTGTGTTTACTCTATTGGATTTTTCGACGGCAATGGATCAGCTGTTCACTATCCGTCTACATTTACCTAATATTTTTTTCTTATCTGAGAGGTTATATACCTAAGTGAGTGTTATTCCAATTAAATCTTTTCAAGGACCAGACACTCGGATAGTTATCATAACATTTGCGCATAGTTCAACCTCGAACGTAGGTGCAAAAGTCAATATAGATCAAAATTATAATACTTTAAGATAATCAAGCCGCCTTCAAACGCTTGACTCTTTTGATATATTTCCAAACTAAGTAAAGGGAATGAGTCATCACAATGCGCCGTTTTGGCCTAAGTAACCACTTGGTTAACCACTTAGCCTAAGTAAGAGTATCAACTTAATGATCTAATAAGGTCGAAGGTTGGGACACAAAGAAATTAATGGGAATGAGTTAACCGACAATTTGGCTCAACAGACATGTAGACAAATTCGTAATTCTACTTAAGGTCGTTCTTATTATATCGTTTTTTTTTTTTTTGGTTTTTTTTTTAGATGAAAACTGAGATTATAATGTTATTTCATAAAATAATTGCTGGAAAAGTAGGCCTAAAGCCGAAGCAGACGAAAGTCGGTATATGGATGTTTTTGAGGTCGCTGATTACGAATATGAAATCCATTTTTGGAAAAACAAAATTGCAGAATCAAAATGGTGGACAACTTAGTCCAAAACGGCACATAAGCAGTGAGATTGAAAAAATCTTAACACACGTTTTACCTAATAATTTTTTTTGGGTGTAAAATTTAAAAATTTCTTTGATCTAGTTATCTTTGAAAAATATGTCAGTTGTTATTTTTAATGACAAACATGTTGATTTATTGTGAGTTTGGTCAAAATGAGTGAAGAAAAAGATGTAGGGGAATGTGGGGAATGGCGAACCATTAGTTCTAACTGTATTATCTGACATTCGATATATACGAAACTTTTGCCATCGTATTATTTCAGCTTCATCTCATTTTTTTTCTTAACAGTCAAACCGATGAGACGTATTTTGTGCTCTCTGCGATAATCAAGTGATTTTTGAGATTCCAAAGGTGTTTTTGTGCTTAAAAATTACATTGCTTTTTCAACATTTTTGCGTAAAACCAAGCAGGTAAATATTTTTCAAATCATTGTGTGTGAAAATTATTTACAGTCAAAAAAGCTTTTTTGTATGAAATTTGGTTCTGTGACTCATGGGCGGCTATTTTGTAGAACACAGCTTTTGGGGAATGTCGAACCACTTTTTGTGGGGAATATAGTTATATAGTAAATTATCGAAAAAAAATTAGTTTTTAGTAATTTAACGTCAATATGCCGCGTTACGTTGCAAAACATGATCGATACGATTATCTCCAAGAATATTTAGCGGCCATAAAGGAGATTAAAATCGACAATCACTTGCGATGTGTACACATGACTGGTGGCTATTTCACATACAAAAACTGCGACTCCGAATAAATAACATCGATTTTTCTCTATATTTTTCATTCAAATCTTATGTTTTTTCATAACGAATTCATAAATAAACGTTTTACATCAATATTTGTTCGAATTTTCTCAATTTGCAAAGTGGTTCGACATTCCCCACGATTTTTCAAAATGACAAAATCGAATATTTGGGTATAATGCTTAAAACTTTACAACAAATTAGAATTTTTAAATTCTGCAACGCCCAAAACGTGGCATTTTGATTCTAGTTTAACCTCCATTTCTCAAATTTTGAAAAATTACGATTTTAGGGTGAGTTATCAGTCAAAATCAAAGTGTGGTTCGACATTCCTCATATTCCCCTACTTCTTAAAATTATTAAAAATTTTCAAAAAATCCAAATTGGTCCTACAAAAAATTGGCCAAAGAATTGAAGGTCTGCCGTCAAACTGTTTCCAATGTTATTAAACAGTTTTGTTCCGATTGGGCATCATGTCACTACGGCAAGAAAGCTCTGGAGTGGTACCAAAGTAATAACATAGTTTTTGTACTAAGAGAGGCCAATCCTCCAAATTGTCCGGAGCTAAGACCAGTGGAGAGATATTGGGCTCTTGTGGAAATGAATTTAAAGAGCACAAAAAAGGTGTCCCAAAATATCGAAGATTTTAAAAGGAGATGGGCAAACTGTTCCAAAAAGGTATCTGAAACAACTATCAAGTCTCTAATGGAAGGCTTACCAAAAAAGGTCCACGAGTTCATAAATATTGGTTGGAACTATAAAAGTTATATTTTTCTGTAATTTGAAAAATATTATCAATTAAATAAAAAAAAATCAAAACTCTAGGATCAACCGTTAAAAAATTGTTGAATTTTATATATGTTAAGATTTTTTCGATCTCACTCCTTATTCCCAAACAAGTCGATACTTGATTTGTGTGAAAGGTGCCACGAAAATCAACAGATTACACTCACCTTACATAAAAATAATATTTGAATAAAAAAAAGATAGGCACGCATGCCCATGTGTGACGTCAGTTATTCACGCAACCAATTTTGGGTGCCAGTAGCACTATGGGACCGAGCCGAATTTTGCAGGAAAGTCCAGGGCGTTGACTCGAAATATTTACCCCCCGGGCCAGCCTCCGAAAATTGTTTCTTGCTTGTAACAAAAAATAACAGTTATTAAACCGAATATATGTTGTTAAGAGTATTTTGATTGATTGAGAACTACCACTTCCACCTCCTAAATACAGCCTACATGAATACAGTAGATAAACCTTCGGTAATTTAATTATCATGGTTTCCAAGATATCCATGTGAACTATAGAGGAAAATTCCAAGCATGATAAAAATTTGCACCCAAAATTATCATTGCTTTTCAAATTCTTCAAACCTTTTTTCTAATTTTAATATATTTCTGATTAGGCTAGCGACCTAAAATTTTGTGACTTTTCCTAAATATTCATTGTCTATCACATTTGAAAAAATTGAAGATTCGAGTGATATATTTTATATGACCAACAACACTCAAAGGTGGACTATGATTGCTTCAAATGCGTTTGATGAATCAATAATACAAATACTATTCCCATTTCATCACAACACTCCATTTATAAACATAATATACCTCAAAATAAAACGTATTTTACCTGTTTTCTACTTGATATTTTTATCTTATTTTTACTTGAGTACGTTATTGAACATATGCGAAAGGCACTAGGGACAATGAAAAAACCAAAATATCTACTTGCTTGTTATATAAATGCACTTTATTGCATGTCCAAAAATGCAATATTCTCATACATTTTTATGAAAATACATAAGGGTCTGGCCAGACCACATGTGCCAAACCAAAGGTTATCCAAACATGTGACAAACGAAATACCTACATATGCTTTTTTTTTGTTTAATATTGAGTACCTATAGGTTTTTTATAACGAAATCAGAAACAAAATCTTTGAACCATAATCTAGAAAGCTGTGAAGTACTGCCTCACACAAGTTTTATTATTCTGTTGTCTTTGAAGCAGTAGAATTTCATAGTACACTGGTTGGCTTCACAGTTATTGATCAAAAACCTATTTATATTTTATAAACCTTTAGAAGTTAACGCTAGAATTGTATCCATATCATTGCTTTGGAAATCAACTCCACACAAACCTCATAGATGGCGGTGTATGAAAAGTTTTAAAAGCATAGTAAAAACATTTTTTTTAATTTAAAAAGCAAAATATTTAATTATTTAGTAAGTTGAAGGGTGTGTACTTATTCTCACCTAGGGGAAACGGCGAAATTATAAACTATTATATGGCAAACTGAATTATTAGGTCAGCCAATCGTTTTATAAATAATGTATGTAGTTCAATAGGCGCAGCCAAGCATTGTAGCCAAGAGAATTGCTCTTTTATAAGTATCTTTACAATGTTTATAAGTCTTGAAAATAATATACATAGTACAGCTTCTCAAATTAACAAAAATATTGCGCATTATTTTAATTAAGCAATTTCGCTTAAATTTTTACTTTTCTGCAAATGGTTAACTACAATTTTATAAAATTGACTACAACAATAATTACTTAAATTTTGCCTTTTTCGCAATAACTAAAAATTATAAATAATTAATTTTCATATGAAATTCTATTTGAACGTTGCCGGCTTAACTGGTTTTGTTATTTATAGACGCTAATTATCAGTATGCATAAATCAAACTTAATACATGAGCTCAAAAAAAAAAAATTTATGTTTGTATTTAAAGTTTAAAAAGAATAGAACTTACCTGGATGGCATTCTTTGTATCTTCCAAATGACGTCTGGACCTTACAACTGGGTCGACATTTCGGAATTTATCTTCTAAACGACCGATAGCCTTTTCCCAGCTGTGTAAACGATTCTCAAAGTCGTCCCACCTTTCGGCAATATTCTGCAAAGCGTCACGACGATTTTCAAGTCCTTTAATCAATTCGTTCCACAGACGATTCAAATCAGCGTTATCCTTTTCAATCAATTGACGATTACGTGCGTCGGCTTGACGTATAAGACCTTGAGCTTGTTGATTAACAAGTGTGATGTCACTCGTTTGACTCTGTAAGAAATTTTATAAATTATGAAGTGAAGGAAGGAGAACAAATGTGGTTTTTCTTTTTAATTTTTGAAATAAATTAACGAATAAGAGGGAACACTTTTTTTTGTATTAATTTCTTGGATACATACAAATTTTTTGGAATTTTTTAATTACTTTTTATACGAAAAAAAAATTTGTAAAATTCAAATTAATGTAATTTATATTCTAATCACACAATCGCACGGAGACACACATTTTTCTTTTGCACTCAAGTGTAGAAGAGGTCAATGAAGAATTTCACAATTTTTCACAACAATTCTAAAGATTTACGCTTCACACGCTAATGACAGCAACTTTGCATATGGAAGCATGCAAGTTGAAATTATGCTCACCTCCCAAATTAATCAAAAATCGAGCGTATCACAATCACAAAATTAATAGACGACTATAATATCAACTGATAACTTTGAGTAACACAAAAAGTACTAATTTATGTACTTTGTTAACACCTTTTCTTGTTTGTCAATGTATTTTAACGTGGTGAAAAAAGTATTCCTTCTACGAATTGCTTTTAAAAAAATATGATGACGTTTTTCCACTTTTTTGTTTTTTTTTTTGTTTTTAATAAACGTTTTTTGTCGTTTATTTCTTCTCGTGTTCTTGAGTTTTGTTTTCAATAAAATATTTGCTGTTTTCTTCTTTTAATTAAACTTAAATAACAAAAATTTATAATTGAAAAATAATTAAGTAAAAATTCACACTCGTAACCGACGACGTCTCAGCTTAAAATGATTTCATTTCACATTCCGTAAAAAATTGCTGAAACTTGAATTGGAAACAAAAACCACACACACATACAATCATTCATACCTACACAGATACTCGTGCTCATGTAGAGATACAGCACACACACACCCAAACGCATAAATACTCTGAGAGCCACAAAACTTAAAAAGGCGTAAAAAAATATTGAGAGCGAAGAAAAAAGAGTATGAAAAAGCAACGAATAGTTATGGAAAAAGAAAAACAACAACAAAAAATACCGGCACACAAGTAAACACACACAAAAAAAAAAGAAAAAATGCTTAAAAAATAAATAAAAACAACAAAACAAGTCGAGAAGAAAAAGAGAAGGAAAAACAAAAACAAAAAGAGAGCAGAAAAACATGTTTTTTTATTTAAACGTCATTTTGAATTTAGCACTTCTTAACTCAACTGCTGAACTTTAAAGCAGTGTGGCAAATATTATACACATCATATCTATATCTTAAATACAGCTAAACATATGGCTGAATTGAGAGGGGAGGGCGAGCATGGGGTGTATGGTAAACACAAAACACAAGTGCTGCAAAACAGCTGTAAGAACAAAAAGTAGCGATAAGCTCAACGAAAGAATAATTGACTTTTGACAATAGAGAAAGTCGAGAGAAAAATAAAACAATAAAATATCAATTACCTTAAAGTCATAAGGCGAAATCTTTAAAATTTTAAGTAGAACATGCAAGAAGTTTATGAGATACACACAAAAAGCTACGGTCAAAATAATAATAGTGACATAAGGAAAACATCAATATAGGTTTAAATTTTGGATTCAGAGGGGTCGTTCACTCTTAACAAAACCGATGTCTTAAAGTGTCCTTCTTAATTCACAGACCTGAACTTGATTAAAAGCATTTGAGATGACATTGAAAAAGTGGTTTTCAAAATCAAACTAACAATTTTATTTAAAGTCTGTGAGCTTTAGTGATCCACTTAGATTTACAATAATTTACTTTAATTTACAATATTTTTAAAGCATTTTTATTTTTATTAATATTGAGACGACTCGAAAGTTAGGCACTGCGACCTAAAAGACCTAAATGTTCTGCTATCCTAATGAAGGCTAGAGCATCTTTTGTGGAAGAGGTTTTGATTTCGTTCGTTGATAGAAACGGTTTGCTAAAAATACCCTTCTTTGTCGAGCCAATGCTTGTCCAGCTACAGAATGTAAGATGTCGTGTCATCATCCTCCATACATAGACGACACGCTGTCTTACATGGCAGACCTAATTTACTTAGATAATATCTGACCACATAGTGGCCAGATAGAAAACCTGCTAGCAATCTGAGATCCGTTTTCTTTAAGTTCAGGGATTTAGTGAGAGCGAGAGGAGGAACAAGTTTCTTTGTATGACTAAGGCCTGGAACGGAATGTCAGTAAAATAGTCATTTCTCCCTCGCCCACGCCTCTATGATTGATTTGGAACTAGTCCAGCCGATTCCACAGAATAGATCGGGGCCTGTGTATAGAGCAACTGAACCCTGCCTAGCAAGTTTATCAGCAGATACATTTTCTATAAAGCGTGACTTTGTAATGGGTGAACAACACTCCTTAACTAGCTTTGAAGTGAAGCACCATGATGAAAGTGCCTTAAGAGCCGCTTGGCTGTCAGAGTTTGATTTTAAAGTTTATCCTACATATTTTAGATTAAAAACTGCCGGATGTAAAATTAAATTTAACTACATTGTTTCTAGTTAAAATCTCGTTTGAAGTCAACAGCCACATTTGTCAAAAATAGAAATTTTAAAAACTGACCAGATTAACAAAAATAATTTCTTTCAATTTCAAATTATTTTTTCTCAAGTTACAGAAATATATTTTTTTACCATGTTTTTAGAAATATTCCTCAAATATTAAAATATTAAACGTATATAATTTTTTGGTAAAACTTGTTTTATTGTGTCTTCTAAATGGGCGTCCCTCTTAAGATAAAAAGTTATATTCATATTTAAATATTACATTAACACATTTTTCCTTATGTCAATACTATTATACCATATGTACCATAGCTGTACATATAAAAATTCTACATGGTAGTAGGTGCTCAAGAGTCAGTGAATGGTAAACTTGTAAGGGAAGTAGATATACTTATTTGCCTACCTCAAACACATTTTCTCAATATCCTAAGAATTTTAATAAAAATAACTTTGAACTTTCTCCTGCAAGCTTTTGAATCACTCGTTAAATTTATAAAATAGCAAATAAATGGATTGTAATTAATTTTGGTTTTGTTCGTTACCAAACTAAGCTAATACTCCTCTCACTTAATCGAAACCAAAAGCAGTGAATGCTTTGTGGAAAAAATATTTATCTAGCGAATATTCTAAGTTATCGATAGATCGAGAAACTTATCAAACATTAGGTACTAGTAAATCAATAAATTTCATTATTTCTTGAAAGAAAACAAGCAGAAAATTGTGGACTTTATTTTATATTATGATCTCAACTGCCATTAAAAAACTTGGCCTAGACAAAGTACAACTCCTTAAAATTTTACAAAAAAAAAGAATTAATTCTTCGGAAAGCATCGTTCGAGTTGAAGCATATATCGTTCCGAAATCTGATCGGAAATTTTTAATTGCTCTTTAGCATGTAGTCGTAAGGTTCCGTAAAACCAATAGAAAAAATCTGCTTTTCGTTTCATTCATGAGAAATATTTGCGAGCTGAATATATTATATTAAATATAAAAAGGCATTCTGGATATAAAAAATTGGTTTAATTCAACTTAGTATTTTATGCTAGAATATTAGTATCGTGTTTTTTCCCTGAATTTTAGTTGTTAAAAGAAAAGATTCAAAACAAGTTTCGAAAGGAAATACTTTGCAGCTCCAAGTACAAAATCTTAAGCTGCTGAATTCTACCTACGAGTATAGGAATAAAGCAGAAAACTGGATGACAACTACCTACATTTTTAAATTATAAACGGCAAGTGAAGAATAAAAAGAAGACAGTTTACAATTACTTGCAAACTTCAGTGAAAATTAAGAAATATGTGTCAAAAAATTTCTCCTTTTTAATAAAGTAAATTTTACATATACATTTTGCTACGTATGTAAGCACAATCCTGCGAAAAGTCAAACGACACAGCGCCTACACACAATGAATTTATTTGCTTTCTATCTTCATTGCTCTTCTTGATTTTGTAACTTATGCTCACAAATACATATACATTCCTATGCAGCAGTAACAAAAAGCCGGCGAGTTTTTGCAATAAGAAAAATACAACAAAAAAGAAACTGCATAAATGTAAAACGAACAAAACGAACAACAAAACCCAAACGAAGTACCCATAATTGACAAACCAACAGCTGAGTGTTTTTCATGGTATTTGACATAAGGTGAGAAAGCTTAAAAGAGAGCAACAATAAAGCTACAATAGAGAAGATACATATGGAAAATGTATCTGTGTGTGAGTGTATGACAGAGAGAAAATGAGAAGTCAACAAGCACGTGCAAGCACGAGTGCTTTTCATATGGTGGACCTTCTCAAGTAAACAAATATTTAAAGCACACACACACATCTAAACATGCATATAACAAAAAAGTACGAATATGAATTGTTTAATTTGTAGGTACTTTGCTCCACAAATGTGTGTACACTACCTTAGAGAAGTACTCAGGCACCATTTTTTTTCAATGGGTTTTTTGTGAATCAGGCAAGGTGTATATTTTTGTGGCTAAAACTCAACCGCAATGTTCGTGAAAGTTACTTACTTCAGTTAATTTTTAGTTTTCGTAAATATGTAAATCGCGGGGAAATGAAATTTTAATTGAACGAAAGTAACTAAGAAATTCCCAGAAAATTACATTTATTATCTAAAAAGTTGAGAGCCTATTAAACTCGAAGTGAGCACCCGAGAACAACAAATTTCGTTGATGACCGAACAATTCTGATAACAAGTAAGCTAAATAGATTTCTAATAGCACCCAAAATAATCGCTCAGATAAACCGCAACCGAGTAAATACAGTAAGCGCTTCAAGGATCTCAAAGTGAATTTATTTGAAGCAAATGCAAGCACAAGAAAATCCTCAAATCATGATTTGGCCTTATTCTCAATTCTCGTATCTGATCACTGACGGATTTGATTCTCTAAAGAAGGTTTTAAATTTTCGTCCCTATAAAATTTTGTTTTCATCAGCAAGGGGGTGTTTTAACCCCAATACTCCTCCGCCCTTGGATCCGATAGTGAATTTTATTGACCTATTATAAGACACCCTATTTCGAAGTGGCTGGCTAAAAAATTACAAACAAGCCTATGACGCAAACCAAAAAAACACTGACTATAAATTGTGCCTAAAACTCCTTAATCCAGAAGTCATAATAGAAAAACGTGGAAGTCACATTATCGAGGCCCCTGTGTAATGGGGCTTGTAACGAGTAATGGTTGCTTGTAACGGCCACAATCAAGTGTCATGGATATGGCCAACACGAAAACGACGAGGGATATAAAAATTTGTATCCCTTCACAGAATCACACTTTATATAAATAGTCACTGTGTACAACCGATTAAGCTAGGCCCATCCATCTGTCTATGGCCCCTCAGCTAAAGTAAACTTAATTAATCTCAACCAAACTTTGTGCAGACTTTGCCAGATACGAGATAAGTCAGGAATGGGCTAAATCGGTCCGTTCCATACACGTGAAATTTAGTAATTGATTAAGTGATAGCAAAATAAATAAATAAATTCGGTGTTCTACGTTAAAGTAGTCTCTAGAATATTTTAAAGGAAATGTGTTCGCAATATCAAATGATAATGAAAGTTTCGATATATTCAATAATTAAAATATTTCATTCAAAAACCATTAAAGGAAGGAGGAACTTAAATCAAAATCTAGGCAAGTAGTTCGGGTAACATAAAAAGTTAGGCCGCTCCGGAACATCAAATTTGGTTGATTATTTCCAAAGATATAAACCTTGAAAAAATTTTGTTATGCATGTCTGAAAACTTTTGGAAGACAGTGTATATATGGCAGTGGTATATATGTATATAGCCAATTCTACCTACATACATATATATTATATTTATTTTTATATACAGATGTATATGGTGGTTACTTGTTCAACTGTCAAAGTGATGATGTCATTTCCAGAACACGCTGTTTTTTTCATCTGTTACTATTCACATGTTGTTTTATGTCTTTCCTTATATAGAACAAAAACAGTAACAACGACAAGAAAAAACATTTAAAATTCATAGTCAGCATGTATAATATTTATTCTATTTATATTTCAAAATAAAAATACTCTTGTCTATTAATTTAATTTGCTTAGTTTCTTCTTTAATTCGTGTTCTATTTAAAGGGAATTATTACGTTGTTTTTTTATTTCATCTTCCGGTTAAGTTTTACCCTATGGCTTATAAATTTTGTTGTAATTTCTCTAGATGTATATAATGAAGTTGAGAAAAAAATGAAAAAAAATTTAAAGATTTGATCTACAATGTGCACTCATGTCGTGCTCTCACTCGCTCACACACACGCGCACACACAATGAGAGCAAAAACTGCATGGCACCATTAAATGAACATGTCCATAGGCTAAAACAACTTTCTCAACTACTTTTGCCGGCCGGCCGGCAATTTTGAAAGTAAAGCGAGAAGGAGAGGTAAAAAAAAAAAAATAATAAGCTTAAACAAAAACATAACCGGTATGATAAATCAAAGAACACGCAAAGTTGCAGTCGAAAGTCACTGATGTTAAATAAAATTGCATACGCAGTGAATGCAACGAAGTAAATTCAACTTTGAAGCAAGAAAAAAAACAAATTTTTAAATGCTATGGGAAAAGATACATACATACATATATACATAAAAATTTTGTACTTTAGTTGTACCTCACTTCATTACATTTTGTTAATGTATCCAAAGAAAAAAAATTTTAAAAAATGTGAACCTTCCTACTAGCAAAGTATTAAAAATTTCAACACTCACCTGTACATTTCCAATAGCATGCGACAATTTCTGTATATTGAAATGAACGCCACCCAAATTTTGTACTGGTTCATCAATGAATTTGGTGCGTTCAATGGTCGCTTTCACTCGATCCACTGACTGTACATATTCACGCCAGCGTTCAGCTTCCTTTTCGAGCTCGCTTTGTTGCGTTTTGGCTGCGGCCAGCGTATTTGAAAGCTTGGTCTGGAATTGTGAAAGTTCGCGTGACAACTCCGACTGTTCAAAGTTATTGAGTGATGGCCAAATTTTGTCTGCGGCTTCCTGTATTTGTTTGTGCACCAAATTTCGGATTGGTGTCTCATTGCCGAAGAAGACTTTGTGATCGTCAAGATCATGCATCAGGTTCTCATAATCAATGCCATGTTGACTATTTTGCAGGCGTATTTCCGCCTCATGCACCCAGTCATTGAATTTGGATACGAGCTGCATATATTCGAGACGTGAATCACGATTGTTAGTCAGATATTTTTCGCGATCTTCCAACTCATGTGGCAGTGATGATACCAACGAACGTCCTTCGGAAAGCATTTCAACTAATGAACTTGGCATGCCTACTTCGGTTTTGACGCTATCGTTGATTTTATTGAATTTATCCAGATAGACTTGAATTTCTTTGCTGAAGATGTTATGTTTTTGGATCTCATGCTCTACTGATTCAGGATCACGATCGAGCAGTGGACGTGATTTGGCAGTGCCTTCATTGGCGTGCAACCAATCGAGTATGTCTGAGAGTTCGGCGGCCATTTTCTTGTGATGTTCCAGCTGAATTTGATGTTTCTGGCGTTGTGATTCGACAGCCTTGCGTAGATTTCCCAATTGGTTTTTAAGTGATTGTAGCTGTTCGGTAATGCTGTTCTTATCGGCTGCAGTGCCCTCGGATGCAATCTTCTGTCCCTTGTCGGTGGCCGAAGCTAATAGTCCCTCACATTCTTGTATTTTGAGGATGACATCATCGTATTTGTTGATTTTATCTTCCAAACTATCGGGTGAATTTTCAATATCGATGATAACATCAGTGTATTTCATTATGAATGCAATAATTTCATTGATGAGAGCGATGAATTGTTCACGCAGCAAGAGCAGTTGACGCAAATGCGCCAATTGATCTTCAATGAGTTTGATCATATCATCTTGTTGCGCTAAGATACTTTGCAACTCTGGCAAATCATCCATTTGCATGTCACCCATTTTATTTTTGCTGTCCTTAAGTTCCTTCAGGATACCTTCATATGCACCGAGCAAGTCTTGAACATCTTCGATTCTTGAACCGATTGGTTTGTTCAACTCTCGCAATCGCTGTTGAATGGTATTCAAGAATTGCATGCAATCGGCCAATTTTCCCTTGGCATCCTTATATTTCTTGATGTGATCACCCAAAGTATTGACACGATCACCGATGGTCTGCTTGACCTTACCGTAGCGATCTTTCATATTCTTAATGTCTTCATTGAGTTTAAGCTTGTCGGGATTGCTGAGTGTGGGCAAAATGCTCTTACCTTGTTCGGTCACATCACTCAGCAGTCCACCCATACCTTCAGCATTATCCAGCAGTTTCTTATAGTGCGCCAGTTGTTCTTCGAGCACGGGCAAGCTGGTTGTACGGAGATCACCAGCTGTAGCAGTCTCCACCTCATTCAACCAATCACCCATTTTCTTCATTGAATCCTCGAATGTTTTGCGTCCCTGCAATAGATCGCCTAATGCTTTGCCGCGTTTGCTACTCTCATCCTTCAAGGTTTGGTAATCAGCTGAGATTTCATCCAATATTTTCTGCAGTGCAGCTCTGTCAGGTTCTGAACAATCTTTCATGATATTGACAGCTTGACGGTTTACATCGCTAAGCACGCTATCATTGAATTGCTTCGCCTCATCATCATATTTCTTATTTTCTTGGATATTTTTATCGATTTCCGTAGAAGTCAGTGGATGATAGACAGGCAACTTGCGTACCTCAGAGATCTTTGCTTTCAGCCATGTGCGTGCCTTGTCGAGATCATTCTCCAATGCCTTTCTAGCCTTTGCTCCGTCCAAAGCACGATCCATTTCGCTCTTGAGCACATCCGAAAGATTCTTCTGTTCGCTGTTCAAGTGTCGTAGAGCTGATTCGAGTTGTGCGTATTCTGCAGGTTCCAATTCTGGTTGCATATTCGCAATACGTTTCTCCAAAGCATCTGCCAATGATTTCTTCGCTTCAGCATCTTTCATTATGCTCTTGATTTGCTGTTGACGTGCCTCGGCTGCCTTCGGTTCATAACCCAATGCGGTTGGTGCTTGCAATTCGGTAATTTTATCCTTAACCCAATTCTGCAATTGTTCAATTTCACCCTTTGCGCCTTCAACACCCTTATTAGTTACATCCAATAGTTGACCCTTACGATCGATACGCTTGCCAAGATCAGCATAACGACGATCAAGTGATTTCATTTGCTCTTCAACCTGTTGTCCATCCAAGTTACTAATAACTTCAGCCACTTGTGCTGCTTTGCCTTTGAGCTCTTTTATTTTAGTGGGACCTTGGCCTTCAAATTCGTTTTTGATTTCTGAAATGGCAGCCATTTTCTGACCACAATTCAAGCCAGAGCCTTTGTCAAGCACATCCATGCGCTTAATTAATGAATCGAACCAATTCTGCATATCCTGCATGCCTTGACGATATTTGTCTATGTCATTTTGCCCAGCTTGTTTTTTAGCAATGGCATCCATGAGGTCCGATTCCAATTTGTCAAGATTATCATCGAGATCAGTGTCTTCATCAGCCACTGCGAAGAAAAATGAAAGGAATAAAAATTTATTAAACAAATTTATTTGCGGTTTCTTTTGTTTATCTTAAGAACACTTACATGATCCAGTCATCTCCAGCATTAATTGCGAACGTTTATCACCAATGTTATTGAGTAAATCGTTCATGGCAACCAGTTCCTGTTTGGCAGCTTCTGGACGCAATTTGCAAGGCCGTGTCAACCAATCGCTTACTAATCCCTGTTGCCTCTTAATCCAGTCTTGCAGTTCGGCGCGCTGTTTCTGCTGTTGCTCTAATTCACTGACGGATGCGGTTAATCCACCTAGATGGGATTGTACCTAGTGGAATGAAGTTGGGGAAATGTATTAGAAATAAACGGGATACGCATACTCCTGATTAATTACTCTTTGATCAGAGAGAATTTGAAGTATTCAGTTAGTGAGACAATAAATGCAACGATGTAGAAAAGAGGAACACATGGTTTGATAGGGATCAAAATTATGACAAAAACTATTTTCTGGTACTTGAGTTTGTATATCAGCGACTATTCTTACTTTCATCAAAAATGAAGCTCAAAAATAGTTGTAATCGTTGTATTGTAACAATGCATAGTAAAGATTGTAGGGCTGGGAGAATTCAGAACTTACTAAATAGTTAAAAATTCATTTGGCAAAAAGATATGTTTTTATCTGCTCGGTTCGTTAGACGGCTATTAAAGCATGTTCGGCTCACACTATTGCCTCGAAAATTGTGCAATTGTCAATTTCAGCAGAGCTTTTGCCATGCATATCTAAATGGTGACGAAACTGCAAAACGCCTCATCTTTGAGTGCCCTGCTTTGTCTCAAACGAGATGTATTAACAATCACTTCTTCACAAAACAAAATTTGGCAAACCTTGGTTGGTCTATCGAAGGTTTACAAGGGGTTTAGGTAAATTGAAGGCTATGGACGAATTTGAAGCCTGATTAAGTTAAAAGAATGACCTTCTTCGGAATGGAGTACATGGGCTATTGAATGATCTTTGCTTTCTGCGGACTCTGACATAATACAAAACAAGCCATTTCCCTATTTTGCATGTGAACTATTTTTTAACTATCGTAAGGATTATGAATGGCAATGACTTCTCTAAATCAATCCTTAAGATCTCTTCAATATCATTTAGAAATGGAGAGGCTAAATACGTCCAGAAAGAATGAAGTGAGCGAGAATTTCGTTCTCATACACGTCTCCACATCGACATTATTGCGAATAAAGAGTTTGGCGGCATGTTGATTAACCGAAGATCAATAAACTACAGCCTAATGAATGTCTGGTCTCAGTAAAGATATAAACTAAGTTCTCCTACCAGTGCCGCAAGAGGAGAATCTATTCCACTTCCTATTAGCGGGCTAAAAATAGTAAATGAACAGATCTACTCTAACATGGGACCAACTCCGCCTGGGCACTGTCTATATCTCGAGCATTCTTACCTATAGAATGTCAAATTAACAAAGTCGGCTAGCAATGCCAAAGTCCTGTTAATCAAAGGAAATTAAAGCCAAAATTTCTTTCATTCAAAAAGATTAAAAAAAGTTTAGGTTAAACTAACAAATATTGTGTCAGTCAAGGAGGCCCTGCACTTTCTTGGTTTGAAAAAATCGATTTTTAAAAAGAAAGTATTATATTTCAAAAGTATTTTCTGAAAATTTCAGAGAGAAACTCTAAGTACTTTCGAGGATATAGATGATTATAGCGCCGAAAATAAGTCAAAACTTTGAACCGGGTTTTTTTTCAAAACAAAGTTTTTGCCATTGGCGTGCACAAGAACAGAAAAAAATTTAACGAATCGGCCAGTTAATGACGATTTTTAAAATTATTACACAATTTTTTCTTGTACATATAGCCGAGAAAGTGCAGGGTCCCCATAATGAAATCAGAAAATGTATACCTAAAGTTTTCGCATTTGTTGTTTCCTCACTATGTATGTTTTTCTCTTTCAAATCGTAGAGCAAAAATCAAGATTGTCGAGATACAATATTTTTTATAAAAGCGGCCGAGAGATAACCAATTGCCAATTTCGAAAACATAGAAATCCAAAGAAGGTAGCGACTATATATATATTTTTTTTTTTCAATTGAAAAACATGCATAAAATTAAAAAGAATAATAAAAAAGCATGCAAATTTAAATAAATTAAACAAAGTTCAGAGTTAAAAGCATGGCGCAATAACGATAAAAACGGAAGAAAACGAAGCAAAAACGAACTTACCTTAGTGATTAGTATATTAAGCTTATTAACATGCTCACTATTTAAGCGTATTATTTTACGATAATTCGTAATACGCTCGTGAGCAACTCCATCTAATAAAGCATCATTAACATCATTTAGCTCAACATCATCTTCATCGAGATCAACGATGCTGGTTGAGTTTTGAGTTGCTTTACTTGGCTTCTTTTATTATTATTATTATTATTTTTTTATAAAGTTGTTGTTATTTTGTATTAAGTTGGGCGTTCGGACGAGCAAATGGGGTTTTTGTTTATTGGAGCAGGACAAATTTAATATTTGTTTTTGGATAATAGTGTGCGCATTGACAAATAAGTGCAGGCGAAACGTATTGAAGTACAAAACAAAAATATATGTAAAATAAATAAAAAAAAAATTAAGGAAATAAACAGAAAATATAACGGAATTAGATTAGCAAAACATTAGGTAACATTGCTGGTTAGTTAGAGCAATAATCTACTCTTTGGATTGTTGGCTTTATTATTTTTTTTTTTTTTTGGGGATGGGGGAATATTTTTAAATCTTTTTAATTTTACTAATGTCCTAGAAGAGTTTAGCCACTAGATATTCATACACGTACCTGATCTAGCAAATCTTCAAGCTTCGCGCGTACGATAAGTTCACGTTCTGGTATAGCCTGCATTGCAGTTTCCAAAGGCGAGCTGGGGCGGCTTATAGAGGCAGTGGCAGCTTCGCATGCCTGTACAGCGGCAGCGAGACGGGATTTCTCTTGATTGAGTTTATTTTGCATGTTCTGGAAGGAGAGAAAAACCATTTTGTTGTAACTCCTATATTTTACTTAATATCTTTAGAAAATATTTCATAAATGGGACTTCGGAATTTGTCTTGATTGAATGCAATTGGCCTAATATTAATTCAAAAATTATACATTGGCACTGAAATAATTCAAAATTCAAAATTAATGGGCATTGAATGAACTAATTCTAATAAAATTATTTTAGTGGTTTCTAATCAAAGTAATTTGAAATTGCATTGTTTTAATTTAATGCGAATTATTTATTTGCATTATACTAATTCAACACCAATTATTAATTTGCATTCAAGTAACGCAATGCCAATGCTCTATTAACTAGACTATTCCTCTCATTCCCTTTAATTTACCTGTGCACATTTGAGTTGTTGTTGTGCCATTTCCAAATTGGTAGCTGGAGCATCCAACTCATTCTGTATAATCGGTTCATAGTCTTCCAAATTACGCATAATGCTATCCAATGTATCTTCGTACTCTTTGAATTTAGCCAATGATTCATGCAGACGATTTCTAATTTGCACAGAAGTTTGCAGCAGTGAGTTGTAGCTGTCTTGAATGTTTTTCAACTGCTCCTCAACAGTATCACGTATGGCAGGTGTTGTTGACTGATAGCGTTGTATCTGGCCCTGCCCCTTTGCATTCAAATCATCCAAATTCGATTGATATTTTTGTATTTCATCCAGAAGAGCTTCATGTTGTTTAATTTGTTCTTGTGTTTGCTCGCGATTCGAGATGAACAAAGAATTGTGTGCCATCAATTGGAATGAGATTTGCAGTAACCATTTCTCAATGTCTTGTAGACTTTGATGGTAGGCATTGTAATCCAATATTTCATTCTCAAGATCCTTAATGTAGGCGGCACAATCATTGCGGACCTTATCCCAACGTGTATGTAAACTGTGTACGTCATCGACTTCAGTGCTCAACTGCTTAGCTTCACCCAGCAGGTTGTCAACATCGGCGCCCTTTTGCTTGATCTCATTTTGTAGGGTCTTATAACGTTCGAGCAGTGTTTTCATATCGCTCAGCTCACCCTTACTATCGGGTGCAGTTTTCAACGTCTTCTCAGTTGCAATCAACCATTTTTCGATCTTATCCTTATTGGCAGTAAAGTCGGAGAAGCGATTTTGTGCTTGCTTGAGGTCGCTCAACTTTTGTTTGACCGCCAAGCCCAGCGCATCCCAATCTTCACGTACTTTAGTCATGAGTTCACGCAGTTTCTCCTGTTTTTCTTCAGGAGTTACATTTGAGGCTTTAGTGTAGGCGTCTTGGACCATGCCCAGCAAGTGTTGGCCTTCGGGCAGACGTGAAGCAAGTGACTGGACAGAAATGGAGACAATTAGAATTGTACTTTGAAAAATTTTAAATAGAATTTTACACTTACGTTTACAATTTCAAGCTGTTGTGCCACGTTGTTGGTGTCGCCATCAGCGGTGCAACCATCAAGTATTTGCTGTGCCTTCTCAATCCAAGCATCCATTTCCTTCTTGTAATTAAGAAACTCGGTATGATCGGAGAGATTCTTTTCAATTTTAGCCACGAGGCCTGAAAAGGAATTGAGAGGTAACCAATTAGAAACTTTTAAATCTTAATGCTTCGCTTTTACCTTGCGCAGCTGTCAACAGTTTGGTGTAGTTAGCCTGCGTTTCAACAGTTTGATCGCGTACGCGAGAGCATGCGCTGTGTTCCATAAGCACTTCACAGGCATCATTCAAATCCTCAACTGTATCCTTCTCCGCCAAAACTTCCTCCAAGAGTTTCTAAATACAAATATTGCCAAAGGTTAGTTAGTTATCGAAAAACAGAGCAAGATTAAATCAAAAAGAAAAATACAAAGCCACGTTAAAGCATACTTAGTAATAGTAAATAATTTTCAAATATGTTATTAGTTTTATTATTGTTATTGTTTCTAATTAAGCGTTGATTTTGTTGGTTTGTGTGTAAGGTGCAGTTAGGATATAGGTACATGAACTACTTTATGAAATTGATTAGTACTGGGTTAGTAGCAGTGCTTGATTTGATTTTAGCTGACAGAGAGAGAGAGAGAGACACGCAGCAGAACTTACCTTGGCGTTAACCAAGTCATCTGGTGTCTTATTATCAGCTTCGCTAGCACTGGTAACACGTTTGCTAATATCATCGATCCATTTGTTGATCTTATTGAACTTTTGCAAGAATGTATTCCACGATGATAGACATGACTCCAAATTAGAGCGTGCATCACGTGACATTGCCTTCAACGTTTCCCATTCGCTTTGCAAATGTTTAATCTCTTGAGTAACTGCATCTTGTCCCTCGTTGCCACTTGTGGCAATTACCGCTTGACTCAGCTCTTCGCATGCGTCTAGATATGATTTTCCTTCGACCATTGTTTCACCGATTTCACCTAATTTGTTCAGACGATCTTCAACTTGTTCCTTTTCGCCGTGGCAATCTGAGCATTGCTCAACTTCGATGCGTGTCTTACGCAACCAATCCTGAATTTCATTCAAAGCCTGCTTATACTTGTCGTGATTGTTAACTTGGTTCTCCAAGGATTCGATAATCTTGCTAACAGTTTCCTGCATATTTTCGTATTTACTGAGGCCTTCTTGGAAGTCGTTACGATCCAAACTTGTATCCTCGTTCAAACGCGTATTAATTTTCTCCACAATGTCATTGTGACTGTTAATATCGCGCTGAATGGCGCGGAATTTTTCCAACGCTGCACGTTTTTCACTCAAGTCGTTGAGGAATTCATCGCTAGCCTTCACGCTTGGTTCAATATCTTCGAGACGTTCAGTGAGTAGCTTATACCACTTGTATATCTCTTCAAGTTCAGCCAAACGGTTGGCCAATTTCTGGCGCACATCATTCAAGTCCACGAGTAACTTTTCGAAATCTTGTTTCAGCAGTTCAGTGTCCTCTTGTATTTTAGCAGCGCCATTCTGTTCGGTATTCATGATGACCTTCTCCTTCAGTTCTAAGAGATAACGCAACTTGTTCTGTCCGGTCTCGAAACCTTGGCGCAAGTTCTTCACTGTATTCAGCTTGATTTGGACCTCATTCAAAGTGCCTGGTATAATTTGACAATTCGTGAGCTTTTCTCGTGTTTTCTCAATCCACGATTGACACTCCTCGTAGAGTGTATGATGTTGTTGATGTTCTTGGTAGTGCATTTCCAATCGGCGCATAACTTCTTTAGCGAGCGTGAGTAGTGCGTTGTATTTGGTCGTGAGTTGCATAATGGCATTGCTGACGCGTGTATCGGAACAAGTTTCCAAAAGCATTTGTGCCTTCATGTTCAAATGGTCTAAAGTTTTCTGCCAATCGAACAATTCCTGCAAATGCCCCTGGAACTGTTCCAAAACTACCTTTTTCTGGCCGAGATTCTCTTGCAGCTTGTTGTACGATTGTACCAGAGCTTCGGTTTTTGTAAGCCATTCGAGTGCTTCAGTGTATTGATCTTGATAATCTGACCACTTGACAATGCCAACTTCCAAATAATCCTTTGCTTTCTTCAATGCCTCAACATAGGCATCGAATTCTTCTTGTAGCAAGGCAACTTCTTGTTCAATGATTTCACGATCCTCAGGTTCGGCACTTCGGCAGGCGATTTCACCTTGTTCCAAGGCGGATTCAAGTTTCTTTTGACCTTCGGGAACTTCACTTTGCAGAATCTTCAGCTGGTGAGTCTTCTCGGCCAGAGCCTGCTTATCGCCAGTAGGCTCTGAGCATTTACTTAAACGCTCCTTAGCATTACGTAGCCATGTGGCGAAATCATTTCCAGCATCAATGAGCGCTTGGTAATGGTCAATTGTGCTCTTTTGTTTTTCGTAGAGATCCTTAGCTTGCTTCGTTAAAGTTTCATATTTGTTAGAGATTTCAGAAGCAGGTTCTCCTTGTTGCAAGTCTGAAGCCTTTGAAGTAACCGACTGAATCATGGGTTCGAATGAGACAATGTCCTGTACAATGTTGTTCGTTTGTCTGAGGTTCGCCTTACGTTCGCTCAAGCCACAGCTGAGACCAGGTTGACCTTTCTTCGATTTAACAATCTTCTGTTCGCAAGCCTGCTGTAATTTAGCTTCTCTGTCCGAGATCCATTGTTGCAATTGTGAATAGCTTGAGCTGTAATCGGCCCATTGCAATAAGTTTGTCTCCAATTGCACCTTCGCCGTCGACATCTTCTTCACCAAACGGTCCCAGTCATTCTGTAGCTCCTTCATTTCATTATTGATGGCATCGCGACCATCGGAACGTGTATTACGCACAACCTTTTCACCATTGTTGATGGCGGTATGAACCAAATTTTGTCCAACTTCACGATTTTTGATCAATTCTTGAATCTTCTCCAAGCGCTTCATCAGCACTTCCTTTGAGCCGGCGCTTGATGACTCACCGCATTCGCGTATAATTTCCTTTGCATTGGTAATCCAATCTTGTGCAGATTTCATATTTGCATTATATTCACGATGCTGATCACAATTAGTTTCAACCTTTTTCAGCACATCCTTAGCTAGATTCACCTGCACTTGATACATGGAGTTCAAATGTCTCAGTTGATTATTGACATATGTCTCCAAATGGGATTTAAGCAAACCAGCAGCAGATGCATTGAACTTATCGATATCATCTTTTCCTTTCTCCAAACGCGACATTACACCGCGCATGTCAGTTACTTGCTTCTCCTTATCTGGTAGATTTGGACATAAGTTAAGTTTATGATTCTTCACGAGAATATCGATCTGCTGCAACCATTCCATAAGACGTTCATATTCTTCCTTGTAGGCCCGCCATTGTTTCATAGTTTCACCTAAACCTTCCTTTTGCTGATTTATTTCGCGGAAGAGACCCTCGAAACTATCACGCAGTGCACGTATGTCATTGCGAATGATTTCCTGACCTTGTGAGGAAGTACTAGCCAACACAACGTCACCAGTGTGCACTAAGTGCTCAACCAACAGTTCTCCTTGTGCTTGCTTATTTAGCAAGGCATCGGTAGCCTGAACGGCATTTTCAATTGCAAGTTTGTCACTGAGGCTGCTCTGCTTGAGAGAGGGGAACTTCTCACGTGCACGACTGATCCAGCTTACCAAATCGTCGTAAGCTTCTTTGTATAGGCGATGGTCTCTATACTGATCTTGTCGATCAGATAGTAATTTCTGCGCTTTAGCAAACAGTTCATCAAATTTCTCCAGCACTTTTTGTGCCTGGAAAGCAGCTTGGCTCTGTTGGCCACTGGCAATCATTTCTTTAGCTTGTATTTTCAGTGAGTCTACTTCAATTTTCTCTACACGCACCTTTTCTTCCGTTGTCTTTACGCGATCGAGTTGTGCACGTTTTTCTGTCATTGTGGTTTGATGTTCTGAAAGTTCCTTAACAATTTCCTCAAGCCAGTCGTTAAATTTGCGTACGTTTTGCACTTGATCCAAGAAGCCAGACCATTGAGTAATCGAATCATCTAAGTTGGCCTTAACATCCATGATCCTCAATGCGATGGTAGACCATAATTCTTGCAAATCGGTCAAGTCCTTGTTAATAGCTTCATGACCAGCTGGTGCTGTATTGGCTAAAACAGTTTGAGCCAATTCAACGATGCTAAGCACCTTTGCTGAACCTTCGTCCTTCAGCAGAATCACATCTTGAATGATTGCCAATTTCTTATCGAGTTCCTTTTGGCTCATCGAAGACATATCTGAACAGTAGTCGAGCTTTTCTTTGATGCCATTAATCCATGATGTGCAGTCAGTAATGGTGTTGTCAAACTCTTGATGCGCAGTAACATATTGTTGCCAACGATTATTGAGCTCTTTCACCTTGTGGAAGATTTGCTGATACTTGGCTACCAACTCAGAACCTGAAGAGCGGGCACCTGAAGGGCCCTTCAAAAGCATCTGGCCCTTTTCAGAGACGGTATCAATTTCTAGTTCCTTAGCGCGCACTTCACCCTGCAATGCTTTAAGTGCTTCCAACTGTCCTTTCTTTTCGTTCAAATTAGGTTTGAGATCAATAGCATGCAGTTTGTTATCGGATTCACGTATCCAAGCTAGACACTGATCGCGCAGTTGCTCATATTCCGACCATTGCTGCAAACGATTTTCAATGCCTTCAATAGTTGAGGTAAGCGCAGCAATGAGGCCTTCCCATTCTTGTTGAGTATTATCGATTTGTGATTTGATATTGACCTGTCCAACTTTAACTGTGCCAGGTATTACTTTCTCACCCAATGCACGAACTTGATCAACACGCGGGAATTCGTCAGCCAAGCTAGATTTCAAATTCTTCAAGCGATCAAGATTAGTGTGTAGTGAAACTTGTTCCAATTCTAAATCACCCCAATAGCTGATGGTGTTGTGGGTGGCATCGATGAACTCTTGAGCATCCATGACAGCTTTGCTGTACTGCTGATGATCGCTTACAATTCCTTCATAGCGTTCAACAAAGTTTTGCGCACGTTTCTGCAGTTTATTGAAGTGTTCTGCTATTTCTTTTGTGATCTGCTCAACATGTTCGGTTTTTTCAGGGAGATTAGCAGAGATTTCTTGCAAATTGCCCACCTCTGCTTGGTGATTATTAATATCGTTCAACAGATCGCGATACGATTGCAACTTGGCGCGTTTCTCATCCAAAGTTGTTTTCAGTTCAATTTCAGTTGGAATTGATTTCTCAATATCGCTTAACCATTTTTTCAGTTTGTCGGCGATTTCATCGAAACCAGACCATTTCGACATCTTATCTTGAATCTTCCTTGATGTTATGGTAATGTTGTCGAATAGTTTATCGAACGTTTCTTGCAGTTCTTCCAGTTGTGCTCTTATAGCTTCACGACCTTCAGAAGCAGTCGACGCATAGCATTTCTCTCCAAGTTCAATGGTGCTGTTCAACAGCATCGTTGCACTGGGTTGTTGAGCCAAAAGCTCTTGAATTGCAGTTTGCTTCTTCAGTAGATCGTCGCGTGATGTCACTTGTGATAAATCGCTGCAATCATCGAATTTAGCTTGAGCGCTGGCAATCCAATCAGAGCATTGCTTGTATTTATCGTTGAATTGTTGATGATCATTCACAGATTGTTCGCACTTCTTCAGAATTTCTTTCGTAGTCGCCTGAATAGATTGGAATCGCGATGTAACTTGTTGAACATTCACAGCGATCCTTGTCTCGCCCGAACTTTGAATAAGCTCCGAAGAATCATCCTTCATTTTCTCGAATTCAACTTCATTCTGACGCAGTGTTTGTATGAGCGACTGGAAACGTTGCTGTTGCTCTTCCTTTTCTTCCATAGTTGATTTCGGATTGTAATTTTTAAGCGCATTCTCAGCTTCACCCAGCCAATTGATCAAGCGATCCAAATTCACTTCATAGTCGTTCCATTGCTGCAAACGATTCTCCAAACCGCTCTTAACATCGCTTAGTGATGCGCCGAACTTTTCAAAATCAGCATGCAAATTACTCAAGTCGCGCGTCATGGCTTCCTTGGAACGTGCAGGTAACAATTTGGCATTATTGTCAATATGATCTGACAAAGTTTGTAGTTTAACAACACCCTCTGGCAGAGAGTCTTGAATTTCAGTAATTTTATTGAGGCGTGCTTGCAAAGCTACTTTGTTGCCTGAATAATCAGAGTAACCGGTCAAGCGATCCCACAGATTCTTTTGATAATCCTGTTGTGCTTTTTGCAATTCGCTAAACTGCTGGTAGACTTCGAAAGCTTCTTCCAGCTGACCTAGCAGTTTGGCACAATCACCGGCTACTTTCTCGTAACGCTTATTGACATCAGCTACAGCATTCTTTATTTCCTCAGCATTCGCTGTCACCGCACTATCTAACAGCACTGCAGCTTTTTCATTGACTGCTTCAACAATACGCTTATGTGAATTGATATCTTGAGTTGTCGTTTTATATTTGTACAATTTTGAACGAATCTCTTGAGCACTTGTCCAAGTGCTGGGATTCTCATTCTGTAACACCTTTTCAATTTGATCTAACCAATTCAGGGTTTGACCCAAAATATCCTGATAGCTGGACAGCTGTACCGATTGAGCTTCTTGACGTTTCTGCAGATTGCGTATGTTCTCATCTAGTTTATCCCAACGATCACGTATATCACGCAAATCCTTGCGTATCTTCTCACGTCCCTGGGTAGATGTCTCTGGCAAAGCCTTTTCACCTGCACCATTTAGCGCTCCAAATAATGAATCCGCTTGTTCTTTCTCTGATAGTAGCACCTGCAAGATGTTTGTCGATTGCGAAGGCTCATCCTTCAAGGCGTTTGCTAGTTGCGTCTCAATGGGTTGCAACCACAAATCCACTTCATTATATTTCTCCTGATAGATTTGATGATCATCGACCAAATTTGACCAGCGATTAACCACTTCTTTGCTTAGCACTTGCAACAATTGATAACGATTGGTGATTTGCGAGGTGAGCGTTTTAAGACGATCAGCACCGCAGTTATTCAACAGTGCATGTGCGGCATCAGCGAACGCATCGATTTCCTTCTCTTTTTGCATAATTAGATCACGTTGAATCTTATATTTCTCGTATTGTTCAACCTTTTCATGCAATGTTGATTTCAATTGCTGTTCACGGAAAACACCCTCAGCACTACGGCACCATTTCGTGAGCTCTTCCAAAGTAAACTCGAAGTTATTCCATTGCTGTAATACATCCTTCTGTTTACCTTCGATGCCTTCGATATCATCAAAGTGACTCTTCACAGTTGTTTCCAATTCGTCTATTTCCTTTTCAAGCACTTCGTTGCCTTTTTCAGACGTGGTTGTCTTCACCTTGTTGAATTGTTCACGTATGTCGGCGATCATCTTTTGCGCTTGTGGCTTGCTTTGCGCCAATTGACCGAGTGTCTCAATCTTACGCTTAATGTCCGCCTTTTCACCATAAGCATCATCGCACTCGAGTAATTTGGCTTTCTCATTCGAAATCCATGTCTTGGCAGTAGCCAGTTGATTATTCAAGTCGGTATGCTTCTTCACACAGTCATCCAAATTGTTCAAAATCTCTTCGGATTTTTGAACAATGTTCTGGAAGAGTTGTTTAATTGACTGCAGATAAACATTCAATGAGTTGTCCTTAATTTGATCGACCAAGACTTGTGCTTTGTCGCAAACATTATCCACCAGCACATTGTGCGTAGTGATCTCTTGATGCAGCAGTTTGTGGTTTTGTAACTGCGCGCGTTTCTCCTGCAGTGTGGTCTTTAATTCGGTATGGCTTTGCATAGCCTTGTCAACATCCTTCAACCACTTGGTGAGTTGATCCTGCGCAATAGTGAACTCGTTGAATTGTAACAGGCAATGATCGATATTTTGGGTGGCAGTGTTCAAATCATCAGTATAATTATCCCACATTGTGCGTAAGGAACGCAGCTGTTGACGTATAATCTCACGACCATCAGGGCTTGTGTGTCCGTATAACTTTTCACCACGATCAATCAAACCTTCAAATATGGTCGAATCATTGATGCGTTTATCTGACATTTCACGTAGTTTATTTTGGCGCTCCTGCAGTACATTCTGGTCGCCTACAACTTCATTATTCTTTGCTAAATTGTTAATACAATCTTGCAGATCCTTTTTGAAGGCTTCAAAGTCAGCATCGAAAGTTTCGTGATCCTTCACATAAATGTTGTATTTAGCGATTGATTCTTTGCAGAGATTCTTAAGTGTCTGATAACGTGTATTCAGGCGAGAGAGCTTTAAGTTCAAGTCGGTCTCACTTTCAATTTCGCGTCCTTGATCCATGAGATCATTAATTGACTTGGCACGATTATCAATATCTCGTGAAATATCTTGCAGTTGTTTCAAATGTGCATTTTTGGCATCTGCCGTACTCTTAAGACTTTGGTTCTTTACAATGTTTTCCACATTCTTCATCCAATTATCAATTTCATCAATAATGGACTCAAACTCATCCCATTTCGAGCACAATTGTTTCAATTTAACAAGTGAATCTTGACAAAGAGTCATGAATTCATCCCATGCTCGCTTGGGCTCTTGGAAGCTTTTCAACAACGCAGGATGTCCCGAGGGATGAGTTTGTGTGAGCACAGTTTGTAAGAGTTTATGGCAAGTATCGAATATAGAGTCGCCTTCGGGCTTGTGTTGCAATAAGTTCTCCACAACGATTAACTTCTCTTCAGCGCCTTCCTTCTCAAATGTGGTCTCATTCAAAATATCAATAGCTTCTGACTTGATGGTATTCAGCCAGTCTTGAGCCTTTTCCAGCACTTGATCGTAAGCTTCATGTTTTACAACTTGATTACTTACAACACCAATACGATCGGATATTTTCTTGGACAGATCGTTATATTCTTGAATGGACTCTTCAGTTTTACGTTCTGATTCGTCGTCGCACAAATTAACCGCTTTGTCTTGTAACTGTTTCAATGCATTCTTGTGCAAGGTAATCTCTTGCAATTGAGTCTTGTAATTTTGCAATGCTGTCTTCTTAGCAGCCAATGTTGGATACAGCTCGTCAGCGCTTGAGACCTTAGCCTTGGACTCATTCAAGTAGTGGGATACCTGAGTATAGCTTTCTTCAATTGAAGTCTTCTGAATTAGAACACCTTCCACCTGTTGTAGCAATGCATTTGCTTCATCACGCAAGTAATCGTAGTTTTCGCGAATATTGCGAAGTTCGGCACGTATCTTCTCACGATTCTCAGGTGTGACAGTGGGATAAAGCGCCTCCCCAATATCGACGGCATTATTCAACAACGCTTGACCTTGATCGAATGTTTTCACGTAATTCTTGATAGTTTGTAATTGTTGTGCGGTGGCAGATGACGAGCCCGGCGAGCCCATACGCGCCAATTCCTGGAATTCGATTTTGGCATCGGACAGCCAATCGTTGAAATCTCTCACAGCCTGAGCATAGTCGGCATTAGCACGTTGAGCAGCGCGCACTTTATCAATATAACCGGCCAAACTCTTGGAAACAGTTTGATAACGCTGTACCAAATGCGACACAAATTGACCAATACGTGCATCTGGATTCTTTTCGATCAGGAGTTGAGATGTTTTCTCCAGATTGTTGATAATGGGCTCGTGTGCTTTAATATCTTGCTGTAACAAAGCAAGTTCTTGCAATTTCTTCTCTGCATCGGGTAAGCTAATTTGATTGCTTGTCTCAGCCTTAATCCGGCCTTCAACATCACGCAACCATGATGAGATATCCTCATTTGATTGCTCATACTGAGACCATAAGTCAACATTCTCATCTAGAATATTCTTTATTTGATTGTAGCTATCTTGCAATGCTTTCATTTCAGCGTTTAACAAATCAGCATCCCTCTTCAAATCGGATAGATTTTGTGGTGTCTCAACAGCTTGCAGCATCTCAAGTGACTTCAAGACTTCTGCATGACGTTGCTTGCAATCATCAATGCTCTTGCCAACTTCTTGCAATGAAGATTTCTTCACATCTAAGTTGTATTTGTCACTGGTTGACTCAGGTTGACACCATGCAACCTTCTCACGCTGCGTAGTAATGATGCGTTTTAGCATGCCAACCTTGTCAGCATGGAATTTCTTTAAGAATTGTAGCAAAGAGCCTTCGATTTTCTTGGCATAAAGATCAACACCTTCGAAGCGTTTCTGCACGTTATTAAGCTCCTTTGGAATAATGGACTCACTGAAGGTTGGATACATGAATCGCAATTCGTCAACATTCTGCTTAATGCCATCGATTTCATTTCCACTGTTATCCAATTCGCCGCGTAGAGCTCTACATTGTAGCAAACGTTCCATGATTTTATTATTATCACCTGACATATCATCACACTTAATGAGTTGTTCACGCAGTTTGCTTACATTTTCGCCAGCGTTTTTGATTTTCTTACGGAGATCTTGCTCTTGATCATTGAACGACGAAGTAACTGCATTCAAACGTTCAGCATTATTCTCAACTTCATTAAACTGATCAGCCAGCAATTTATTCAACGCATTCAAACCAGGGATTTCAGCACCATTATTGATCTTAACCAATTCCTTAGCCTTGTCACTAATAGTGTCTTTCAATAGCTGGTAAGATGGCAGTTCAGAACGGTATTTAGTCAAACGCATTGGGCCGAATTCAATTTCAATGGTATTTTCCGCGGCATCACACAAACCTTGATTGGTCTCAGCTAACCACGGTAATAGATCTTTCTTGGCATCTTCAATTTGTGACCAGATAATCGCTTCGGTTTCATACATATGCGCATTCTTTGCAGTCTTATCGTGCAAGTCCTGCCACTGTTGTTTCGCAGCGACGATATCACGTGAAATTTCTTGTGGTACAACTTCACCGATGGCATCAAAGAGCTTAGCAACATTGTTGGCTCTACGCTCCAATTCATCAAGATTTGTTTTGGATTTACGAATCTGTTCCATGGTTTTACGTGTTTTCTCAGAAGCTTGTTGCAGCTCAACTTCATCGCGTGGTTGTTGTGGTATAGCATGGAAAAGATCTTCAGCCTTTTTGAGTTCCTTAGAGAACTTGTCTTTGGAGTCGGCATATTCGCGTAACGCTTGGCTGATTAGATTATACTTTTGAATGCGATCTGTAATCTCATTCTGTAGCGAATCATAATTCTTATCAATAATCAAAAGATTCTCCTGAATGGCTGGCATACTTGAGATGTCTTCGCGCATAAGCATAGAGCCTTCATCGTGAAGACGATTTTTCAGGTCAGCTTGACCCTTAATAACATCGTTGAGCGCAACTAAATCGGCAATGATTTGATCAATATTGTCAAGATTTGGTTTTTGCTTAAGTATTTGATCGAGCTTAGCCCGGTTCGCTTGCAACGCGTCTCCAAAATGCTTGCCAAGTGTATGGAATTTTTCCTTACGGACATTCATTTGCTCAACTTGCTGCTTTTGGTTTTGCGAACGCAGCTTCAGATTGTCCAATTTGTTCTCAACATCATTTACGATCTGAGAAGCGATCAATGGCTTACGAGACAAAGCATCTCTCAGTTGGATTGCAGGGTTCTGATCGATATCCTTGGCTTGCATTTTCCAGTAGTTTAACGACTGGCCAATGGTATCGATTTCATTAATGATCGTGTTCAACTCTTGAGGGTTTGGATTCTCTGGCTTCTCCAGTTGATGTTTCAAGTAATTCAAGTGATTTTCGGTTTCGTGTTTCCAACCCAAAAGCTCGGTCCACTTCTCCAACGATGCTTTCTTCTGCTGCATATTCGTTTCCAAATTTTGATAGTTCACAACTAATGAAGTGTATGCATCATTTAATGTTTTAGATTCTTCCGGTGAGGCAGTTAGTGATAGCTGTTTAACCTCGTCATAGATTGCATTGAAACTTGGCTTCTTATCAGCATGCTCTTGCATAAGCGCATGGATGACATGCAAGCTGGTCTCAACACGCTCTGGATTGATTTCTTCAACTTGCGCAACTTGGTTACGTAGCTGATCCATCCAGTTCGAGAAATTGACCATCTTGCCATTGAAGTCTTGACGCGCAATTATGGCATCAGATACATCGTTGATGTTGGCACGCGTGGATTCTGACAACTTTTGCAGTTTGCCTTTCATGCCATTGACACGGTCTTTTAATGCGACCGCACCTTCTGGCGCTAAATGTAAACTAATCTGATCAGCTGATTGACCTAAAGCAACTAGTTTCGCTTGCTGTTCAGAGATTTCGTTGTTGAATGACTTCAATTTGACCAATTCTTTTTCGAGTTTGTCTACATGTGGTGTATTAAGTACTACTGGTCGTTTGCCCATTTGCTGCTCACCTTTGTTTACCCAGTCTTCCAACTTGGATGCATCCGCGTCGAATGATTTCCAATTGGCGACTAGTTTCTCCAGTTTAACACTGGCCTGCTTGGCATTCTCATGGACTGACGTCCAGCGGGAGTGCATGGCATCTAATTCATCAGGGGCATTGGTTTTGCATAACATTTTATGGCTAATGTTTGAGATGCCTTGAAGCTTGTCCAATTGCTCCAGGCATTGTGTTTCAAATTGTTTGGCGTTTTGTTGCAATGCAACAGCTTCTTCAAGGGTAAGGGGTTTAGGAACTATATTATTTACCTTAATTTCACTCTCCTCAACGATGGGTTTGATCTGTTGCAAGCCAGTCTGGTACTGTTGCCAGTTGACCAGATCCTCCTTCACAGCCTTAGCTTGATGATCGACATTACGATTAATGGCGCTGAGTACTTCCTGCAGCTTCGTTATTTCACTCTTCAAACGTTTAGCTTCCGCAATGTTACCTTCCTTAGGTGCCAGTTCGGAAGCGTCGGCCGCCAACATATCCAATTGCTTCATACGTTCACCGAGCACACCCTTGAAAGCGTTCACCTTAACGACGCGCTCTTCTGGTGTCAGATCTTCTGATTGTAGAGCTTCAATACTCTTGGGGGCCACCTTGTTCGCCCACTCTTGTAATTCACCCAAACGTGATTTGTAAGTATTCCATTTGGCGCTGTAGTCTTCCAAATAGCCCACACGGTCTTTGACATGTTCCATGGTATTAAAGAACATTTTCTCGACTTCAGTAACTTCCTTCTCGAGTATGGGACGTTTTTCAGGCGCAGCCAGTGGTGCGAGCTCACCCCTCAGTGCATGCAACTTGGGCAACAATTGATTTGATGCTTGCTGCAGCTGCACATTCAACTCACGTTTTGCCTTCAAATCCTGACTTACATTCTTCGGATCTGTTTGCAATGGTGTCAAGGCACGTAATTCAGTTTCTGCAACTTGCAGCATCGAATATATATCGTTCTTCTGATCGACAAAATCACTCCAAACTGACTGAGTTCCTTTGAGTGCCTGCAGCTTGTCAGCTGTTTCTGTATATGCTTGATTCCATCCAGTTTCCAAGTTTTTAATTTCAACATTGACAAAAGCTGGGGCATGCACGTCCTTACTGAGATCGCGGCCACGTTGTAGCATGGACATGATGTGTGGACGTTGATGATCGAGTTGGTTAATGGCATATTGCTGTTCATCAATCAACTTATTGACACGCTCAAGACTATCTGGAGCAGGGATATTGGCAGTTTGATCCTTAACTTTGCTAAGCAAACAAACAACCTCGTGTACCTCACGTCGGTAGGTGAAACACTTCGAAAAGACTTCCGTCTTGACCATGGTTATCTCGATGGTTGGTATGAGGTTCTTGTAGCGGGCGATGAGATCTTCGAGTTTCTTTTGCTCCACATTTGCCTCATCCTCGCTAACGTAGCTAAGTAAGGAGTCCAGTGTCTTAACTAGCCATTTCATGTCCTCACGTTTGTTATCTGCTTCTTGACAGATTTTCTACGAGTAAAGCGAAGAAAAGAAATAAAATTTAAATTAATAATTTGGAATACGAAGAGATACGAACATATTTGAAAGTAATGAAAATAATTTGGATGACCACGAATACAAAATTAAAAGAGATACAAATAATAGAGGAATTCTCTTGCATGGTGCGAGAATAGCAAAAATTTTTAAACTTTTTTCTTACTCTTGCACCGTGCAAGGGTATATGGGAAACTTAGAGAATTCCCCTACTATATTTCCTAGCCATCATATTGAATTGATTTCACAAAAACTAGACTTATGTTAGCTGGCCCATGTTGGGCGCCATACAAATGAATAGCCATAAAAGCTAGTAGTGGCGAAAGCAAGATCACTTCGATGGCTTAGGATTTCGTAATATAAAAATTCGATGAAATTTATATTAAAATTATTACCACAAGTTCCCTGAGCTGCATGCATGACATTTTAAATGATTATTTATTAGAATTATGCTAGTGATTTTTTGTAAACTATTTTCGCAAACTAACCTGGAAAACGACCTTCTCCTTTTCAAATTCTTCCATACTGTTCACTTCATTTACGATATTCTTGAGACTCTTGTCAACGTGATTCATCCATTCGACCATTTCGGTAAACTTATCATGATAGCTATCCCATTGTGCTGGTATTTGTTGTAGAGTTGTACGTATATCACCCATTTTATCGGACAAATTCTTCCATTCGGATTTGGCGTTGTCATAAGCTTGATCCAAACTAATGTCCGTGGGTTTTTGCTGACGATAAGCTTGGCTTAAACGATGCATATTCTGAAGGCTTTTCTCCAAACGTGGTACGGGATTTTGCTGCCTGAAGAATTGTTCATTGCGATTTAGAATTGAATCAATATCTTCATTGCGATTCAATGCCTGCTGCTCTAAATTCAATTCCTTCTCAACCTCTTTGAGAGTTTGATAGAACGCTGATTCATCCAGACGGAATTCCAGTTTCAACAAATGCACTGGCGCCTGAGAAAGTACATTTTGCCATTTCGATTGCAATTTCTCGACAGTCTCAACAACTGGTGGTTGCTCTTGTGCGGGCAAAGTTTTAAGTAAGTTTTGTGCTGAATCAACCAGCTCGTGCATCCAATTCTCATTGACATTTTCGAAGAAGTATTTTTGTGTTTCAATGACTGTCCTCGATTCTATATGCTTCTCGATGAGCATAGTTTCAGCGTGTGTAAGCCATTCACTTACAACACGCTCCTTTTCATTGAAAGTATTCCAGCAACGACCGGCGTCACTCAAGCGTTGCTCCCATTGTTGTGCGTTTTGTATGACGTAATTGAAGCGCTCATTGAGCTGTTGCATAGCGTGTGCTGCTTGTGTTGTATCGACATTATCATCAGAGGCAATGGATTTCAACAAGTTCTGGAACACTTTGTTCTTGCTCTCTAACATCGAACGATAGTAGACTGTGCGTGAAAAGAAGGTTTTGTGTTTGTTCAACTCATCATTGATATCACCACGTCCACCAGAGAGTGTATGCGTGCTAAGTAGGGTCTCGGCTTCATTAAGCCATTGATGTATCTCCTTCTGGCCTGCCTCAAGCGATTCTTGCTGCAGCAGCAGTTGATGTATCAAATGTAGTTTGGCAGGGATTTGTGCGCGGATGCGAACCAGAGACTCCTTTTCTTGTTTCAACAGTTTCATCATCTTGTCGACTTCATCACGGGAAAGATCTTGTATTAAGCCTTGGAAGTTTTTGCTGATTGTCTTGAAAAGTTCTTCATTGTCGTCGATTTCGCTGGCGAGTTTCTGTAGTTCTTCACCATATTGGCGTATCTGGTCGGTGTTGCCGAGCAGATGTTTCTGTTCAATTACACTTTCAGCATGACGCAGCCACTGCGATAATTTCTCAATGCCTGACTTGTATTCTTGACGTGAGCGAATTATATCACCAGCGTGCATGTATTGCTTCGTATTGGCGAATAAGCGCTCGAAACGCTCTGACAAATTATTGTGCCTTTGGCGGAGATTATTGGCAATTGGATCCTCGCACGATGCTATCAAATAGTTTGCCGCGTTTGACAGAGACTGGAATTTATCTTTCCATGTGCTGATATCCTGGAAAAATTCCAAACGATCATCCTCAGGTTGTGTTACTTTACGTTCTGCCAACTGCAGCCATTCTTCACATGTAGGCGCCAATTGATTCCATGTTTTCCAGCAACTTACCACTTCTTCCAGTGAGTTCTGACAACATTTCAGTTCCATGGAGACGCGCTTCCAACGCTCTTCTGTCTCATACATGAAACGATCAATTTCACTGGCATCTTTACGTGCCACATTTCCATCACGCTTGTATTCGTCAACCACTTGCTGCATATCAACGAATGCCTTCTGGAACTCTTGGAAAATCTTATTGCGCGACACAAAGTTCTTATATTGATCCAGTTGTTGGGCAACCTTCTCCTCTTGACCATACTTGCCGGTCCAGCCCTTCATCTTATTCTCAACCAGATTCAGGAAAGCAATTAGACAGCATTTGTGCTCTAAGAACTTGAGACGTATTCTACGCTCAGCTGCCTTGGGGCCAACCTCTTGCAGGCGACGCTCCATATTACGCAACTGCTCGATGGGCACTTGTTGCACTAATGGCGAACGTTTTGCATTGTCGAACATTGCCACAATACGTGGCAAATCAGCGAAGAACAGCTTATGCTCCTCCAGCTTTCTACTAATAACTGCAGCTGTTTCTTCGTTCATGGCACTCGGTATCTCATTATCCATGAGTAATTTTTCGGCTTCGGCTAACCATTTTCCAACGGCGCCTAAGTCTCCGGGCAAATCGGCATCCAATAACCAGAGCCAGTACATCATCTGGTATTGGAGACGTTGCCACATTCCATTGATTTCATCCCACGCTTGGCGTGGGACTTGAAGGAAGCCACTTTGGCTATCGGTCAATTGTTTTAAGCGATTATACGCCGGTAGATGTGCATCTACCTCTGAACGTGCAATTAAATATTCACCGAAATCACGCGGGAACGAACTCATCATGACCATGGGCTCATATTCACCGGTTTTTTCAATCAAGAAACGACGTAATTCATCTAATTCTTGTTGA
This sequence comes from Toxonevra muliebris, assembly GCA_963691655.1. Taxonomy (NCBI): domain Eukaryota; kingdom Metazoa; phylum Arthropoda; class Insecta; order Diptera; family Pallopteridae; genus Toxonevra; species Toxonevra muliebris. Next base: position 45,013,479 of record OY829329.1, read on the forward strand.
ACATGTGACGAATCCTGAGAGGCACCCTACAAAAAAACACAAAACAAATAGAATTAATAATATTTAGAATTTGTAACACACGCTCTTCACTTACTTTTGGTTCAGGATACTTGTGCAAGAATTGCGCCACATATGTCATTATACTCTTTTCATCCGGTTTCGGTACATCCACATCCTCAGCGTCTAGCAATTTGGCAATGCCCAACTTACTTTCGGCCACATCGAAAGCAGTTTCCAAACGTTGACGATTAGATGTCGTTTGCTTCTTCATATCAGCCAAATTTACTAGATTTGCTTTGATTGCATCAATGAGTGCTAGGAAGGCGACACCATCTCTCCAGCTGGCGCCAAAGTCCTTTACCTCAATACCGCTGTCTCTGTTATTTCAAAAAAAAGAATCGAAATTAAAATTAGATCCATGCAGAAAACTTAAAGCTTAAGGATTACGACTTACTTTGGCAAGGCATTGGTGACCCAATTGAGTAGAGTCTTCTTAGCGCCTTGCTTCCATTTCTCAGCCTTTTGATCGGTAACAGTTTTACCAACACTATCAAGAGAACTAACCGAACCACCAATACCATGACCCAAATATTCAAGGTTACGGCTATTCTCTTCGATCTGTGAGAGAGACAATGAAAAGAAGATTAGTGATGGAAATTAGAGTTTTATTGTTTTAGAAAAAAGAAAAGTCTTAAAGGTTTATATTATTATGCTCTTGTATCTGCTTTTGATGAATTTATAGTGCAATACCTTGAAAATGTAAGGGTTTTTAGAAATCTGAAGTATTTTAAGATTTTGTTCATACTTTGAAATTCTTTATCACGAAACTGCTATAGTTACTAAAATACTAGGAAATAAGCTCATCGGAAGCGAGTCTTTAAATTCAAAGTTTTTCCGACCGCGAAATAAAAATATGTCTTGCTATTTTAGGCTTTGAACAGTTTCCAAGGTAACTCTTGTTTAATGGTTAGTTAAATAATATTATTTGCAGGAAGGACGACCCGAAAGTCAGGCACCGAGAGGCAGGATAGTGAATATAAGAAGTTTATGAGAATTAACCTGCAGACCAAGACGGGAATCGAACACGCAACCTTCTGGGTGAAAGTCTTGTGCACTATTCACTAGACTATCGAGGTCATCATGGTTAGTTAATGCCGACAAGGAAATTATAAATTAAATTACTGAAACGTTGATAGCTCCGGAGTATTACAATGAATTGTTTTTATCCAACTTTATCTATCCATAGGTTATCATCTAGAGCTTTGCTCTTTTAAAATAACTCTGATCCTTCGTTAAATTCATCTTTTATCTCACTGTCTTCTACGCCCACATGTCCTGAATTCTGTTAAAGCAATGAATTTATTTTGCTAACTAAGTTTAAAACTGATTCTTGAAGAATTCCAGAGTTTGATAACTACCTCGTTATCCGAAAGAACTAAAATTGTGTTGATTTAAGAAATTAATAGATGTTAGGATAGTGAGAAAGAGGAAAGAGGGAGAAGTAATTATGAACTTTCGGTTTGAGTATAACTAGATCAAAGCTGTCAGGAAAAAGATATGCTCCTTGCGTATTCAAATGAAAGACGAAAAAACTATCTCTGCACTGCAGAGCACGTTGTAATATCGCGTCCACGTGGAATGCTTGACCTCTAAATGGAAATGTGAATAGCACACAAACTGGTGACATCATGCCACTCATCTGGGTGCAAATGCCTTGGAAATACTTCGGTGATCGATTGCCTTACTTTCATCTAAGCCATGGCAACTATTGGGCCATTTTTCGATGGGGACCGCCATGAAATCACATGCAGAGCTATTTCATCAGAAACCACATTGGGGATTAATTGACCAATTACTTTGCTTCAGCTATTTATCCTGTCAATGTTCACTGAACATTTCATAATCTCAGAATCCATAGAAAACGAATTGCTTAATGATCGCAAATACGGTTTCCACCAAAATCGCTCAAAGGGCGATCTCATGGCGGTTCTTACTGGAACTATAGTGCCCATGGCTTAGATGGGAGCAAAGCGGTTGCTCTGGATATTTCCAAGGCGTTTGACCGAGGGTGCCATCAAGCACTAGTGTCAAAACTGATTGCGCATGGGGTCGATAATAGCTTCTTTGATGGACCACAAGCTTTCTAAGTTGCCTGCTCTATCCATGTTCTAATATATGGCTTTACTTCGGATGTGATGTTCATTGGAATAATCACATTTTTGACGTGGGCAAAGAAGCAACCAAGCCTCGACTTTCTAAAGCGGTGTAAGAAATACTTCACTCCGTCTAATCTCCTCATGATCTACACCAGCTATAACCAAATGAAGTATAATTCGCACCTACATATGGGTAGGAGCTTCACGAACCCAACTGGAGCTCTTGGATCGTATTGAATAGCAAGCAATAAAGATATTAGAAGACAGTAGGATTTCCATCTCTATGCAATCCTTGGAACATCGTAGAAAGGAAAATGGTAGATGATCTGCGGAAATACGCGATTTAACGCCACCAGTTCGCGAACATACGTGTGTTCTCTAGAGCTACACGAACTGCAAGTCGAACTTACGTATTCTACGTAGGCACAGTATTCCAATGCACTAGGCATTACAGAAATAGTTATTTTCTCTGTCGTACCGCACAGGCTCGTTGCAAATATTTTTCCAGATTGTTATGACCTTACCTTTCCAAATTTAAAACTTTCACAAACACTTCTCCCTCTTTCCTCCTCCCATTAACCTTTATCCCTGTGAGCTGTGTGAACATTAATAAAAAAAAACCCTGTACTGCGATACCATTGAGTCCGAAGCCGTATTGACATATTGAATAATTCTGTTTAAAGTGGTTTGTGGTATTAAATGCGCCCATAGGTCAATGACGTCATTGTCAGAAATATTAGGAAAGGCATCAGGAAAAAGTCAAAGGAAGAGTGGAAAAAGGAATAAACAAAATCTATATAATTTTTGCATACCTACACTAAATTTTCAATTATTCTAGTCGTTAATAAATACTGTGACTCAGAAAACTGTTCAAAGCCTATAAGTTTTTTTGAAAGAATAAATATGAAAAGTATAAATTTTGGTTGAAACTTCTAAACATTGAACATCTTGTCGAACCATTAAAAATTATGCGATTTATTTATCTTTCCCATAACAAAGCATTGAAATTTGGAAAAACTTTGACAGAAAATTTAAAAAAAAATAAAAAATAGTCGCAATTTATGGTCCTAAGTTCGGGACTTTCAAGACCATTTTAGAACCTCAAGATATTTTCTAATTTCAAAAATTGTTTTCTCATTGTGTTCTTCGAGATGAGTATAAACTTTTCTGTGCTGTTACTTTTCAATTTGACGCCATTCTTTGATATTTATTGTGCCCCAAAAATTTTCCTTCACGTTTACTACAAGACAGTCATAATCCAGAAAAATAACAATCCCTGTTAAGATATCCAGAAATAACTGTTATTTTATGTATTATATTGTGTAAAAATTCATAATATAAAATTCATATTGCGTTCTTCGGTAGTTGTTTTGTATTATTTTTTTGACTTATGACTGTCTTGCAGAAAACAAACAAGCAAGTCGGAATCATTGCTCCAATTGATGGACCTTCCAGTCTAGACTTGAAGTTTCTAACAAAAAAAAATCCTAGGAAACCAACTAAGTGAATTGCCAACGAGCTCAGAGTGGAATTCTCCATAACTTAAGTCTCTTCCTTTTCCAATCCCTCCTTTGATTATTCTTCGTATTGCTCTCTTAACAGAACAGAATCAGGGAGGACGTTATTAAATCATATTTCCCTTAAAAGCATCATTAAAAACATACTAAAATATTCTATTTAAATAAAGCAATAAAACGTTTTAAGACTTTTCCTTAATTTAGAAGTGTATATAATTAATTAATAAAAATAATCGTAAATTAAAATATAATTGTGCCGTTATAATTAAAAATAAAAACTGAATACCATAGAAGAAAAAAATCGATAGGTTTATTGTGTATAATGGAAATAATTTATTGATATAATTAATATCAAATTATAAGTTACAAATTTACGACATCGACCAAAATAATAATTCTCGTAACAATAAAAACCAACAATAATAGAGACAACCTACCTGTGGCGCATAATTAATTACTACTACTAATTTTTTCCGCCTCTTTATACTAAGCTTGCACTTTGAGTTCAAAACAAACAAACAAACAAAAAAACATTAAATAAAAATAAAGTACAAATGAAAGAAAAAGGATGGAAGAGAGTTACAAAAGATATTTACTTAGTCTTTTATTATACTTTACTGTCATAGCTTAGGGTTTGAATAATTCAAGTGAAACAAATGTGAAGGATAGTGTAAATTATAAATATAAATATATGATTGTGCTTAAAATAATTGTGAAGAAAAATAAGAGCACTAGGCTCAGAGTTCAGCTAGAGCAGGAATTACTTAAGTTGCTTAAAAAAATCTGCACTTTCGACTACTAAGGTAAAGTCAAAGAATCTAAAATTAGCTCCAATTTACTTTTGGAGTTAAGTTAATAGAATTTCTTATAAGCACATCACATATTTGTTTTGTTTTTTCTTTTTTGTTTAGCAAATCAGTGCAAAATTGCTGCAAATTGCCAATAGTCTAAGTCTTGCATATTTAAAAGTAGTGTATAAATAAATAAATTACAATAACTAAAATAAATAAATACCAATAAGAAACATGAAAAACCAACCTGGAAGTACAAAATGATTGTCCATATTAAACCCAAAACAACTGGTGGTCTCCCGTCCACCAAATCGGCTGGATTAATATTAACCAACTTGATACGTTTACTTGCTAAAAATTGTAAGGCTGTATTGGCATTGCTGAGGAAATGTGGTCGCCGTAGAACGCGCCCCTTCTCAATGGGCAAACGCTCACCGGATAGCACTTCCAGGAGTGCAATTAACTTGGTACCATCGCGTAAATCATTGATTAAATCATCGACACGAAGCGGTGGAACACGCTGTAAAAAAAAGAAGAAAATAGAGAAAACAAGAAACACAAATTAAAAAATTTCATTAAATTAGAGTAATATAAAAATTTTCATGTAATAAGCGCCAAACATTTCACCTAAATGCTAAGTTCCTTTTCACAAAAAAGAAAATATTGTCGCTTCCAGGAAATAATCAATTAACATTTTTATTTACTACATAAAGTCGTTTGGATGGTTATTAAGGAAAACTTTTAAATATTCTGAATATTTTATATGTAGGTACCTATTCTTTTCCCATGGGATACTTGCATTTGCATGTCATAACAGTTGGAGGAAAACTTTGTCTACAATGTGAGCAAAGTTTATTATAATTTGCTACCCAAAAGAAATATTTAACATAACAACAATTTACATACCGTAAATTGTTATTCGCTTTTTGTTTGCTCTTTATTTGTTTATAAAATGCACTGTCGAAACTATGCAGTCAGTGAGATAGTTAAGTGAAAGACCTCCTCTTTTTCTTTTCTGGTCTCAAATATGCACAACGAACTTTTTCAATTGCAAGACAACAACAAAGGCGCCAATAGTCTTAAATAGTTTTTTGTTTGGTTTTGAATTTTTTGTTTAATAAATACTAAGAAGGTAAGGGAATTTAAAGTGGAATACCTAAATTCTGTCAGCATTCCAAGTATGACTTTACTGAATGCAGTTCTTGGAAAGGCGGGGATATGAAATCTGCTCATGTTGAATAATATAGAACTTTCAAATTTGGCGTAGGTATACAAATATGTCATAGAAATTTTAAATAGAAGAGAAATGAGCCTCCACCAAGTGGATACTTTTTTAAAAGTATCCCGATTTAATAATAAAGGTGGAAAATTAGTAATACCAGGTATAGTTAACCAGTTCAAGATCCAAACAAATATACTTCCCGGTTTTTTTTCATATCCAAAATGTCCCTTTACCCTTTCGATAAATGTCTCAGACCTTATGTTCATTACTTGTGAATAAAAATGATTTACGAAGGAACGGAAATATTTGCCGACCTTTCTACCATTTCTATACCATTTTTAAATAATCATTGACGCTTATCTTGATGACCTTTTTGGCTCAGATTTCATAAGGGTTCTTATCAATTTAAGTTAAAGGAAGAGGCCATATTTGTGGCAGATGACGGAAGTGGAAAGTATATAAAGGAGGCAGTTGAGGAGTTGCTTGGGTGTATCGGTAGGGGGCAAAAGACTGCAGGCTTGTGCCAGTTGAGAGTATAGTTTACGGTATGGAGAGGAGGTAAACGAAAAATTTGCATATTTTTAACCTGTGAGGAGTCGCGGGACATATCACTTTGCGGCAATTTACCTTAATTTTACCCGAGGCTTGTATTATTTCATTGCGCACGCTTCGAAAACGAGAGGGATGATCTGAAGCAAGCCTTTGGCAGGACACCAACACTAGAGAATTTTACCACACAGATTTGCGAATCGGTGGAAAAATGGAAGAAGACATGCACAGTGGCCGCGCGGATTATGATCAAGCTACGCACCATTGAAAGAGAGAGAAGGAGAACAGAACAGCAGGAACAGGTGGAGAACTGAACTGCTAGATCCACCCCCGCGAAGTAATACCTACGGGTAGTCCAGCGGAGAGAGTGGGAGGAGACCAAGGAGGTGGTTTTAGTCGGTAGGAATCCGACATAACCGTAGAACAGGAGTTCTGCGGTATCTATGACGATTTCCACCTTCCAACGGCGAAAAAAAAAAAACTTCAATTTTCCTAAAGGGAATAGTACACGCAGAATGATTTAAAAGTTCAAATGCGAAATATTTAAACGGCAAACGTTGTCGGCATTAGTCGCTAGCTACCAAAAAAAAATCCGAAGAGTTCTCTCTCCCAATCGTCTTTCAATTTATACCTCTCGCCCTGCACTTTACTGCCCAGCAGTTGTTTGTAGCGAAGAACATGAGCGGGCACTGAGAGAGTTGACGTTCATATGAAAGTATGGAGATCGGCCACATATAATACAAGCAGAGACGTCGACATCGGCTCTCTCAGTATCATCTCGTGTTCTTAGGGTAGCCAGATTTTTGAACCGCGAAATCAGTAAATTAGACTTTGGAAATCAGTGAAAATCAGTACAAATCAGAACAGTTTTTAATGCTTTTATTACCTAGTAATTTCAATGTTATATAGTGTTATAAACGTCCTGAAACTTTTTCATCGATTTTGTGTGTTCTTTTCAGATTTTTTTTCTTCGTCAGTAGACAATGTTGATTTCGTATCACTTTCCATATTTAGAACATTGTAAGAGCAATAATCTAATTTCATTAATAACAAATTCCTTTCACTCTTTTAAAAATTTACGTTTACCGATTTTTCTTTAAGCAAATATTGATTTTCTCCTCTCGATAGCAGCAACGCGTATGTATTTTATTTTGTGAACTATCAGAAAAAGAAGCAAATAAGGTGAAACTGTCTGCAACAACCATTTTAAGACCATTGAGATTAACCATAAAAATTCTTACGATTTTTTTTTAAATCAGTACAAAATACAAAAATCAGTACATTTTCATACTGATTTCGAGATTTCAAAAAATCAGTATTTAAAAAAATAATTAGGACATGTACTGATCAAATCAGTACGTCTGTTGTTGTAGCACTTTCCCAACGGGCGACTATTTGAGCGAGCATATTTGCTAACACAATTTTGAATTTTTTTCCATATCGCGAGCTAATATTTACACATCAAAACCTCGTAGGCCTGTATTTTTACTCAATTCAATTGAATTTCCTGACTTTATTTAAAAGGTAAAGTATAGACTGAGCATGTTCTGCAGGCACTGTAATTCGGAAAGAAGAATGCCGAATAGAACTAAAATTTATAAGTAATTTATAATCAAAGAATCTATGTAAAATTCACACTGGCTTTTTCCAGGGTACGAGGTCAAATGATGCAATTAATATTTCGTTCTCTTGAATACATTGTTAAATTGTTCAATTATATGTAAGAACTGCTGGTAAATGCCTCACACTGACCGACACGATCCACAGTAATATCACAGCTCTCTAGTGTCAATAAGAAATCCGAACAGCATTCTACACTGTCTCTAGTATGAGAATACCCATAATGCAAAGGGTTCTTAGTGAGCCAAATTTAATAAATTGCATTCTTTATGGGATAGTGAAATCAAAAATTCAGTTCTAAGAGGAGAATGTTTAGGTCAGCAAAGTTTTTATGTATGGGTTGGATTTTGATTTCTTCATCTTCAGTTTGAGATTGTATTTTTTCTGCATTTTCCATTTAAAAATACCTAAATATAACCACAAAAAAATGTAATGTCAAGCAATTTAGCCTATTACAATCCCAATTGCAGCACAATCAAAATATTTGGCAACATGACCCTACCTATAAAAAAAAAAGTGTTACAGTATTAGCAAGTGGAGCTTATACATTGCTCTCATTTTTTCATTTAGGGTAGAAAATGCACTAAAAGTATAAATTTGAGCAACCAAAGAAATCAATACATTTAAAAAATTATGATACTTTGCTATGGCATCAAAAGGTTAAAAGAGCATTACTGTCTGTCGTCAATGAATTCAAAAAGGAGCTCGACTCGGGTAGACCATAACTTTCTAACAGTTTTAGGTCATAACACCAAAGTAACACAAACAGAGATTATTATATTAAGCTTTATTTAAAAGAAATATTATTGATATTAGTTTGATTAATCGTTACGCTTGTAAAACACGAAAATGCAATCATCAAAAAAAAAAAAAAGAAACGAACACAATAGCAGCAATGCCAATGGTTCCAATGGCGGTATCGCCAACTCGCAACAATACAACAAATAACTGTGTTGCATTGCAGCCAACTCACAACAGCACAACATGATTCCTTCTTACAGATTGTAAGAATAATAAAATACAAAAGCGAAATAAAACTAGGCAAAAGAATTATTTTCTTTATGCACAAATGACATGAACATTTGTATGTACATTCATACTACATGAGATATTCAGAAAGTAAATAACTCTTCTCACTGGTATCTAGAATGAAGAATGTATGGTGCTGTAGTGTTACTGCCACCATGTCATGGATACAGAATGACTAAAGGAGAACAAGTAGAAGATATGACGCCGACGCCAACTGCGTATGGATAGATAGAAAGATGCAGAAAGTGCATTTGCACTTATGGCACTGCCACAAAAATATCAATGTTGATGTTCCTTTATGTTCTTTGCTTTTTGGCTGTGTATTTCTACAGCAAAATGCGTGGGTTGGATTGGATGAAGTACCCACCATTAACGACTACGCAGCTGGTTTCAATCAAGTGTCGGCAAAAACTGTCGGCTATATGCGCAAACAAAACAAGTAAACAAAAGCTTTTTTTCTTCTTCTTTTTTGTGCTTTAAAATGTAGAAAAATGTTTAAAATAACTTAAAGTGAAAATCTGTTGTTTTCTTGGTATTTGAATTGGGCATCTTGCAGATTCGTCACGCGTTGAAAATTGAAAAATAATTACTGCAGAAAAAGAAACATTAAGGTGGGCATCGTCTATAGATAATTCAAAAAATCTTCTTCTCCTTTCTTAAATCAATTGCACATTCAAAAATATTCCTGAAAACGCTAGATTACGCAAAAACAGCTCAGCTAATTTTAATAATTTTGCGTTTTATGTAAACATTTGAATATGCAAAGATCTTGCGATATGAGCAAAATTCAAGATTGTGTAAGAAAATATATGTAATGTAATGAGAGATAAGCCTAAATTACAATAGCGCGTCATGACAGTAAAGCAGTGGCAGTTTGCAGCGCTGCAAAGTGACAAAATTAAAAAAATTCATAATGTCCAAACCAAACAATGATGTCATTTTAAAGATAATACTCCAATTAAAAAAACCATAAAAAATCTTGGAGAAAAAATAACTGGTGCGGGTACAAGAGCAGCTCAAAGTCGACAGATTTTTAACTAAAATGTGGATCCGTTCGATTGTAGTTTTTTAGTCTGTTGAGTAAAAAACATCTGAAAAATAAGTTTTTAATTATACTCGCAAGTTATCAGGGAAATTTTTGGTGTTATATTTTAATCAAGATTAAAAAAGGATTTTTGAAAATACGAAAACTAAAAATTTACGAATTTTGGCAGAGAAAATCTAGAAAATATGTGAAAAAATTTTCCTGGATTTTTTCTCAATTTTAGAAGACATTTTTTTTTTATCGAAATATGCAAAAACATCTTCCACTTTCTCTCGCTTTTGGGAAATAATTCAATTTAAATATAGGTCTGAACATGACTTTTTCAACTAAAATTGGAATTAAACTTTTTTTGTTAACCCTAAAAGTATGCAATCATGCTGAAAAATGACTAAAAGTGTGCATTCATTAACGTCACTTTTATTCCAACATTAAAGGACTCTAATAAAAATGGTTTAAGTTTATGAAAATATCAATATCAACATAACTAAAAAAAATAAATTTCTGGAAAATCAAACCGCCCATCTTCCCATTATAGCTTGCCAAATATGACGAAAATTGAGAATTTAAGCTTAGTTTGTGGCGAAATTGAAATAGGCTGATTAAAACTGATTTCAGATTTGAGTTAGCGACCCAAAATGTATCAGCACACGATTTCATCAAAATCAGAGCGCTCCTTCTAATTTTGTCCCGTCGTTGTATGGGATCAAACCACTGTGCGCTGCTCTGGTTAGCTCCTTTCTACATTTACGGGCAGTGAAAAGCTGATATAATTTTACTGCCACGCCGTGCTATGAAGCTGTGATATTGAGTGAATATAACTAAATTATGGTTGATTTCAGTTTCAGATTAACTCCCAGCGGTTTTATCGTTCCCAGCATTTGCGTCTGCACAAAGTCCAGAGCCTACTTTAAGCAATTACAATATAGGCTCACAAATTCGAATTGTCCAGAAATTAAAACCTGAACATTTGAATGCATTACATAAACTAAAAACTCTAAAATTAGAACTTTCGGTTCTAATTTGTGAGCGGATCTTTTTTTTAAGGTTTTGTGCAAATTGCTAAGTCCTCGTTATAATAATAGCGATGAAAATGCTTTAGATAACAATGAAGTCGACGTTGCCGATGTCACACCAAATATTTCTCATTCTGAAGCAATTCAAAGCGTTAATATCTTAATAAATTAGTGCGAAAAAAAATGACTCGTTTCCTACTGGTCCTATGACCAATCTTTTAACCCTTCGTAACGATATTATTGTAAATAATTTGACTAAACGTTAAGAACAAACATACTTAATATTTCAAACAAAATAAACTTTTTAAGTACAGTTTTAATTTTTTCATAATTTTTTGTAAAAATAAAAAAAGTCCAGAAATTAGAATGTTTCGCCGATTCGCACTACCCGAACAACCAATTGGTTCTAATTTGTAAGCTTCTGCTGTATATATTTTTTCAATAAAGTTTTAAATGTCTAAGAAATTTCACGGTCCTAACATTTAAACTTTTTTTTAATCTACACGCAAACTTTGATAACAATATTGGCCTGTAGATGGCCATTCCCCCCTTAAGTATTAAAACAAAAAAAAAACTTTTGCAATTTGCATATTCGTGCATACTAAAAATTGTTGTAATCCACACATCAAGGAGACTGTCGATCAGTGTCAAATTTCATAAATGCCTCACGATCAGCACAGTGTTACCAAGACAGGCCAAGAAATTAACCGACAGTCAGACAGCCATGTTGTTAGTGGCAAAATAAAGATAGAAAACAAAAATGCAACATTAAAGCCAAATGCAGCATAATAATATTTATTGAACAAGTTTACTTGGGTTCATTGTATGCTCACATTTTCGATAAACATACATAATACACTATTAAAAACAGAATAGATTAACCCTAAGATGCACATCTGGAATTTTCATGTCTCTAATGCATAGCACGACAGAAGACGTCTAAAGAAATCCGCTTTTCTACGGTTAATTTTAGAAATATTTTTATCGCTATTCAATTTTTGGTCTCTACGCTGAAAAACTACACATAGGTGTATTTAAGTTTTTTTTTAATTTATTGTGATTATTTTTCTTAAATTGTAATGTAATTAGGGGACTAAAAAAGCATTGCATGTTCTCTTAATTCCATTACAGTTTAAAAAAAAAAACTAAGATGAATTACAAAATTAATTATAGACAAAAATATATGACCTGAGGCAACAAAGAGGTTAAAGCATACATCCTAGGGTTAAAGAAACCAACAAAATTTCAAAAGATTTTTTCTTTGGGTGTATACACTCTTGGCAGCTATTTTTAATTCATTTCAAATATAGTTTTGAGTCATTTATATGCCGGTATTGCCGGCCGGCCGGCAACCGGTAACAATCAACATCATCATCATCACCATCTTTATAATGTTACTAGCTAGTTACTTCTAAAATAATAAAAATGGCATTGGAAATGCAGCACGTAAGGTAAGTGCATGCAAGCAAACAAACAAACCAGTTATCTGGCTTCATTGGCTTTAAGCACAGATAGCTAGATAGATAGATAGATATATATGCATGTGTATATAGTTAGCAACATATATGTATGTTGTTGGTATGCACTGATATTTATAGGTAACAACAACCACACAAAAAAAACTTTATGCAACAAGCTTCAAGACTATAAATAAATAAATAAGAATTAATAAAACAAGTACAATAAAAGTACAAGCGAGAAATAAAAAGGAGTTGCTATGCCATAAGTTGCACTGAAGTCGTCGAGCGAGTGGAATGGTGTGGCGCAACTTATTAGTCGTGGTGGAGTATAAGGCATGGAGTGCCTTAAATTAATGCGTGGGCTTTTTTTTGTTTTTTGTTACTTTAATCGAACCATATTGATAATAGAATAAAACAAACATCGTTGCCTACAAAGTCTCTGAGACTCTTATGGTGTGCTTAACAGCTAAATTGGTTTTAATTTTAATGTACTTTAGACATTGCAAAAAAAAAAATTCGACGCCGAAGAAACAGCAAGAATATTAGAATAAATTAGCTTTGCAGTTGATATAGTGCAGCAGAAATAGTTTCTTTTTTTGTGTTTTTGGAAGGGAGCAGTCAGCAAAAACTCTTATGATTGCCAATATGATTTATGTCAAAATATTCGATTAAGTTTGATTAAGGTAATCAAAAAAAATAATGAGATGAGATTGCGCACAAATAAAGGAAATTGACTAGTTATAAGTTAGAGTGCGAGTATTTATTCACTTATTTATGACTCATAAAAATAGTTTATAATTATATAACAATAATAACTTTGGGTGCAAACAAGAGTATCAAAGCCTTTGATATAATCAAAATCAGTTGAAATATGAAATCGAACTATTTAAAAATTAGTAAGAATATTTCTTTACTTTAGATATCAATTTTGTAGGGGAATATGGGGAATGTTGAACCACACTTTGATTTTGACTGATAACTCGTAATTTTTCAAAATTTGAGAAGTGGAGGTTAAACTAGAAGCAGAATGCCACGTTTTGGGAGTTGCAGAATTTAAAAATTCGAATTTGTTGTAAAGTTTGAAGCGTTATACCAAAATATTCGATTTTGTCATTTTGAAAAATCGTGGGGAATGTCGAACCACTTTGCAAATTGAGAAAATTCGAACAAATATTGATATAAAACGTTTATTTATGACTTCGTTATGAAAAAACATAAGATTTGAATGAAAAATATAGAGAAAAATCAATGTTATTTATTCATTCATTCATTTATGCATGCCACCAGTCATGTATACATATCGCAAGTGAGCAGTTCGATAGCACTCGTTGCAGTATTCTTGGAGATTATCTGATCGATCATGTTTTGCAACGTAACGCGGCATATAGACGTTAAATTACTAAAAAAAATTCAAAAAATAGTTTTAAAAACTACCTAAAACTAATTTTTTGTCGATAATTTACTATATAACTAAGTGGTTCGATATCCCCCACAAAAAGTGGTTCGACATTCGCAGAACCAAATTTCATATAAAAAAACTTTTTTGACTGTAAGTAATATTCACACACAATGATTTGAAAAATATTTACCTGCTTGGTTTTACTAAAAATTGTTGAAAAAGCAATGTAATTTTTAAAACACAAAAACACTTTTGGAATCTCAAAAATCACTTGATTATCGCAGCACAAAATTGGTGCAACTGCTAATGAAAAAATGAGATGAAGCTGAAATAATACGATGGCAAAAGTTTCGTATAGATAGAATGTCACATAATGCAGATAAAACTAATGGTTCGACATTCCCCATGGTTCGAAATTCCCCACATTCCCCTACTCTTTTTTTTTTTTGCTGGCTGGCAATATTGTTTTGATTGCCTGTAAGAACTTTGTTTGTCGCTTATGTTCTGTCGACAGTGAAAAACGCTCAAGTACAATCAGATCCCTTTGATTCTAGTTTTTAAAAAGTAAATTCAGGAGCGTTGTTCCTCATTCCTGTAACATGATCTGACAAACAAAAGTCACTGGAATATCATGATCTTGACTACGTCTATGTTGATGTACTGTTCATGGTTTCATCTAATCCGGTACACGTCGTCCATGGAGACTTGATCATTGATAGTAGTATATTTCTCTCAAATGTTCTCAAAAACTGCTCGTGGTTCTTTTTGTTATTGACAGTCAACACACAAAAGATACCGCTTCAATGTGTTGAAGGAGGAAGGAAGATTAGAAATATCTCTGAACTTGCTTTGCATAAAAGGTTGAGGAATTAAAACTGCAGTGAGTTCACAAAAATCCGAATGATCCAGATAATTTGGTATCGTCTTAAATGGAGTATACACACACATCAAATTCAGTTTCAATCATAACCAACACATATATAAAACAATGACGGACGGTTGCGTATACACTCGTCAAGCGTGCACCGTCAAAATTAATTTCTCCGTAATTTTCAACGTGTGAACATATATTTGCCGTTGGCAAAATAGTTTTTTTTTCACTGTATTTCTTGCGTTTTATCTTACATAGTGACAGCAAAGAACGATATATTTCTATTAGTTTAAACGTGAACCGTTCGTAATCCATTTTTACAATAGCCCTATTCACTCTTTAGAGTAAAGTGCTGAGTAACGGAGTAAAAATGTAATGTTTTACCCTAGAGTGTGAACGCATCTAAAACTGAGATAGTGCACTCTCTGCGATCTCTGTTCCCAATTGAATGCGCTGGCAACAAACTTGTGTTTTATTTTTGATTGTCATACAAATCAAGAAGTAGGCAACACTAATTTTCTCTCTTACTTAGAGTAACAGAGTAACAAATATTTTACTCAAGGGTCAAACCAGAGTAAAAGTGTAAAGTATGGGTAAAAGAAAATGCCATATATTTTGTTATTGTAGAGTAATTTTGTGTTACACTTTTAACCTGTTACTCCGTTAACCAGCACTTTACTCTAAAGCGTGAACAGGGCTAATGTTTACTCACCAAAAACCACGCTAAACTGAGTATGTGCTTGACGGAAAGCGTATACACGCATCAAATATGATACGATCGTTGACGTACCGTCAAGCAATAGCAAATAAGCTTTGATTTTCATCAAACAAGGCGCCCGCACGTCCGTGTGAACGTTTTTCACTCATACACTCAAAATGCTGTATGCGATGCTTGATCGTGTATAGTGCACATTAGGAACTGAATCCTGAAAAGCCAATTTTCGACCACTTTTTCGAGCATTTGTAGGGGTATATCACAAATAGCACACTCAATGTTGCCTACCAAGGCTGGAGTCATTATTGATTTGACCATATAAACCAATGGCTTCAAATATTCCCAAAAATTCCAGAAAATAATCCAGAGGCGTTATGTCACATGCACTTGTAGATCAGTTCACAGGTCCGTTTCTGGAGATAATGATCTCATCAATAAAGTACCGGGCTTCGTTGACGTTTACATATCAACTTTACCTCCGACCCATAGACTGAGTCAAACACTACATTTTTTGGATTATATGTATTGATAGTTTTTCGATATGTTGCTTATTGACAAGGCCACTAAAACAGATCGGAGCTTCAATTGGCTACTTACTAAACTCACGATGCAAACGATAGTCCTGCGGCTTCAGTTCATGTGCCAATTGGATTTTGTAAGCTCGCAAACCAAGCAAACTGTTGAATTCGGGTATTTAGACACACCAGCTTCGAAAAAAAAAATATTTTCTATTTTGGAACCATTTGCGAAAAAGCGCTGGCAAAGGCATTTCAACGCTCCGTTCCCGGAAAGGTTTGTTTTCTAGAATCTGTATTATATGTGATATTTTAATATTGGAAATTATGGGATTGTTTTAGGTTAGGTTAAGTGGCTCTCCGTCAGGGTGGGTGTTTCATCCACCCTCTTTAGAACAGAACCTGAAATTAGTCGAACCAACTAGACTTTGTGATGTATTTAAGTAGGACCCTTAGGTCAGTTGACCCCTAGTCGTCTAGAAAATAGTAACCTAGGGCATTTTTCCTACAAATAGCCTAGGCTATTGTAGGAAAAAGATATTGTGTTAATTAAACAGAAAACAATATTTATAAACTTTTTGAAATATAATTACACTAAAATCAACTGTAATAGTATAACATAACTAAAAAATATTTATATCATTTTCTACAGATTTAGTCAAAACTAAGAAATTTTCTGTTCGTATAAGCTTCAAATTAGGCTAATGTGTACCCCATATCGAAACTGAGAACAAAATACAAAGTTTATTGCCAGAACTGAAGTGTGAACATTAGAAGAAAAGCGAAACTTAGTTTTGCATTTTACTTTTTGAAATATTATTAACATATTTCATTGTGTCGTCCATCAATTGCTTAGCAGCATGATGTGCTTAATAAACAAATGTAGGTACTAATAAAGCTAATTTGTTTAAATTTTAAATTCAAATTATTTTTACTTATTCACACTTACTTAAGTTTTGAGGCATTAAATGCAAATAAATAAAAATAAAAATACATATTGTACTATCTACAACTTGTGAGATATACTCAAATTGTATCTGTTTACAAAAAAGATGCTCCTCAAAATTTTATATTCTTTTTTCTTTGGTTTTGGGTTTTCAGTACCCAAAAAATCATCATCACAACCAACAACAATAAAAGTAAATATTTTCAGTTTAGTGTTTGTTTGCTTGGCGTCATGAGTTCAAGGTGAACAAGCACTCACCGAACAAGATCAACAACAATTTCTGATTTATGCGTCAAGCTTGAGACGAGCCAATTTTTGATAGTTTAAGGCGAAATACATAAATATAAAATTTATATTAAAATATTTTATATTTTCCAAAGAAATAAAACTAAAAAAAAAATAATAATAATTAACTAACGCTTTATTAATTGCACTTTGCTCTATTATTTTTTATCTTTCAATACGTTTTCCTATTTATAATAAAAAAAAAACTTGACTAGTTTTAACTAGCAGCTACTTGACTAATTATTGATTTCAATGTGAAAATTATGGAACTGCTTGAAAGCGTGTTTCAATTAAAAGTTTTAATACCATATTTTTTATGAATAAAAAAAAATATTGCAGTAATAAACTTTTTAAAAGTTTTTACTTAAAAAGGCATTTGAAATATATTACGAGCGTTTCACTGTTTTGATAGCCAATAAACTATAGGTAACTATTTCTAACTGTAGATGCATTTAAACTTAGAAACCGAAACGGATTTTATTTATTACGTTTTTAAACTTATGCATGTGAATATTTTAATATTCCTTTTACTACTTTTTTTCTCTCAATTTAAAGTAAAAATTTTCTCTTCAAATGTTTATGTATTTCTACAATTCGTTTCTTGTATATAATGTTTTTTTTCGCACATTTGCAAAAATTTATTTTTAAACCTTTGTTTACTTAAAGCGATAAATAAGATCAAAAAGTTTCATTTAAATTTACCAACAATAAAAAACATGTGTATATTTCAGTTAAATAAAACTGTTTTATGATACTATATATATCTATGAATCTTACTGCTGAATCATGGATAAATAATATAAATGTTGGAGACTTTCCATGTGAAATTGAATTAAAAATTGTTTTGAGTCAACTTTCTGCAATTTTCATGAAAATACAACAGGAAATGTATTTTACGATTTGTTTTCTCATTGCATCCATGAGATAATTCAGTCAGCTGTTTCTTGTTATTGTAAATCTTCTTCTTCTTTAATCATAAATCAGCTATAATTTTACTTTTTCACTTTCTCTTGGCATTTTTAGTTTAAATAAATTTATTTACATTTTATTTTTAGCATTAGCTGTCTCAGTAAGGCAAATATGCTAGTGCGCTCCCACATGTCAAACAAATAGGACTTATAAATTTATGAGACAGCCATCAATCATCTCATAGTATGGATAGTGATGATTCGATACAAGTAAATACAAGTGAAAACTCGATACTTTTCATTCGATTCAAGTACTTTTTTTACGCGATGCTATAACATAAGCATTTTACTTGTTATCGGAAAAAAGGGTCAGTATCGGATACTCGATACTTTTGGAAAATATTTATTTAAAAAACTGAAATATTGCTATACAATATTACAGCAGTCAATAATATATTTTAAAATACTACTGCAGAATTATTCAAAATATTTCAGTCCATATTGCAATATTTCAATGTAGGACAATATTGCAGTACAGTAGAACATGTTTATTGAAACCTTTTCATTAAAATAAAATATTTTTAATAAGCTTTAATCTGTTGATTAGTTTTCCTTCTATTATAAATTTTCTAGCGATTTGCTAAATTAAATTAACGTCATTTCTATATGATTCACGTGTTTCCAGTGGAAAAATCTCAAAACCATTATTTATTGGCAAAAACTCGTGTTGAGTAGTGTAAACTGTAGGCTCAACCTTGTTGTATCACAATGGGCCGTTCTGGCCTGAATGTTTTCCTTGACAACCACTTAAAAAAAGAGTAATTTGTCTCTTTAAACGAGTATTCGATACAAGTACATATTCGATACTTTTTTCCGATATTTTCGGTAGCATCGATACTTTTATTCGATACAGGTAATGATAAAAGTATCGATACTATGTGGGTATCGAATCAACACTAAGTATGGATGATAGAAGCAGTGTAATTAAGGTGGCCAACTTTTATGGAACTAAAAATGTACGAACCTCTTGCGGCACCAATAAACATTATCCGATTTCAAAAATTATTTTTGCATTATGTTTGTATTTGTAAAGAGCAATAACAGAGCTGTGGAGTTTGAAAACAATTTTGGCCAAAAAATTTAAAAAAATCATAATTTATTGTCGAAATTTCGGGATTTTTAAGACCCTTTTTGAGCCTGAAGATATTCTCTCATTTCAAGATTTTATTTCCATTTCTATTCATCTGGATAAGTAGACACTGATTTATGCTGTTACTTTTTGATTGGCTATTTATCATATCCCGAAAAAGTGGATCGATTGTATGAGTCACTGTAATTTCAGAAGTTGCTCTCTTTTCCGAAGATAATTCCAGAATTTAAACACTGAAGCGCAGTCTGAAGATCGCAAACTGTGCTTTTCCTTAATTCTGTGAAAAGCTCACCCACAGAAAGATATAGTCAGTCGTGTCAGGGGTAAATTTGAAGCACTTGTTGTTGAAGACCTATGCCTTGAACTTGAACATGATAAACTTCCGAACTTCGTGAATTACAAATCCGCACATTGTAAATCCTGAAATTTTGCCTTGAATGCCATAGTTCCCGGACTAAAACATTGCGGAAAATATTTGTGGTTGGCCAAAACGAAAAGTCGAGAATCTATTTTTTGCTAAGTCCTTGAAAAAAAGTGTATCTTTTCTTATTATAAATAAAATCCTTTGTGAATTGGCCTGCCTCAGAGCCTAATGCTTGCTTATGTCCTCTTGCCTAACTTAGCCCCTGCATACGGAGTCTTACAATTTACCAAAAATTTCTGGTTCTAGAAATGAACCCGCTGCCTCTTTTTTGGCAAACTAACCCTATTGCTAATTGCCATTTATTCCACAGTGTTAACTTTATTGTTGTTTTTTCTAACAAATGTGAATGCTTTTTACTATAATTTATACAACTGGAAATTTGTCATTTTCTTTGTCTTTTATTTTCCTAGACGGTCAAAAATGGAGTAAAATCGATCTCACTTATTATATATACAAAAGAAATTTATAAAATACATAAAATAAATTTCAAAAAGTGGTATCAAAGCAAATATTGACGATAGTTCAACAGACTTTAGCACAACTGGATGGATATTTTAAACTAGGCTTAAAAATTTAGAGAAATAATTTTTTGACATGAATTTTTGGCAACCGTTTTCTCAAATAATTTTAGCATGATAAATTTTTTCGTTATGTAGTTAAGGAATGAGAATTTAATTTCAAATTTATCACCTAAAAAAGAATGATTATATTCGGAAGAATCATTCACAATACATTTGAGCTAAATGCATTCTTTAAAGAAATATGATTTCAAAGTGACAATAATATTGATTTTCTTTCGAACTTATGGTAAGATTGATTATCACCCTCAAAGAGAAATGTTTTTTTCAGGGACCGAAAATAACTGTTATTTTCCATTTTTCAACTCAAAAAGTCATCCACAAAAAATATCCGTAGGGAATCTTCAAATGTACGGTTGTGATCCTCAAGGACTAAATTTCACTAATATCGTATGACTTTTAAATTCATGACTTTTATCGTAATAGGCTAAATAAAACGGTAAATTATTGACTTTTATGATTTTTGGCAGGAAATAATAGTTATATTTGACTTTTATTTTGTCGGGCAAAAAAAATACAGTTATTTTATGACTTTTATTTTGTTGGGCAAAACGAACCAGTTAATTTATGACTTTTATTTTTTTGGACAAAAATAAATGGTCAACCCTTATAACTCATTAACGAAACACCGAAGATACATGGTGTTATATATTTTTGAAAAATACTCATTAAGACCTTTTCAACGGTATACAATACCAATAAAATACAATACAATAGGGATCCGCTTCATCCCATTATATGACCTTTGCCCATATGTAAGTATATGGATACGAACTGGAATACAAAATTGGCAATAACTTCGAATCTAGGCATCGGCCATACAAAGCACAATACATTTTCGAAAAGTACACGAAGAGACCTTTCTAATGGTTTCATAATTTTTTGGATCACCTTTACTTTAATATTTCATACCCCAAAGCCTATCTACTTTTATACCTACTTTGGTCATTGCAGCAGTTGTTTCGGAATTTAAAAATTAAAATTTTTTTACCTATAATATGCGGGCGGATGAGCTGAATCGAATTGCATCATTTCTTTTAATTGCTCAAGCCGTTCGCTTGCAAATAGGGTTGACCATTTATTTTTGTCCAAAAAAATAAAAGTCATAAAATAACTGGTTCGTTTTGGCCAACAAAATAAAAGTCATAACACAACTGTTTTTTTATGCCCGAAAAAATAAAAGTCAAATATAACTATTACTTCTTGCCGAATATCATAAAAGTCAACAATTTACCGTTTTATTTAGCCTATTACAATAAAAGTCACAAAATAACTTTTAATATTTGACTTTTACTATAAAACGCATGACCGTTAGGGTCCCTGGTTTGTTTTTATTTTTATAGACAAAAAGTTAGCATCAATAACAGTAGCTTACCTTCAAGAGGTATGAATTAATCCAATTAGTGAATGTCTTCTTTTGAACACGTTCTTGTTCCTCTGTAAATAAATAATAAGAGCATGTGTTTTTTTATTAGTAAAAGTGAAAAGAAATGAAGATAATTTTAAGTGTAATGAAATCGTTTATTAGAATTCAGTAAAAATATAACAAAACTCACACAAACAATATTTACCAGACTTTATAATCTTGCCGAACCAACCTTCATTTTTGCCTTAACTTTTATGGCATCAATTGTTTTTATTATTTTTTTGTTTTTGTTTTCATAATTAACTTTTCTCATTATCTTATAGTATATCAATATAAATAAAATCGTAGGTACTACATATATATTTTTATTTTCTACTTATATTTTTGTTTTCTTTGATAACATAAATTGCATTTGCGATAAGACTTTTATCTAAGGAATTTCTGTAGCGATTTCGTTACCGGATGCAAGAGGAAAACTTAAATTGTCACAGGCACACATGAATATCTTAAATCAAATTAATATCTTTTGTTGCGAAATTTCTACAGAAAAATAAACTAAGTGAACTACAACAACAATGTACAGAAGAAAAAAAATTTGGCATAACAAAGAAAAACATAAATTGTAAACCAAATTCATTTTTAAATTTTGATTTCCTGTACCCAAAAACAAAGAAATTAACAAAACTTTTGAACTACAAGTAGATGTAAACAGAAAAACACAATGCGTGTACTGAATTTTCTTTAAAAATAAAAATAAAAACAAAAACTAAAATCAATTTATAAAATTAACACAATGTAAATAAGGAATACAAAAAAAAAAAAGCAACAACTAACAAAAGTTTGGCATCAACAACTGCATTACGTACGTGTTCAGCGGTGTCTTTTAATTAAATATTTTTTTCTTTTTTTGTTTTTAATTTTTGCAGTTAACTAACTCAAAGTATCTTGTAAATACCAAATTTGCAAATGGTTGATCAATTAAATTTAAGAGAGTACGAAAGAGCAACGTAAAAGAGAGCCAGCCAAGACGATTATAGAACGCAATCGTCTGCGTAACGTTAGTCACGCCGCTGTTGCGCACGTCACAAAGTCACAGCGGACGATACTGTTGATTGCCGCAGCTATTGATGGCGGCGGTGCACAATAATTTGGTTATTGTTCACAAATGTTGAACGGTGATCAAGAAATTTTGGCCAACAGCCAACAAAATTAAAGAAAATTCGCATACCATAAATAAAACTCAATAAATGTGGTAATGAATATTAAAGAAACTCTGCGAATGGGATATTAAATAAAGTATTTAATAGTTATATTTCTCTATAATCTTTTTTTCATAAAAATATATTTCAGTTGAGTTAGTATTTGTTGAAAGATGTGTGCAAAAAACAAAAAAAAAACAATTCATTTTTATGTATTCTGTATTCTACATTTCGGGTGTAGTGATTCACTAACTGTAGAAATATTTTATCGAAAAAAATAAAACATCATTTGGATGTATAGTTTTAGGGCATAGTTTCTCGTTTAATTTGTTTTATAATTAGTATAGAATTTTTTGTTAAAAAAAGAAACTGCGAATTTTTTACGCAAAAATTAGAGAAACAAAATTCATTTCTACATTTTGACGTAGACGTGATGTGTAAAAAATGTAGACAACACTAGATTTAAATGAGAGATACAAAAAATTTAATTTACATAATAATACAAATATTTTCTTTTAATTAATACTGCAAATTTGTAAATATTTTAGCATCTACGAGTACCTACATAAATCATGTAAATAATGTAAACTTAGCATACAACGTTCTATTAATATTTTTATGTGTTAAATCATTCAGGAACAGAACCAAATCAAGTTCTATGTTTTAAAGTTCGAATTAAAAAATCCAAAAAAACCGACTATTCAGTAAGTTAAATATTATTCATAATAACTTTTAGTTTTATTAATTCAATATTTTTAGGTGAATGGTTAGGAAAAATTTCATTTTGAAAACGCAGATTTTTTTGTTAAAACCAAAGAAAAATATTTATTTTCTACAATTTGATGTAAACAATGTGTGAATAATGTAGATAATACTTGATTTTAAATGAAATATATAAAAGTTGTTATTTTCTATAATACAAGTATTACAAATATTCTATTTTAACTATAACTGTAATTTTGTGAACATTCTAAAATGTAGATAATGTAAGTAATGTAGGCAATATTGTAAATTTTTCATTTATGGTTTTAGGTGCCAAATCGTTGAGATAAATAACCAAAGCATGTTCTATATCTTAAAGTTTGATGTAAGAAATCGAAAAGATCATGAATATGTAAATAAGTATTTTACATTTTGAAGTAGACAATATTGACAAAATATATTTCATACTCCTAATTTGCTTTGATAATATCTAGGTAATTAATTGATAAAAATTGATTGAAAATATTAAATTTTGGAAATAAAAATACGGAAAAAAGTTAATTTCTAGGCTTTCATCTAGACAATATGCAAACAATGTAGATAATGCTTGATTTTAAATGAAATATGTTAGTTTCAATGATACTATTCAGTGAAGGTCATCAAATTTACAATATTTTCGCTTATATGGATTGTCGAAATCCCCTATATCTATCACAAAGATCACTGATGAGAAACCGTAGCGGGGTCTGAAACGATCGTGTGATCTGTGTGTTCTATAAACTTTTGTTATTCTTTGGGCATGTGTTCATTAAGCCTATTTATTGTAAAAAAATAGAAATTTTTTTAATTTCCATATTGATATAAATATTTACTTTTAACTAGTGCTGTGAAATTGTGCATATTTTGATATGTAGCTAATGTCAATAATGTAGACAATATCGTAAACCGTTCTTTTTATGTGTTTAGGTTCAAAATCGCTGTGTAAGAGAATCAAAGCGAACCAATGAATGTTTTACGTTTTGAAGTTTAATGTAATAAAGGAGTAGACTATACAAGTAATGCAAATACTTATGTAGATAATTTAAAATCTCGCAACCTCGCTAGTGGACTTGTGTTCAGCGCATATAAATATATGGAAAAAGTAGATAAATCGATAAAACTTACAGTTAAAATAGTATAATAATGCTATACAACAAAATGAAATACCCATCTCCAAATTCGAGTCTGAATCCGAATCTGCCATCAGTTTTGTCGTAGCAAGTCAGGTTTTTGATATATAGATTTAGATATAGGCAATTTGTTGATTTCCCAGACATGGGTCGACATTTTTATCAAAATTACCATTTTTTCGAAATCAAAAGGAAAGCATCTATATCTCTTCAAAAAGGCAATTAAATTATCTTTAATTTAAGAGTTTATTTGATTCTCTATTCCATTTCAGTCAAAGTTGAAGTTGAAATAGTGACCAAAAAAACCCTTTTTTTCGAATTTTCTTTTTTGGTCTTTATTACGTGCTGAAAACGAAATATCCCACCGCTGATCGCATTTTATATGAATCGATAGCGTGAACTCTTGCGCAAAGTTTAAGTGCTCAGCGATGGGTTTCTGAACTTTAGTTTCGGAGCTAGAAACAAAAAACAACGATTTCATTAATAGCTGAGTTATATGCTATAGGAAATATAATTAAATTACGCGTTTAATGCTGCCAAGTTTGTTAAAATCGGATTATAAATTACTGAGATATAGTTATTGAAAGTTAAATTTTGGTGTGATTTTTGAGAAATTTTCACACAAGTCGTGGACTAGGTTTTTTTTCTCACAAAAAGTAATCACAAAATCTGAAGTTTTTTTTCGATAAACCATTCATTACAAAAAATGACAAAGTAATCAAGGATTGAGTAGAAATAAACTATTCTCGAAAACTCGAAATTTTTCTCAAAATTCGTTCTGGTCTATAAAATGATGAACCACTAGAAATTCTGAATATGTTTGGCCGCAGCGAAACCAACATACTTCGGGGGCAAAATATTATTAACCATGCACTCGTCGATAAAAAACCAAATCATTCTATCGCCCCTCCACATCATGTTTGGTCTCATGAAGAATTTCGTTAGAGCGTTGAAATATAACAATGAAATCATTACAAAGGGGGTTTTCGAAATTTTCATTACAAAAAATCAAAGCGGGCGTATTCGTTGAACCTCAAATCCGCAAATTGTTCGACGATGCTGGATTACTGAATGTTTGAGTGAGTCAAAATGAGAAGCATGGGAAGCATTTCCGAATGTTGTTCAAAAATTTTTGAGAAATTGTAAAAGTGACTATCATGCCCAACTCATCGACGTAATGTTGGAAAAATACAATGATATTGGTAAGTTTGATCTACGGTGAATTGAAAGTTGATTCCTTATTGAATTATTCAATTATAAATAAATTTAATTCCGAAAATTCAGGTGCGTATATGCCTCCCAAGATGCAATTTTTATTCAGCCACTTCGACTTCTTTCCATCAAATCTGGGTGCAGAAAGTGACGAGCAGGGCGAACGGTTCCATCAAGATATGGCTGAAATCAAAAGACGTTATCAAAGTTTCAGGGATGAGGGCATGATGGCAGACTACTGCTGGTTCTTGATCAGGGAAGACCCGACAGCGAAAAATTGCAAAAGTTCAAGTGGTGGCCAAATCATTTTCTACAGCAGAATGAATTTTGAGAAAAATTTCGAGTTTTCGAGAAAATTTAATTTTTACAAACTTAGACGCGTAATATAATTATAATTCCTATGATATACAAATTGGATCGGTCAATACTATAGGAAATGAGATATTAGCCTGTAAGTGAAACTGTAACCTGTAACCCGTTATTTTGTCATATCTCGAAAACTTACCCATAGAAAACAAATGAATATGACTTTCGTGTTCAATGTCCTCGATTTAGTTTAAAAAACATACTTTTGGTTCATGTTATATTTTCAAAGTGAAATTTTGTATTCCAGTGTAATGACTGTGTTCGATTTGATGGCAATCCAGCTCGATGTTTAAAGCCTTAACTATACTTAAGATTGAAAAATTTTGTGACGTAACAAATATTTTCTAATTAGATTTTATATGTTATCTATACCTAGTTGTCTACAAGCAAATATATTTAAAATGCTCAGTATACAATCCTATTTATAGATTTCTATATAGCCACAAAACTGTTTCACGTCAATCGTTTTAGCATAAATCCAAGTTGAAAATAAATTAAAACAACAAAAATTTTAATTTAAAATTAATTCAAATTGATGCAATATATTTTAGAACGGATGTTAAAATCATTTATACTCAAAGGAAAAAATAAACGAAAAATTGTTTTATCACAACTGACGCACTTTTTGTTAAATAATAATTTAGTAAAAATTCAACATAATTTGCTGCCTGCTGCTGAAGAAACAGACGATGAAATTTTGAAATTTTGATTTAAAATAGAATTTAGTTCAAGGTTATGCAATTTTTGCTAAAAGTATAATAATTATTTGACATAAAACGACAAACGAAAAAAAAAAAATCAAATAAAATTTAATAAGAATTATTTCACAATTCAAAAAATTTTGCCAATTTTGACAAAAGAAATAAACTTTTGGTATATACTTAACTAATAATAAATAGTTGCTTTCCACCAGATTCAAGTCTTGATAATTTTGAAGATTATTTATTTTTTACTTTAAGCAAAAATGTCATTAAATTACACACCCTTTTGATATAAAAAAATTCTTCAACGGAATATTAAAGAAGTAGCCTAAAAATATAAAATTATTGTTGTGCATATAATTCATTTAACACCAACCGCGCTGACGTCATTTTTGGCAAACACAAGAAGGTCAAAACATGAATTTATTAAATTTAAAATTTTTTTTTTATATGCAACTCGTGTAGTACTCACTAGCAAAATAATCAATTTTGCATGCTAAAAGGAATAAAAACAGGGCAAGAAAACAATGCCGAAGGTAAAGAGATTACCTTTAACTTTTCTGAATTTTAAATACCCTACAATCTGAATAACCGGCAATGGCTCTAAGTATTTCCCAATTCTTAATTATAGTAACTTTAAAGACTAATTTTTGAAGTGCGAAACGATTGGGAACAAACGGAACTATTCCTTTAGAAATATTTCTACCAAGAAAAGTTAATTTGTTCCGAGAAAAAGTTTAGATAGGAGTATAATTTCCGAAAATTAATAAAAATTCTATCTTTCGTTTCGTTCTGGTAAAATATCTACGAATTATTAAACTATTAAAAGAAAAAATAAGCAATTTTAAGTTAAAATAATTATAGAAATTCTGAGAAACAAGTTTCAACAGGACTAGACGTTCCATAGGGGAATATAAAACATAGTTCTCTCTGCTAGTAAAATGTTTGCAAATACGCACATAACAAAGAAAATATGAGTAACGAAATTTTTTGGAAGTTTATTTCATAAAAAGAATGTATAAAGATCGAAAAAGAACGACTTTCCGAAGATTAAAAAGTTCAGTTCTTAATGACTAAAGTTAATTTTTTATGATTCAACCACGTCAGAATTTCGATAAACCTTTTTTGCTAAGATGCGGAATTTATCTGAAATAAAAGTAGAAATAAGTTTCTAAAATTGGTTTACTAGTTTCTTCAGAATTTTTACTCTCGATGCATACTAGGCCAGTTTTTGAATCGATCCTTAAAATCTTCAGAACTTTGAAAAATTCTATTGTAGTCTAAAAATTTTGAAATGAATTTTAACACTTTAAATTGCCATATCTCAGCGAAAATTTATCAGATCTAAAGAAATATTCGAACTAGGAGTGATAGTACTTTACTAGTAAACTAATAGTAAGATTCAAAAAGTAAGTTTTATAAATTCAAATAAAACCAAAATTAGCATTTTAAATTTTAAATTTAGATAACTTCAAAATTTTACTGAATTTCTAAATCAGATTAAAAATTATTTAGTACGGCATAAAAGGAAAACAAGAGCAGTTTATAACGAAACTATTAAAAAAAAATTTAGAATTTGTTTCTGTGTTTTATAGAGAATGTTGAAAATTACCAAAATTTGAATTTTTATTTCGGAAGTTTTCAAAATCTTATGAATTTAAATTTGAATCAAAACTAAAAATTTATTACTAGTTTTTCATAAAACTTGTTTAAAAAAAGTTAAAAAAAAATTGTTTCTTGATTATTTGTAGGCGGCAGAAAACGGGGAAAATCGGCATCGGTTAAAATTTCTCCGAATCTTGACGTGATAGAAAAATGTTTTAAACCAATTCGGATTTAGCGTAAAAATATACACACGAAACCAGTGCTTATTTTCAATCATCTAAAACCTCGCAGAGCTATTTTTACAAGATCCCTGTCAAGAACTAAACATATATAAAATAAATGACTCTCATGACAACCTTTAGTTTTGAATGTAAGTAGGGTATCGAATTTCCCCTTAAAACCAAAAGTAATAAAGAATAAACTTTACATTTCCAAGTAATAAAATTAAGCGTTTTAATGGCAGAACCAACAAGTCATAAAAATATCAAATGTAATGGATCTTTAAAAAATAAAGTCTTAAGAAAAATTAAATAGAATTTTGTAATCCATGCTAGTAGAAACTTTATGTAAACATAAGCAAGTATATTAAATTTAAACACGTAAATCTTGATAAAACTGGAAGACCAAGACAAAGGTTCCAATTAAAACCAACCTAAATATTTTTGATTTCTACTTTTAAGTAGAGTTTCAAAATAACTTTTGAGATGGTCGAAATGAAAAATTACAAAACGAAGGCAACATAAAACGAGTGCATACTGGTAACTTCTACAAAGATCCACTATTTATATCATAGTATATCAGATCGGTTAGATTAAAAGATATAAAAGCTTAACTTGTTTTTAATTAAAATTTATTTTAAAAATAAATAAAAAATGTATACAAAAGATCTGTTTTTATATTTTACCAAAAATTAATACGTATGTGCACGGTATAAAAGTATACAGTACTTTTCGTTTAAACCGAACTTCAAGGGGTCGGGAAAAATGGTGCGTCTTGAATGAAATTCGATTTAAATAAAAACTTAAAAAACACAAAAATGCGAATGTATGTGCATTGCAGTGCATCGAATCCCATGCAAAAAAAAAGGGTTTGATGTATTCTCTAAAAATGAATCTCGGTTTATTTTATTATGACTTCGTGAGTTGCACTGTTTTGAAAGCCTCTGAAAATCGACTTTTAAAGAGGAACTTTTTTCTGTAGCCTCTTTTTGGCGAAATGAAAGCTTATGGTTTATTATTATTATTTGATAGAGGACGACTCGAAAGTCAGGCACTGCGACCTATAAGATCTATTGTACCAAAGCCCCAAGAAAGAAAGAAAGGCAGAGAGAAAGAGAGATAGATAAGAAACATACCCAAGCCGAGAATCGAACTCAGGTCTCCAGAGATAAGAGTCTGCCACTAGACCACAGTGGTGATGGTAGCACCTACAGTTTAACGCCGATTCCGAACGGCTGTGTGGCAATTTTTTATCAGCTCAGTGGTTTTGCCATTACCAACCAAGGTGTGTACTTGTACACATTCTTATAATTCTCATCCACTTCATATCGATAGTGAATATAAGAAGTTTATGAGAATTGACCACCAGACCAAGACGGGAATCAAACCCGCAACCTTCTGAATGAAAGTCTAGTGCACTATTCACTAGACAATCGAGGTCGTCAAGCTTATGGAGAAAATTTTAGAACGTCTATGTTATCAAGGGCAGCCTGTTGCGAAAAAGCAACGACCGGTACACCTGGAATATTTCAAACGGTAAAATCAATCAGATAGTCTTTAGTATTGCATTTTGGTATTTTAGTAACACGAATATGATTGTTAAAAAAAAATAAAAAAATATTTTAGTAACTCTACGAGCCATTTTAAAAAATGAATTTTTTTAGACCCTTTTGAACATACAAATATTGAGGTAAGAGCACAGGTGTAAAATTGTAAAAAAAAAAAATAAAATTACAAGAAAAATTGTGAAGCCAAGAGTTGAAATTAAATAAATACTTAAATGGGATACGCATAGTCTTATCTATTTTAAAAATGTTTGAAATTGGTGTTGCGAAAACGCAACGGCAAACGAAAATGGGTTAACCAAAAAATAAAGACAAGTTCGACAGGTTCGACTTAAACGGGATCGTTTCAAATGACAAAAGTTGCTTTTGCTTGGGTCGTCTTAGCTGCAAGTTCATTTTAAACGGGTTCTTTATAAGCGATAAATACTGTATTTTCATATGTGGCGACGAATTAAAAAAACTTGAAATACATTTTTTTTTTATCTCATAAGAAAAGTCAAAATTTTATGACCGAAAATTTTTTTATCTACGTTTTTGTTGTTGTTCATTTGTGTAGGTACCTACTCTTCCATTTTAATGTGTCAAAATAATAAACGAAAACAATAAAAAAAAAGGAAATAAATTAAACAAAAAAATGTTTGCACAACTTCATTTTCGCATGGAATTGTTAATGAGGGAACGAGCTTCTTTTTTATATACTCGTACATATATAGTATATTTTATTTAAGCTCGAATTTATAAAAAATAAATAATTTAAAATGTGCCTACACGAGTGTCTAAAAAATCCAAAAATAAATGGAACGAGTTGGTTGGTTTTGGCAATGCACACACGCTACATTTATTCATAGATGAATATCATCAACAAAGAATTGTATATCGTTGAGTAGATGAACACTTCAGGCTTGAAGAATACAATAGAAGAAACTTTATGGTAACTAACTATTTTCAAGTTTCCTGCAGCTCTTAAAAAGTCAATAACTCATACTCATACCATATATGCGTATAGTTTGTTGAATACATTTTTTGGGATATAAGTGCATCGGATAATTGTTAGACTGGAGTCAAATTTTAGTTTTGATTCTTTTGAAAAAAAGTTGTCGCAGAAGCTTGAGAAGAAATTAGAAGGATATCGGCAATAGAAGCAACAAAGCCCATAGCGCCTTCGGATTGTTTTCAACGGTGCGGAATTCTGCCTGTGATACATTCTGAAGATACAATGAGTTCACTTATCAATTAGAGACGAAGTTCGAAAGCGAAAATTGCAATGGATTGCAAAACAAGCATTTGAATTGAATCCTCAAGTATATTTGGAAGATTAAGAAGCGGCGACACTGGTTAAATGGTGACTCCACCTAGGTTTTTTTTTTCAAAATCGAAAATAGTTATTTAACATAAAGCAGTTCAATATGTGGGCTCGATCACCAATTGTAGATTATGCACAGTGGGAGGAATGTCGAAGATATGTCGATTTTGATATTAAATTTTTTGTTGGGCGCATAATTGAGATTCCAGTTTTGTCCAACAGAGGGCGTCGAACAATAATTTGGCAATGCAATTTCAACACAATTTTTCATAGAGAAAGCTTAGATTTCAACTTTTTGTTTATTTTATATGGGGTCCTAGGGACGTCTAATAGAGTGTCCTGAGCAATAACTTGAAAAAAAAATTTCAACAAACTTATTGAAAAAATCAAAAAAATTTAATCACAAATTGAATATTTCAGCCATTTCAGATTGAACGCACCAAAAAAATCCGAATCTCTGTTGGATCATTTTAAATTTGCTTCCAACTTTGCTCATGGTTTTATTTTAGACCAAACCCACCAAAAAAGGAATACGGTTTTAACCGGAGTTGCCAGGGCGAACCAAATCAATGAGATCGACAACATCGTTTTGTAGAATCGCCCATAACTAAGATTAAGTTTTTGGACGATTGAAATTTGTCTAATACTACGCCTACTATGTCGATGGATCAGTTTACGTTTAAGCTCTTCTCTGAATCAGAAAGAACGGTGTGTAAAACCCTTCATCCGGAGTTAATCCAAGAAATTAACTAGATTGAAAATTTCAGTATATTTACTACCGACAAATGTCTTCCTCGTTATAACTTCCGCCACAACGTCAAGATCACATTCCCTGATAGAAATAACAGGGAACAGACGAGACCGAAGTTTTAAGGGGACTATCATGTATGATATACGGATGACTTCAAGACAAACGATGAAGTTGGGACAGAACATCTACATACACTCTGACAGCTGAGCGGCTCTTCTTGCACTCTCTGCATGCGAAATCACATCAAAACTAGTTTGGGATTGTCTTCAGCTCCTGATTACCCTATCATCTCACAACAGAGTACAACTCATTTGGGTGGTATAAAGGATATGCTGGCAACGAAATGGCAGATGAACTTGATAGAAAAGGCTCATCCAGTGAACTCAATGGACCATGACCATTCTGCGGCTCACCATCGAGTTTAACTCAGTTTAAAAAATTGGTTGGATAATAATTCTCTACAATACTGGAGGGAAACTTCCGGTAACAGAAAAGCTTAATCATTCATGTCAAAGGTTTGTCATAATAGAACTAAGCAATTGCTTAATCTAGGTAGAAAACAAATCCGAATTGCCACAGGGCATTCAACCTCAACCTTGGGTTTAGTACAGGACGATAGGTGTCGAATGTGTAACGAGGAGGTAGAAACAGCAGAATATATCTTATGCCATTGTGAAGGTCTAATGAAGATCCGACTTCGTTACATAGGAAACTCTATCCTACAACCGCCAGACATAGCGGATAGTTCTCCTAAGGAGATAACAAATTTCCTCAAGGGAAATAAACTCATACGAGAACTAAAAAATACATTAATTCCTTGGGGGATATCACAATTGGCCATCCCTAATCCAATCTATTCTAATGTCGATGGATTTAAATAATATCAAAACTTACATACAAATCGGAAAATTTAAAAATGTTAAAAATTATCGTAAAATTGTGAATTTTTCGAAATTTCGGCAAACATTAGAGCACATGCGCGACCGGAAGATACCGCCTTGATCAAAAAGTTCCCGGAATTTATTCAGAAAATTAAAAATACAAGTTTATTCATCTAAATCTATATTGTCCCCTTCAAAGTAATCCCCATCGACTCCAACACACTTATGCCAGCGCTTGATCCAATCCTCGAAAAAATTTTTATATTCGGTTTTCGGTATGTCCATCAGTGTTTCCTGCGATTTTTACATTACCTCCTCTCGGCTGCTGAAAAGCGTTTCCCGTAATGGTTTTTTAACTCGATTGAACAGAAAGAAGTCACAGGGAGCCAAATCTGGTGAATTCGGTGGCTGTTGGATGGTATTTGTTGCATTACGAATAATGATGGCACTGTGCGACGGTGCGTTATCATGGTGCAAAATGTACGAGTTTTCTGTCCACAATTCTGGTCTCTTTCGACGAATTGCTTCACGCAAACGCATCTTAACGCCCAAATAATACTCTCTGATGTTTAATTTGCGGTTATTGACCAAAATTTCTTTTACTTTATCAACGTTTTCGTCGATTTTCGATGCCGATGGTCTGCCACTGCATTCATCATCTTCGATTGACTCACGACCACTTTTGAACCGCTCGTGCCACTGGTAAACGACTGTTTTCTTTGGAGAATCGTTTGCCGAAACACTTTTCCAACATTTCCAACGTTCGCGCACCATTAAATCCGCTTTTTACGCAAAATTTAATACAATACAATTTAATAAAATTGTAAAAAATCGCCAACACACACAGAGATAGATGTACTCTTGGCTACGTAACTTTTGCAAATGTCAAGCTCTGACGCTAAGATTTAGAGGAAATATCAACAATAGATGTACCAACTTAACAAAAAAACAGAACTCAAATCGGAACGATGGGAGCGCCACACGGTGGTTATTCCGGGAACTTTTTGACCACGGTGGTATACACCTATTTTATTTCTTTTTTTAACGCTTTTTAGTCTGTCCAATTTGCAACTTCACCGTGGTATTACGACTAGAAAAAACATTTTAGAATTTTTTTTTTTTGAAAAATATGGAGAGCAATCTCTGAGTTCGCTCATGATACTTACTTAAATTAAAATTCCCTTATATGTGATTTCAAGGATGATTGACCGAAATATCTTGAACAACTTCTTAAGAAGTTTTTAATATATTAAAAAACAAATCTATAAAATCTATTTCAAACCATTTACATATTGATTGAACATTAGTTTAAAATTTTGATTGACAATTTAAAATTTTAACACAAAAACCTTTAAACATATAAAAAGTTTCTTCGCTCCTCTTCTTTTAATTCATTTGCCAATTTTGTGGCATACAACAACTTCTTTTATGCTAATAAATTGGGTTCCCCTTCAAGATTAATGATTATTTATATTTGAGATATGCATATTTAGTTATTGGTTTTTTTCATCTTTCTTCACTATTTAAATAGCTTAAGCTTCAACGCCTCAAATAGCAAAGTGATGGAACCATTGTGTCTAAGAAGAATTTATAAACAAAAAAAAATACAATACAAAAAATCTCACATTTGATTTTTTTGTGTTTTCCACTTTTTATACCTTTTAATTTTTCTTTTTTGTTCTAAACGCGATTCTAATGAATGAATTTAAATTCTTTTTTATACAAATAACAATTAAATTATCAAAGAACTCAACATCATCAACAACAAACATCATTGTCTGTCAGTTCCATGTATCAAAGTTGTTCATAGTTCGATAGTAAGTTGTAGTTTCATTCAAACGTGACCTAGTTATAGTAAATTATAAACAAAATATATAAAAATGAAATGAAAAGAAAAAACAAACAAGTTTCATTTTAATTTGTTTACATTGTGGCATAAACAAAATTAAAATTACATAAGTACGAATATGTACTCTAGATTATGAGTACTCATGATGTTTTGGGTTACCCAAATGCGGATGAATTGCTGTTATAAATTCAGAACATTAGCATAGACTATTAGACTAAAAACCAAGCAAATTAATACAAACATAAATGCATAGGATTTATGGGCATAGTCTACTAGCTCTAGCTAATGTTAAACAAC
The DNA here is from genome assembly GCA_963691655.1 of Toxonevra muliebris. Taxonomy (NCBI): domain Eukaryota; kingdom Metazoa; phylum Arthropoda; class Insecta; order Diptera; family Pallopteridae; genus Toxonevra; species Toxonevra muliebris. The sequence goes on from OY829329.1 coordinate 45,048,856, forward strand.
TGAACTGTGAGCATTTTCTAGTTCTAATGGTGTTGATGGTGGCAGATTTAAAAATAAAATTATTTTTGTTTTGTTTTGTAAATTAGTAAATAAGTCCAACGGCAACAACAACACCTTAGAAATAAAAACAAAAAATAAAAAAGGTCTCAAATTTGTAGTTCTTTCATTTCTTAGAGAACCACCGTCAAATATATCAGCAAAACCCATTATGGTTTTGGTTTTTCTTTTTGTGCAACGGAACACGCATTTCGTCATGGCTGGCAATTTCAAATGATTTCCAAATTATCCACGAAAATTTGTGAATCAAATTACAACGGTTTAACTTTATCACAGCGTATTTTCCTAACCAAAAATTAATAGCGGAAATACTTGCACTGCTATACAACAAAAGAAAAACAATAATCGTCTTTAGAAACAAAAAAAAAAAAAAAAACCAAAACTCATATCTCATGTTATTTAAAAGCTATAGGGGAATGGATCGAATCTTCCATTAACAGGTGCAATTAAAGTATAAAAAACACAAATTTATATTATAAACAAATCGCGTTAAAATATGTGAACATTATTATTACATGCACATATATAGCTACTTAGACAGACAACTAATAAAAACAAACAAATATAGAAAGAACATACATACTTAAAAACATTTTTTTTTACTAAACTATACGCTTGAGTGCAGTCAAACCGCACGACATAAATCACCCCTTTTCACAAAAAAATGAAAATAAATAATACAAGCAAAATATGTACAAATAAAAAAACAATATTCAAATGCTCAAGTCAAGTGGCTTACGTCATATTGAACGATGAAGTAGAAAATTATTTATAGGCGCATTTATTTATCGGACGGACTGACAAATACTATAATGTACACTCAATAAAAATTTAAAAAATTTTTCCCATTTCAATTGAATACTGCAGCCGCCAAAGCAGCAACATTAGAAACATTAAACAACAAGAACATATAAATCACAGCATGTAGCATGAATAAGATTACCCTACATGAGCTTTAGAAAACATGTAAAGTAGAGTGGCAAAAATAATATTAAAAAAAAAAAAATTATATCCAGGAATTATTTTGTTTTTAGTCATGGCTCGAAACAACTTGAGAACCTTTGAATACAGTTTATACCATGTTCCCATTGAGCCGAAATTGCGTGGTTTCGGAAAATGGTTTCGAACGAAACTGTAATCGTTCACATTGTGAAGCTGGTTTCGATTATGGTTTCGTTTGACAGTTCGTTGTTTATTTCTTGTTGTAAAATACCGCCGGCTAATATTTTTGCTAATATTGAATAAATTTGAATACGAAAAGAATCAAAATGATAAACAAAATATTTATCAACAAAATAAAAGTGTATAGGAGAAAGCACCAATTCATTTGTATCTTGTTTCACTTCAACCGCAGTCACTATGCAGCTCCTCCTCCATTTGTTCATATGTATGACCGTTTTTTCCCTCCTAAGCAGCTCCTCCACCTTTCTGCCCATACTTGGGCTCATCCATCTTTATCCAGCGCACTACAAAAATTACTTTTTTTATATTTTCGTTTTTTCATATTAATCAAATTTTAAGCAAAGCAAAACATAAATGTCAGAATAGAGCGCATTCATTTTAATATTCATTTCAGTGAACACATTCAGGGTTGCATTAGATTTTTGCGTGGTTTCGACTGCGGTTTCGTTGAAACCACCCCATTTCCATGGTTTCGTTTAACATACTTTTATATGACGAAATTGAGCATTTCAGCGCAGTTTCAGCCGAAACCACGGAAATCAGTGGGAACATAGTATTAGAGAATTTACACCTGATAGCCTGAGAAACTTGCTAAATAGCCAATGCCATTATTCCCATATAAGTCAAAGATTGTTTTTGCTAGTTTGAAAATCGATTGGACACAGACAAGCATCGTTTAAAAAAACTATTGACGTTCAAATCAGACGAGTCAAATAAACTAAAGTGGAAAGCGATACGTAAGCAGTATTATTTCTAAATATACTAGGCTATTTATGAAAATCCATTCAAAAATCAAACCAAAATTCAGACCGATTAATCGAAATTCGGACCAATGGTCAAACGAAAATTCAAACTACAACATAAACCAAATTTTAGACTAAAAAATCAAATCAGACTGATATTTAGATCAAAACTCGAACGAAAATTAGATTGAATTCAGACAAAAATCTAGCAAAAATTCAAACCAAAATTCAGACCAAAGTTCAGACTAAAACTTAGACCAAAATTGAAACCGGACGTCGGACCAAAATTCACACTAAAAATTAGACTGAAATTGAATCACAATCCAAACCAAAATTCACTTTAACTCCGACCCAAAGTCACACAAAAAATCAGACCAAAAATCAGAACGAAATTCAGTCCAAAATTCAGACCCAAAATTGAAGCAGAAAATCAGGCCTGAAAACTCAAGCTGAAATTCAAACTATAACTCAAACTAAAACTAAACCTCAGATAAATATTAAGAATTCAGACCAAAATTTATACTAAAGCTCAGACGAAAATTCAGATCAGAAATCAGTTCCGCAAGTTAGACTAACATTTGGACAAAAAATTTAAACGATATTCAGAAAAAATTGAGATCAAAAATAAGACCGGAACTCAAAACAAAACTTACACGAAAAATTAAACCGAAAATCAGACTGAAATTCAAACCGAAATTCAGATAAAAATTCGTACCAAAATCAAACCAGAATTCACACCAAAAATCAGACCAAAATTCTGATCGAAATTCGGACCAATATTGACATCAAAAGTCAGACCGAAATTCAAACCGAAATTCAGACCAAAATCAGACAAAAATTCACACCAAAAATCAGACCGAAATTTAAACCAAAGTACAAACTCAAAATCAGAACGTAATTCATATCAAATTCAGATCAAAAATCAAACCGAAATTCAAATCAAAATTCATACTAAAGCTCAAATTAAAATAAATAACAAAAATTTAACTAAAACCAGACCATAAAATCAAAGAGAGAAATTTTTAAATTTAATGTAATTTAAATTTAATGGAAAGATTTTAAAAAATTATAATAATCAAAATTTCCCATCATTTGGTTTAAAATCAACATAAATTCATATAACTTAAAAATTAATTATTTAACGAATGAATGCACTAATTCAATCTCACTAAATTCAATTTTATTAAATATTAAATATACATTGGGTTTTCATTAAAGTAGGTAAATATCAAATGGATTTAAACCACATATTTAGAATTAAATTAAAATTTTTAAATTTCTCATTATATTCTGGAAAGAAGCTGATGTTAATTGAGTTAAAGAGTTGCAAATTCAAATCTTGTTGATACTTATATATATTAAGACATTTTTCAAATACGTTTCAAAACATTCTTTTAAAATAAGTTAATTTCAAATTTTAGCATAATATTTTTTTAAGTGTTTGTTTAAAAAATAAATAAAATAAATTTCGTTAAAAACGAATTCAATTGAGAACAATAATTATTTTGCAGGGTTAAAAAAACATGACACTCAAACGATCACTTTCAGAAGAACAAAAAATATGCTAATTTACAAGTTGACATTGTAATAATTTCTTTATTTTTTTTCTGTGTTCTTGTTTGACTTTTTGTTAAGGTAGAATAAATTTTAACAGATTTAGAACATTATGCAAATTAATGATGCAAAACGATTTACATTACAAAACATTTATTATCCCTATGAAAACAAATAACACAGAGACTAATTAAGAAAAAGTTCAAAAGAAGAAAAGTAATGAAGCCAATAAAAGTAAAATTAAAAAAAAAAATAAAAATTATTCATAGATTTATGTGATCATTCCATTAGCAGAGCCATAACTTTTCTGATCCGCTACATAAAAACGTATTTAGTTGGCTACTAGAATACATAAAGTTAAATAAAAAAAAAATATTGAAAATTGTTGTCAATGCTGTCATTGAATAATTGAATGACTGACTGACTACAACAAGTATGATATCGTTTTAATAACATTTTAAAATGTATTTTAAAGACAATCACTTTTATTATTCAATAATGTAAATATGTATGTAAGTACATTCTGTGCAGCTTAAAAAAAAATTTAAAAAAAACACATCAAGTTGTTTTTGTACTCGCACATCGCAATTTAATAACTTAACTAGTTAAACTTGAAATTTAGTTAGGCTTACATAAGTATAAGCGAAATAATAGCATAAAGAGTGGAAATAAAAGTTGACGCCGTTTTTTTTTTTTTTTTAATGGCCACTTCAGAAATAATTGAGGATGGAGTAATTTTTAATCTCTTTTGCAAAGAATTCAGTTCACAATGTAGAGGATATTTTCACCCAATTTGCTAGACAGTAATTTTCAGTGTATAAGTTATTTGTTTCTACTAACTAGAGTATGGAACGAAACGAAAAAAGAACAATTTTCAATATCGAATCGAAAAATACAATTATTAACGATTCGTTCCATTCGGAATGAAAACAATTTTGTTCCAACCGGTGAGATATTTCGAATCTGCAATACATAATTCCTTTTGAAATAGAGTGGCCAGTTAATTTTTTTTGAAAATACAAATTCAAGAGTTCAAAAATAATGCTCTCTCTAATGCCACAAGTTAAAAATGTACAATTTTTTTTTTTGCAATCTCCCATACAACTTTAATACTTTATTGGGTAAGTTTCTGGAACCATTTACAGTACCGTACTAAGATCTGGTACACATTTGATTGGGAATTCTATACTGCAGAAATAATGTAGGTAAGATTAGAAAATGGGACATAGCATCTCCCATAACTTGAATCTTTAGTATGGAATGTAGCCATTTATGGTATGATTTGGTCTAAAAGTATTATTTGTCAATAGTATTATGAGAAAAAAAAATTGGTTAGGCTTGGGTTAGTGGGCGTGGCACCAACCATACAAACCAATCGTTTAAACAAATCAAGTGGGGAATTATAGGAAGACAATGAAAGTTTATGTGTGAGGCGGTATATTGGAAGTAGATATTGGGCGTAGATTTGAGCCAATGGGCGTAGAAGTAGACTTGAGCTAGTGGAGGTGGCAGCTTCTATACAAAACAAATACTTGAAACGGCGTATGTGCGGAACTATGTTAAAGTCGGATATTGGTTGTATTAACTGAAAAGAATGTTGACACTATTGGACTAGTGGGAGTAAACGATGTGAATGGCAAGTGCAACAATTAGTTTTAGATCGGAGGTTATCATAAATTCTTTTGCATATATTGCATAGCGAAACTTCGCTTCTCAGCTCCTCCCAACTAGTTTAAAATATATTTAGAAAGAGCTTATTTTCAGTTTAATACTCACAGATTCTAAGCTTCATATTGTGCAAGTGATTTAGCTAATGAATTTTCTTGATTTTCTTTTATGGTTACTCCAATTTATACGTAGTTATCACGCATTAAATTAGTCACGACTTATCAAATTTATATAAATTGCAACTTGAAAGATAATGATATCAGTAAAATAATTTCGTTTGAAAAACTTTTCAATGGTTAAGACATAAAAAACCTTGAAAAAGTATTTCTTGCAATATTTAAAAAAAAAATAAATAAATAACTCCAAAACGCAATAAACGCCACTGCACTATTAAGCTTTCATTGCATTTCGATTTCTGTGGTCACAAGGCATAACAACACAACTCGAGTTTTGTCGAATTCGAGTTATTATCATAATTGTAATCTTCATATCCGATTTCATGTTGTGTTAAAATTTTATGAATATCGGTTTAGTGGTTTATGAGATATTAAAAGAAAAATGGCACAACTCAAATTGATTACTATTTGCATTTGAATCTTTGAAGTGCTCTCCTGTGAAATTCAAAAAACACACTTATGCTGTTATGTCTTGTGACCACAGATTTGTAGCTCCTCAAATATTAGAGCCAACGTTAAAGATAATTAGGTAAATTCAATGTTTCCAAACTCAGCTGTAAGTGTAAAAAGCTGCACAAATTGATTAACTCCAGTAAGTTGGGAAATTAACAAATCTCTGAAAACTGAAAAAACCACAAGAAATCTATATTCATATTTTCAAAATGAACATAACAAGCTGATAGTTACTGAAACAATTTGGAAACCATTTAATTTTCAATCGGTCTGTCAAAAATTCAATATTCTAAATATTGTAAATCAAATTTGATTTACATTAGTTGTTAGCTCATAGTCAGCCATCGATAGATACTCGTGCTACATCAACATGATATCATTGATTACGACATATCAACAACATTTTATTGTAAATGCCTGTCAGTTAGGAAACTAATATACAAAACTCAAGGTGTAGTAGGGGATGAACTGGAGAATACTAGGTACATACTACGATACGGTATTTAAGTTTCCTACTCATCAATAAACAAACGTTGGCTGTTTACTGTTGCTATTGCTCTCACATGCTCACATTACCAACAATAAATGTGTAACTGCTAGCAAAACTGCTACTGCTAATTTATTTTACAACCCCATAGTTAGTGGAAACCACAATTTAGGCATCTATTAAAAACATTTGAAGTATATTGAGTATGATTGCATACAAGATATTTTAGATATTTGCTAACTACATTCGACGTACGTACGTAAAACTCTCCTAGGTATGTATTGTATGTAGTTAGTAGTATTCATTAAGTATTCACAGATGATCTCATGTTGTTAATACCGCAAAAAAAACTGTTGTTGTTGAAATTCAGTCATTAAAATGTACTTGAAGAGTTTAAATGACAATTTTACTTTGATTTATCGATTTCTTATGGCTGGCTAACTACATACATACATATATATGTGCATATGTATGTAAATAGGAATACATTCGGTTAATTTAAAAGTAATAAAGTTGAAAGTATTGCATAGATACTATAAATAATATCAAGACATGTTTTCGAATAAAGTATAGGATTAATTGAAAGCTTTAACTTCATTGATATCAGAATTTCAAGGTTTCATTTTTGGCTTTTTCAAGACGTCACTTTTCTCGTCATAAATGTGTACAGACACGTCAAAATAAGGTGTGTCTCGATAAAAGGGAAATAAAATTGATTTTATTAGCTTTGCGCTAAGGCGATTGCAAGGTATGGTTATAACATAATCTTCATCTCCGTCACACCTTATGTTAACAAAAAATTTAAGATAAACTCGTAAAATGCAAACGAAACTTTAATATCCTTTTTATTTTGTTCGTAGTTATTGATGGCCAAATGAAAGTGAATCGCGAAAAAGGTTATGAAATATTGTGTACTAAATTAAAAAAGTAGATGTGAGTGAAGCGAGTTCGAAAAAAAATCTGCTAATACTTCAAGGACAATTTTTAATCCATTTTGGCTTGCTGGATCGGACAAAAACTTTGAAAATTCGTCAAAAATACATTTATAAATTTTTTCCAAAAGTAATCATTGTTTACAATTTCTACATATATATAGTGACTTTCAACTGCTTTTAGATAATTTAAAAATATTGCATTTTACCTGGTTTAAAGGCCAGGTAATTAAACATCCTTTTTTGGAAGCTGAACTTTAAAAATCAACAAAAAATAGCAAATTAATTATTTTGCACTTAAAATGAGAAATTCATCTAGACAAAATAGCAAACTTTATGTAGAAATTATAACTTAATAGGGCCTCATATATTTTTAAGAGACTACATGTGACCAAACTTTTGTAAAAACCCATATGGAAAAAAAGCAAAATTCAACAGAAATGCATATTTTCTACATTTCGCTGTCTTTAACTTATAATAACTTCTAAAATACTGTGTTAAATACATTTCATCCCAGAGAATATTTATTGCTCATGATATGGCGCAGAAATATTTGATATATTTTCTCGGGGTAACCCAAAAACTATTATACCCTCTGAAATTCAGAAACAAATTTTTTTTATTTTCTAAATAGTATAATCTCTAAATATCTTAAAATATTTTAAAAATGGGTTAAAATACATAGTACACAATCCTAAAAATTATTTCAAAATTCGCAAAAGTTTTTTTTATTATCAAAATAGTTTGCTGTGTTAAAAATATTAAAATCAGTTCACGTTTTTAATACGTAGGCAGAATGGTTGTTTACAATTACACTACTGAAATACAGAATTGGCTTTAAAATCCGTGATGTTACATTCTCATTAAAGTTTGGGCTGGTATGAGATTGTTTCAAGGGAATGCAGTCTTTTTTTAAAACCATGGGAATGCAAATCTTATGACTCAAAAATCATGACTGCTTTGAAGTCACTTGGAATCACTTAAATACCCTTAGAATCACTTGAAGTCACATGCAGTCATTTTGAGTCAATTGGAATTTGAAGTCAGTTGCAATCACTTGAAGTCACTTGGGGTCAATTCGGATTTCAAAGTCAATTGGAGTCATTTGGAGTCGCTTGAATACCCTTAGAATCACTTAAAGTCACATGCAGTCACTTTGAATGAATTGGAATTTGAAGTCAATTGGAGTCACTTGAAGTCTTTTAGAGTCAATTGGGATTTTGAAGTCAATTGGAGTCAATTGAAGTCGCTTGGGACTTGTTGATACATTGAATAAAACCAATTGTCTAAGCAATTCCACAATAACTTATTGGACTCGTGTAAGACCATTTCCGCCTGATTTATTCTGGAGTCAAATATGTTATTCAATAACTTCAATCATGAATTGTCGGTTATTAATCGACATTATTTATACAGCAGCAGTTTTTGTCCGAAAAAAATGCTGCTGTATAACCTATAACCTCTTAAGACCTTAAAAAAGGGTTTTTGGAGCCAAATATGGAAAAAGTTTTTCAATTGTTTCTATTTCTGCATATAATTATGTATAAGAAAAAATATTTTAAAACTATCTTTCGATTCATGAAACATATAATTGGCCGACTTTAATTCCGTAATATAGGGAAAAATCGACAGACGTCCAAGACGTTTTCTTAAAAAGTGTAAGGTTTACAAAAAAACCGATTTCATTTTTGAAATCATGACACTATTATTTTATTTATTAAGAAATTAAATTTCATTAAATTCTGACAACTCCTTCTATTTTTGCCCCTCGCTTGTATGAGAACGGAGCACTGAGCGCCGCAAAGCTTAGAACGCTTCTGAGATATGCTGTAAAAAATCTAACATACTTCTTAGTCTTCAGATCTCAGAAACTTTTTTTAATTTATTAATAGTTTTCTATTTTTTAAAAATGGCGTTCTGGACGTGGAAACTAAATGTAACTCAATTAGTAAATAGTAGAACGAAAATTTGATTACGATCCTTTTTTCTAACTCCCTATTCATTGTTCCGGTTAGAATAAAATGGTTGCAGAACTATTGGGAAATATTATTATTTTCTTTAGTTATTGCTTGGCTTATAACTTTATTAACTGCTTACATATTTAAGGTGTGATTTTAAAAGAATAAAATCACAATCGCCAAGAAGCGTGTTTGAAATTTAGGAATACCTAAGACGTAACTAAAATATTTATTTTTCATAGCATGAAATTTCTACATAATTTCGCTAGTCTGAACTATTCTTCTTTCTGATATATAGTTCTTTTTTCTATCTAATCTTTAATATATGCTCAAAATTTCAATGTGTTTTTTCTCACTTATTAGCTCACTTCTAACACCTGCTTATCTACTAAACTCTAAAAATAATTAATACAAATAGTATGCATAACTAACTGCACGCTCTCTAAACATGTAATATACGCTGTTATGCTAAAGCGATTTTTAGCTAATATTTAAAATAGTTAACTAATGTAAACCACAGTTTATTTAAACCGCACTTTATTATGAATAGAACAAACAAGTTCCAATCATTATTAGATCATCAAAAAAAGCAAAAAAAACAAAAAAAAAAAAATGTGAAATATTTCAAAACAAATTATGTGTTCATTATTTATTTTTATTTATAGCAAAAAATCATTTGCGGCACGTACAAATGCTGCCCGCTAATTTAATTACAATGAAGACTACAGTAAACAAGTAAAAGTAATTTTAATAGTTTAAAGCTATTTATTTTTAGCTATTTTTGTTTCTTATCAGCATTTAATTTAATTCACATTTAATATAGAAAAACGTTTAAATTACAGCAAGTAAATATAAAAAATAGCAGAAAAAATGTGCAACCTACACGCAAGCATTACACTGCTCAACATCCAAAAATTAACAGAGATGGGATAAGTGTGTTTAGGATAGTGGGGGTCTCTGGATCTGAATCCGTTTTGCTCTACTACGAATTTTGTTTTTATTGGCATACCAATTTTAAAAAATTACACCAAAACTTTTTTATTTTTATTTTTCAACCTTTAAAAATTTTTTTTGGAGAGATCGGATCTACAGTTTTATTAACCGGGAACCCTAACTACTAGGCCACGGTAACCACGTCAAACGGAGACTTTGTTCAAGAACACTTTAAATTTAAATAAAGTTTTTGTACTGAACCCAGTGTTTTTAAAATTGAAATGTGATTGAAAATCCAACACAGATTCCGACTCAGCGATTCCCACTACCCTAAGTACACATGTCTTGTCTTTGCTCGTTTGCAAAAGTATCCATTTGTTATACAGTGTTATCATGTAAATTAGTTTTACATTAATGTTCTGTAATAGCGAAGCGCCATATCGCAATATCGATAGAGGACAGTGGCGTGATTGTTAAAGTTCTGAAGGGATACAATGAGTACAGTGCACGAAATATATATAGGGTAACGGCACTAGTGATCGGCCAGTCTCTAGCGATCGACCACTTTTATCTATTTTTACCCAAAATGAGAAAACCATTGATATTTTTATAGATACGAAAACACGGTTATATGGAGACACATGTCGCCAACTCACATGCGAATAAGATTTAATCGGTCATGCAAAAAAAAAAAGCTATAGACATGATTTAATTCGAACATTTGTAAGGTTTATTGAATTTATGAATTTTTCATATTTTATATTATAGTTGCGAAACTTGGCGTTGTGAAGAAAAAGTAAGTTTGAATTAAATTTAAATGCAAATGTATACTAAATATATTTAATCCTATAATTAAGACATCAACTAACATATTCCGTAATGAAAAATATTATAAATAATTAATCCTGAAGTTTTAACAGGGTGGCCGGACACTAAAGCCAAACATTCACTTAATTTCAATAATCGACCATGGTGGAATGCAAAATCCACGAGTTTTTTGTCCACAATTCTGGTCTCTTTCGGCAAATTGCTTCACGCAAACGCCTCATAACGCTCAAATAATACTCTCTGATGGTTAATTTGCGGTTAGTGACCAAAATTTCTTTTACTTTATCAACGTTTTCGTCAGTTTTCGATGTCGATGGTCTGCGACTGTGTTCATCATCTTCGATTGATTCACGACCACTTTTGAACCGCTCGTGCCACTGGTAAACGATCGTTTTCTTTAGAGAATCGTTGCCGAAACACTTTTCCAACATTTCCGACGTTCGCGCACCATTAAATCCGTTTTTTACGCAAAATTTAATACAAGTTCGTTGTTGCAAATTTAAATCCATTTCTAAAATTGTAAAAAATCGCCAACACACATAGAGATAAATGTCCTCTTGGCTACGTAAGTTTTGCAAATGTTAAGCTATGATGCTAAGATTTAGAGGAAATATCAACAACAAATGTACCAACTTAACAAAAAAACAGAACTCAAATCGGAACGATGGGAGCGCCACACGGTGGTTATTCCGGGAACTTTTTGATCAAGGTGGTATATTGCATTTATTATTTATTTTGATAATGGCCGGTAACTAGAGATTTTATGGCCGATCACTAAGAAGAAGTGGCCTATAATTAGAGAGAAAAACACCAAAAAACACCATAAAAAATAGGCAATAAGTTTTATTTCTTTTTAGTTAATCAATTAAGATTAAGTTTAGGATTGTATATGATCTTATTGTACTTAAATATTTTAAATGGTTTAGAATTTATGTTGTTACAAAGTTTGAAAAAAAGTTAATTGGCCGATCAATAGTGCCGTTGCCTTAGCTTACAAAAAAAGAAGAAGCACTCCAACCTAGGTTAACACAACAACATTCCGCTCGCTTGCGATCCGTTAAAAAAACATAGTTGGTGGAAGTCTGTGACTTTCAATAATGATGGCTCTAAAAGAATGATATTCGAAGAAAACGGGAAATTCAAGGAGGATTACTGATGCTATGGGCGATGATAAGTGTAATGGAGCAATCCCCATTTGCTTCATTAGCCGTAAAATGAACTTAGCCATTGAGCTTTTTAGTAACAGCTTAATGAGTTTTTTTGAAAAAATTTTCCGACGAAAACTGTATTGAAGCGGACAAACGGAATGGAAAAATATTCCACCTTTCATTCATAGATTGAGTCAATGCCGAGACGCATAAATCGTCTCATCCTATCCATTGAGAGTCAAATAAAAAATTTGCAATTATTTTTTTAGAAGCCGAAATGTCGAATCTTTTATTTTATAGTCTTTTTTTTTCTAAGTCATATAGTTTAACTGAATGGTTTTTGTTGTTCTCATCATTTTATAGAAAGAAAATAATAATATAAACCATGTTCAAATGTCGTATGTTATATTTATTTCGTTCATTGTATGTAGAATACTCTGGTAATCGGAATTTGAATAGTTTTCGAAATGCTAGTTACTCTAACCAGATATGATAATATCAAATTACTTACAACAGCTCTCAACCCAGAACCAATATGAGCTCAAGATTGTTTAAAATATAGTAGCCAATATAAAGAAGTTCTCAATAGGATTATAAAGTGTTGTGGCACTGCAAAATTAGTTTCCCCGCAATTTTTTCAGCCTACAACACCACTGATCCAAAAAATAAGCAAACAAAAAAAGACGAAACCATTAAGAAGCAATTAAGAAATCAATATCTTAACTTTACATTAAGAACTAAGCAACTAAAAGGTAAAATAACGAAAATGCTAGGTTTGGATTATGTTAGTTAGCAGCTAAAGTAGGTCATTTTATAGCAAAAAAAAAACAAAAAGAAAAAATAACAAGCTTGCTAGAGCTAGTTAGTTCGAATAGATTTTTAGTCTTGAAAGCTATTTAAATCTTTTAGAATTCTTGTTTGCCACACCTATTTATAGATTATTTTTACTAGTTTATTATCTTAAATTAAAAATAACATATTAACCGGCGCGACCATATGTCAGACATGATTCCCAGGCTGTCACAACGTCTCATTAGCGAGAGATTTCAACCCTAGCAACAATATTTCAGACTGTATGTTGCAGCGTTTATTTTTTTTTCTGTGCATTTTGTAAAAGAAATATATTTTTCTTAGGATTTTTTAATTTTTTTTCATATCACAAAAATTAAATACTCCATTTATTTCTAACTTGCTGATATGTATTTATTTTTGTCTGTTTCTTTTATTGATTTCTGTTGTATTTATTTTTTTACTTCATTTATTTTTGTTGGTTGTATTATTATTTTTTGTTGTTCAATTAACAAGCTAAGTTAGCTTGCCAACATGCAATTTTTGCGGTTGAAAAAAATTGGTCTGGAATAATATAATCAATTCACCCACGCATTTGGTATTTTTTTTTTTTTTTTGTTTTGTTTTTGTCTCTTTTTGTGGGGTGCCTACACTGAAAATTATATTTTATTTGTTGTTGGTATTAGAAATTGGAATTACAAATTTGGAAATTCTTTCAGCGTATAAGTTTCTTTGTTTTCTTATTATTTGAAATATGGTCTGCCATATATGCATACAGAATAATATTATCGCAAAATAATTAAGAAGCTCTCCAAAAACCAACTTCCAGTTAAACACCATTTAAAGAATTTTTGAAATATCGACAACTTAAATGAGTTGTAAAATTATACGCTATAATCTACAGTAAAGATGTAATTAGTTTGATAGAACTAAGGAAATAGTAGAATCTCTTAAAATAAAAAGTTTTGGAAAATCTAAATACCATATAGTTTTTTATAGAACCTTTTCAAACATTTTATAATAAAAATTGTGCAAATACTAATATATCAGAAGAAACCTTTAGAAAATACTAGTCAAATTGATAAGTCTGATATTTAGCACAAAAAGAAATTCCTTGTATAAAAAACTTAGGTTGAAATCTCTTCTAGGAGCTGTAAGCCATTGCTAAAGTCATTACGCCAGATTTTCCGAGTTTTTATCAGACCTTTCAAAAGGAGTGATAGGGGAGGGAAGTCGAGCTTTCCGATTTTATGAAGAGCTTTTCCTCCCAGATCCGATATTTTTCCATGAAAGATTTTCTCATAATTTGTTCATACATTTAACCAAGTTTCCTGGTTTTCTGTTGTCCCGATAAATCTCTTAAAATTAATATGCAGTTCAGTTCCAAGTCTGAGATAGTTGAAAAGGACTTACTAAGATCTTAGATTACACTGTGCAACACATTTTCTTAACGGAGAATCGGCCAACACAGGTCAATAGTACTGGTCTAGAGTACTGGTAAGCGAGCTAACTTTTTAAAACCCTCTTAGGGTTTTGTTACTCTAGACCAGCACTACTGACCTGTGTCCGTCGCTTCTTCATTAGATTTCATGACCCTAAAATTGTTGTACAGTGTTATTAACAGATTTAACTAAAAAACGATATTGGAAAAACATATTTTCTAAAGTTCGTCGAAACATTTCAGAACATTTTGTAATAAAAAATAAATACGAATACTGAAATATAAAATCCAGAAAATATTAGTCGAATAGAAAAAACTAATATTTGGCACAAACAGAACTTTCTTTCATCAAAAACTCAGGTTGAAATTTCCTCTAGAGCCTGTAAACCATTCCGAATTTCATTCATCCTGCCCAAAGGAAACAGTAGAGGTGCCTTGGGTCTTATGATATTATAGAGAAAAATGCATAATTTGCTCCAGGTCTCGCATTTTCTTTAAAAATCTTGACGCTAAGATACTGAGAATAACATTTTTCGTACTTGATTCAAATTTTTTCCCGTGAAAAATGCTCCGAAAGAACAGAACATTTTTTTCTAGATTTAACTAGTTTTAAATTTGTTTTGTTTCGAATTAACTCATTAAAATCTCAAATTAAGCTGTATTTCTTTAGCAAAAAAAGTTTCTTAATCTGCCAATAATGGGGTCAAACATATTTTTTTTAATGAAAGAAAAGACTAACAGATTGATCTGAAAAAGGATAGTAAAGAACGGAATATATCTTCTTTCTATTGTTTAATTAGACATTTTAGTATATTTTTCAATAAAACATTAAATAAGAATACTAAAAAAATTAAAAAAGAAAACAAATTGGATAGAAAAAAATGCAAGTTTGAACTCAACCGTATTTTATTATATCAAAAACTGGGGTTGAGTTCCTCTTTAAAAGTTGTAAACTGTTCGTTAAGCTATTATTTCGGATTTCATGTGCCTTTTCCAGAATATTTCAGAGAGCAAACAAAAGAGACAAAAAGAAAGAGGTCCCGGCACTCACGATTTTATAAAAAAAAAGAAACGCAGGCTTTGCTCTTAGAATCGAATTTCTTCGAAAAAGTTCAAAAAGTTTGATTCAACATTTGTTCTTGAAAGATATACCTAAAATCGCTGGCTAATTCAGACTAGGACTTGCCTTTTTTTGTATTTTCATTTTCTACCTGAGAAACGAACCCGTTTAACTGGTATTCCAATCAAGCATTTAAGCATTAAGCCACAAAGGTTACTTATTTTATTAGAACAAACCATTTTTAAGACAGTTACTGCCAGTCTGTAGCCTAGTCGTTAGTGTACTACTACTATGCAGGGTGCCTGGTTTCAAAGCTCAGCACAGTCAAAAATCACAAATAGAAAATAAAAATTTTTCTTCACGGCACCACTTCTTGGCTGGCAATGGGAAAACTCCTACAGTGAAAATTGCCTAGAAAAGGCTTATAACTTCGCCGTTTAGATTCAGAATAAAGCTGTAAGTCCCTGGCATTCGTTTACAAAATATAGCTCACACAACATGAATGGATGCAAAAAGCTCGGTCTAGGCCTTACATGGGCGGTTGTGCCATAAAAAATAACTCGTGGTCTAAGGACCGCACCTGACACAACTGGGACTTCAGTCTACCAATTATTTAGCAGGCCATTTATCATAGATTCTCAATTTTCTATTGACCTGAAACTCTTGATAATTTGGGTACTGCAAGTCCGAGTTTGATAGAAATAACTGATCGCTTAAAGAAACTCTTGGAGGCCTCAGATTGGTTTCGGTAGTAAAATAAGTTTTAAAAAAGAAAGAGAGAATTTCCTTTTGGTTGCCGGCAATTAATGCCATGCAACAATTGAAGCTAGAATTTTCCACACAGTAGTTTAACACGCTAATCAGTGAGCTACGATAAACACTGGCCACTTTACCAAATAAGCATAAAGTAAAAATCAAAAGAAAGTTTAGCACAATCTCTTTTGCAATTTGCTGTAGCAGCATTATCTTGAAACGCAATGAGTTTTGTTGCTCTTTCACTTTGTGAATGATTTGGAAGATCATCATTACTTTCTAATTTATTTTAAGTACTTCTACTAAATTCTTTCACTTCGCTCTCCACTTGAAAAACGCAATTAACAAATTAATAACCTCCACTTACTCGTAGCAGAATATTTAACATTTTACGTAAATTTAGATTTTTTGTTTTTTTTTTGTTTGCTACTCTAATTTTTCAAGTAAATACATATTGAAATCGGAATTGAAATGGTAAATAAAAATACAATATAATTAAATAAAAGTAAATATTTGCTATCTTGCACTGCGATCTTTTATTATAATTTTTAGGTGAGATGATGTCATTTTCATTTAAGTCAAATACAAAACATGTATCTACTAAAATTTCTGGAAACACTAAAACTTATAATAGTTGTACCTCGCTTACTCGCGTTTTATTGATTTATGTGATTGCCGGCAACGGTGGCGACGACTGCGACTACAACGATGATGACATTTTGATGTTCACCAAAGAATTGAAGACAAAAGGCTACGACTACCACTCATAAACTCGCTCAAACTTTTAATGCCACCCACCATTTGCTAACCTTGGCTTTTACTTTGCTACTTACTGCATACTTTTTGACTAACTTTTCACTTGATTGTATCTGTGTAATTTCCTCTCACTTTGAATAGTTTTATTTTACTTTTTTGTTTTTGGGCGGCTATTGTGTGTGCGTTTTTGAAATATTAGCTTAAACTTTTTCTTTCTTGAATTTCAATTTGATTGATTTACCTCGTTTCTCCTTGATATGACTATCGTACTGGGAATTGCTGCGTGCGAAATTTATCGCCGCCATTGTGGATTGGAACTCTTGGTATTCGTTGCTTGCAGTACTTTGTTGAGTGTGTTGAGTCTGATACCCGGACAGACTCTTACTGAAAGTACTTGACGTAGATGCAGCGGATACGCTGGATTGGTTGGCGGCTACAACGGCTGGATCGGTTGTTGGCGAATTAGTAGCACTTGCACTTGCGTTAGGATTTAAATTGGGATTTGGGCTTGGGCTTGGACTCTTTTCTACTTTAGCCTTAATTGTCGGTACAATTATTAGACTGCTAGCAAGTCTACCCTCCGTATCTGAATCGTCACTTATTTCACTTTTCACTGGACTCTCACCGATATGTACTTTCGAAGCTGTAAATGATATACCGCTGCTGGAACTCGGCGAGCTACCAACATCGACACCGTAACCACCGTGAACGATACTGCCAACACTGTGTGTATGCTTGCTATGATGTTCCTGTTCCTCACTGCTGGTGCTGAATGTTTTAGTCGTTTTTATCGTTTTTCTTGAGACAATTCGTTTCGATTCTTCCGTTGGAGAACCTTTCAATTGGCCCGTCGTTACCGAAATACTAGGCGATTGTACAGGTTCTTCTTCGTGCAAAGGTTTCGTTGGTGTTGATGTTGTTATTGTTGTTGTGGTGTGTGGTATTACAGTCACTCTGCCTGATTTCGTCATTTGCCATGGCATTTGTTGTTTTGTATCCACAACCACCTTCTCAAAGTGTTGCTCCGTTTCCATATGTTCTTGTTGTTCTTCATGTTGTTGCTCATGGTAATAACGTCGTCGATGAGGGTTGCTACCCACTGTAATGTCAATGTTACCGGGCGTTTCCATCGCAACTCCATATCCATGGGCGTCATGTTCCGCACCAGTGCCGCTGCTATCGAACTGTCGTATACGCGCTTGCACCGAATCACTTTCATCCGGTACTTCACTTAGTGTGCTCGTGTCCAATTCATCTTCTAATTTAATGAGTATACGACGTCCACCTGCCATCATGTCAATGGTACGCGGTGGTGTTACACTTGATCGACCGCTCGAATACGAAGAGAAAGAACGCGGTGCGGAGCCTTCACGCTCGAAACTTGCACGCTCACGCTCTTCGGAAGTGATAACACGGTGCGGTGTTACATGAAAGTGAAATTCTTGTGGTGAGTAACGTGGTGATATGTAACCTTCACCATGACGAAAGATTTTCTCTTCGTGCGAAGTGCCATCGCTGGTCATCGACGAAGTGACTATGGTGCGCACACCATCGGCTGCTTGCACTTCACGTACGGTTTTCTCAGATTCCAGAAAATGTTCAGATGCCGTCTTCGGATCCGATGGACTTGCCGAACCAGCACGATGTGTATTAATTGTGCGTAAGGTGACATTGAAAGGACTACTGTGGTGGTGCTCCGATGTATGCTGCTGCTGCTCGCGCAGCATATCAGCTGAAAGATCTTTCTTCACAATGCGACGTGTAGTGCGCAAGGTGACATTGAAAGGACTTGGTGGTGGCGTGACATCATCTAGCTCAACGCGCTCCACATCAACGCCAGGACTTAGCTTACTAGTTGTTTTGAGTGTTACATTAAACGGTGTGGCCGTGTGTTCTTCTCTAACTTCAACTTTTTTCGGTAATGGTGAGGGAGTCGCACGCAATTGTACTTGCTGAAAAGCCAGCTTGGCGGCCTCAGCTTCAGCCAGTCCACGTTGTCGTTCTTTACGTAAACGCTTCTCAATTTCATGCACATCAATATCAAAAGGATTTTCCTCGTCAGCGGCAGCGTCAGCACTTTCCTGTGTAACTTCAAAGTCGCGCCGCAATTCTTCGGATGTTTCGTCAGAGGCACGCTTTACACCAGCAGCAGGTCCACCGTCGGCAGCACCGCTTGAGGACCAAACCTTCTCATACATAGCAACTTTCTGCCGCAAACGTTGTGGTGTATTCGGTGTACGCGGCGGAGTTTGGGCCGCCGCACCGCCCTCTTCCATAACATATTGTTGGGTTGTACTGCTGCTAGAAGTACTACTGCTCTCCTCAAACAATTGCGTCGATGAAGTTACAATTGTCTTGGTAAATTTCCGTGTAAATGTAGAAGTTTCGTGTCGTTCCTGTTCGTGCTCCTCCTCCATGCTTTCATCTCGCTCTGCAGCAAAAGTTTTTGCGACATATTCATTGTTCGTTTCGTTGCTGCTTTCCTGACTGCTGTCAGCTGTTCGAATTACACGCCTCGTGCGAACAGCTGGTATGGGTGGTGGTGCTTCTACTGGTGGATCTTTATTCTTGCCTGGATCTGGGTCCATGGCAGCATTGGGGATTCTGGTGTGATATTGGTAGCTAAATTATTTTCGTTAGCGGTACAAAACATCGAAATTCTCTTTTTCAGGTCACAACGAAAAACGTGTGTATATTTACTTCAAAATGTGTATGCTTCAATATGGAAAATTGATTTTTCTCACGCAAAGCGAACGTCAGTTACGCCAATGTGTTTTTCCTACCCTCTACACGAGTATACGTTAAGCACTTCTCTTGTATGCTTAAGGAATAAAAAACAACAAAAAAAAAGACACCACCAAAATAAAACTTTACTACGTTTCTTATTTCTTTTTTATTTTTGAGAATTTTTCTTTCAGAATTCTTCGATTCTTTCACTTTAATATTTTTTATTTTTACACTTTTTCTTCGTTTTAATTAATTTTTGTATCACAATTTTTCAAATTGAAAATTTTGCCCTTTTTTTATTATCAAATTTTATTTTTTTTCAAAGTGCAAGTGCCAAGCGCACGCAAAAATTATCATTTACGTTTTTTTTACTTTTTCTACGTTTTAACTTCGTTTTTGTTTTAATAACAATAATTTACTACTGTTTGCTGTAGCTTCTTCTTCTAAACTTCCATTAAATTTGAGAGGGCTACTCAAATTAGTTATTAAGCAGAATTTTTCACTTTATACTGATTATTTTTTGCTATTTTTTTCTTGTTTTACTATTTTTCGTTTCCAATCCGTTGTAGTAGAAAGCCGGTTCGATACTGAATTCCGAAACAGCCCAAACTTAACATGCTACACCTTCAGAACAGTACGCAACTCAAGTTTTTGCGCTGCTGAGCTTAAGTTTGCGCTCAAGAGAAGCTAACATGTATTTCTGAATAACAAATGAGAATGTAAGGTAAAACGAAGAAGAGAAAGAGTGTGAGTGTGAGAGAGTGTATCGCAATTTTACTACGTTTTCATTTTACTATAAACAGATACTCGTACTATACACATGCATAGTGAATATGAGTTTTGTTAAATATTAAACATAGCAAAACAAAGTAAGTAACTGCCTCTAAAAAAAAGCTCATTGAAAAGTGTATAATTATTGCCAGCGACGTATTACAGTTTGATGTAAAACCCAATGAAATTAACGAGACCCTAATAAGGAATTTTAGTTCCCCGCAGACAGTCGAACTGCTTCTAAAATATCCTCCAAATTCTGGTATATAATATACATTGCTTGAACAAATTATGGAATATGAAGACAAAGAAGAAGCTAATTCTATTTAAGTTAAGAATCGAAATTGGTTCAGTTAAACCAAAGTGCCTGTTAAGGAGTTAAACCCACAGAAGGATCAATGAAGTATCCAGAATAAGGTCTACGAATAAAGTTTTAATAACCCGACTAGGTTGATCGTTTCGAAATTTGGTACTTCAACCCATTTTTAGGCTTAAATTTTAAATGCCTCCAAGAAAGCTGCTGACAAGATCAGTTCACTTTTTAAAAACTTTCCAACTTTTCTGGTTTTCGGTGCCCCACTCAAAAAAGGTTGAGAATTCTTCTCTTAGGAATTAAAGTCCATACTATTTTGCTGGGTAAACGTACTTAGTAGCAATACATGAGAGAAATCATCGACAATAGCGCCCATAGGGTTCTTTGCGATGATAAGCCACAATAATAATAATAATGTGAAATAAATTGTGTGAACATAATAGTTTTCGTTTTACATTTAAGTATTTGTTTTGTTTAGTTTTGTTTATTATGCTATTTTGGATGTGACATCATCAGGCTGCTTTTAGTAGACTTCTTCACAAGAAAATAAGTAGTAGTAGTGAATATTATCACCTGAAAACACACGACACCGAAACAGTGAATGAGAAGCTACCTTGAGTCGGAAGACTTTTAAGTTTATACGGAAGCTTTGCATAAAGGTTGGGCATGTTCGCAAGAAAATTTGTACGTGTATGCGTTTAAATTTTTTAAAATCTTTTTAATATAAGTAGGTATTGATTTCTAAAAGAACGTATTTAAATTAAAACTGAAAAAAGATAAGATAAAGTTAGAAATAAAATTTTGCCATAAAAAGTTTAGCATGAATTTTTAAAAATAGTTTTTTAAGTCATTACTGATTAATGCAACTCAAAAAAACATTTCCTCTAAAATATGTGCCCACATTATTTAATTTGATTATAGCATAAAACTCATTCGTATTCTAAGTGGTTTATAATTCCTAACCTAACCTAATCTAATAATATCAAAAATATGTCAAATTTTTTTTAGTCACATATGTACATTTGTTGTTGTTATACAATTATTAAATTCCCATTTTTTTGTACTGGTTCTCTCATTCATCTGTGAATTTATTTATTTGCATAACTTCAGCATTATAATCAAATTAAACTTGTTATTTTTCATGGTCACTTGTATGATTTTTACTTAATTTTATTCATCAAATTCTCCTATTCTTCCTCTCTCTCGTTCTCTCCACCTAACTCTCATTCTATGTCAAAGAAATAATAACGGCGCTAACTAACACATTGAAATAATGAAGAGAATAAAACTAAAAATTGTATGTTTTTTTAAAAGAGCGCAAACTCATAACGTAAACGTAGGCAAACTGACAAATTAAATCGTCGTTACGTTGTAATACTAAACTAGACCTAACGCACTATTTTCATAAACATTGAAAAAATAAAAAAAACTTGAATAAAACGCGCAGTTTCTCTCTCTCTCTCTTTCTATTATATAGATGTGCATTATCTTAAAGAGAGCAAGAGAGTGTGGAAAAGCGTAAATAAGAGAAATAAATGCCAGTAGAACGAAAGTCCAATTGATATTAACGATTTCTTATATAATCTACTATGGAAATTAATATTTTTATATTTTATCAATAATATCGTTAATACTTTAATAAATTTAATTTAACTTTAAGTGCTAGTGACCACTCAAGCACTTTACATGACCTTGAACGTAATTTTATTAAGTTTCTGTTAATATTAACAGTGGTTAACGTAACATTAACATTGCTCGCACGTGTATTCAAAATTTTATGTTATTACTAAACTAATTTCGTTTAAGTTCTGCCGCACTCATTTAAAGCGCGTTTTTAATAGGTGGTTTCTTATATTTTTCATTTTTTCATACACAAATATTATGTAAAATATGACGTCATGTCCTCAACATCTGCGACGCAATTGTTCATAGTAATTAATTTTTTAATAAGAGTCTTTAACTTATCGATTATTAAGTAAATTTTATACACATCCACTGTTGTGTTGTACTTATTACTTAATTAAGTTTATATAATTGTTATATTTATGGAAGTAGAGCATTTTTTGTTGTTTTATTAGCTGCATAAAGTTGAGAGCATGAGAATATTACAATGAACTCAAGTCAACCAATGCGAACAGGAATTTGTAGGAAAATTTAATACAAGAGACCACTAGCGGATTCAAATTATTATGCCGCATGGACGACAAATAGCTAACAAAACGAGCTACATCATTCCAAGCCTGGCTTTCAATACCTTGGTACCTACATATTTCACGATGCAATTGCCTTTCCGGAGGAAATAAAGCAAGTATTCAAGTTGAATTTAAGATGGACTGGGGCGTTGGAGCAAGCGTTTTTTAGGAGACACTAAGGATTAATCAATCAGATTGCCTCCCTAATTTAGCTTGTATAATACAGGTGAAAATATTAGCAATCAAAAATGTGTGTATAATGCTAGAACCAATAAAACGGACTGCAATCATGACTCTTGAATCAGATCAACTATAGTAACTAGGTTTTTTTAGTAGACTATGAAAATTAAATCTAGAGGTTGATTTTCAATGTCATAACTAGGGTTGCCAGAAGGTCTTGATTCGTCTTGATTGTCCAGATTTTTAGTCCCGTGTTCAGAGTCCCGATTTTCAGCAATTTGTCCAGATGAGATTTTTACTGATGAATTTAAGCAAACACATTAAACAATTTAAAAATATAGCAAAAGTCTCAGACGCTGGGTTTAAAAGGTGTGCTACACCGATTACATTAATTCTCATTTTTTGATTGCGGCCTTATTTCACACGGTCTAATTGCACTGTGTCCTAATGGAGTAGCAAAGTGTTATGACCACACTACAATTGTACGAGATCATCACGACTTACCAACAAAAACCGAAAGGATATCTCAAGGTTGACGACGGTCAACTGGCTTCCGGCTTTTTGGTTAGCAATCGGGAAATGGGAGCCAAGTACAACATCTACTTTTGTAGCTGTAATTATCCGGAATATATATATTATATATTTAATTTTCTTTCCGAATGTCCTACCACAGTAACCTCAGGAAACTCTCTGAAATATGTACGAACGAATTAACGAACTTCCGAAACCGAATTTACACCAACAATTAACTAATGATGTGGTATTAAAACAGTGCGAAACCCTTATTTAGGTTCGTGATTTTAACCAACACTTTGATCAACCAATCAACTTTAGGGAACTTACTATTTGAAAGTCTCTTCCTAAATTCACGGGATTAATTTAATACAATATTTGAAAAAACTGTTCGAAAATTTTTTTATCTTCCAATACCTGTAAAATTTAACAAGTTTTTTCCAAATTTATGGCGTAATATAAAAAACAAATTTCATTTGACATCAAAATCAGAAAAACCAGGTATCAAAGAGAAGAGCCAGAAAAGGTTGATAACCCCACGTAAAGCAAGAATTTTAAACCTCTCCCGTCTACTTTGACGATATGTTAGAATTAAATAGGCATAATTTTGACATTTGAAAAACAATAGAATTTCTTTGAAAGCTAAATAAAATTCATATTTATTTAACATTTAACATTGTAATAATAAAATGATTAGTGTTTGATTTTTTGGACAATATAACCTTCAACGCACAATAGCTGCCACCAAAACCAAACTTCTGGCCAGGTTTTAATTGAGAAATTTTAATCGTAAAAATATAGCCAGTTTTGTGGTCCGTATAGTTATTTGTCTCGACGGGTGTTTTACACAACTAACCAAAAAATACAGATATATGGCCTTCAACTAGGAATGCCCCTAAGCAAAAAACAAAAAAAAAAAACATGAATAAACACTTTTACAATCGTGTTTTTTTTGGCTTCACAGTTTCTACAATATTATACCTGTAATTTCGTTTTGAGTACAAAAAAAACAGTCTCAATGAAATCATTTTCTTAAAAAAGAAGCTAAAAATAAACAAGTAAATTTTTGGGTTCCGTTACTTGCAAGTAATCGTAAATAGCGGCCCAGTAGGAAATGAAACAATCGATCAGCAGTAAATTGTATGCAAGTGAAAATTTAAAATTGAGTTGTTGCTGTACAATAAAAGGAATGCAGTAAAGTTTGTAAGACGCAATTCCATTTTATTCGATTCCTAAGTTTAAGAAAATTTGATTTACCTCAAACAATGAAATAAATCCCACACTTCCTTCCTAGTGGTCGAGATAAGCTAACATCAGTATGGAATGCTTCATTCAAAGAATTGGTATACAAATACTAGCTAACTATTAAATATATAAGCAAGAAAGTGAATCAGAATCAATTTCACATTTTCGAAGCATGTTCAAAAACTTTTCCAACTGGGTAATTAAACACCATCCATTTCATGCCCCTCCATATGTATGTAGGTACACTTGTGAACAATACCAATTACAAATTAATCATTATTATTACTTTTTTTGGTTGCTGTTATTCTGTATGTAGTTTTTTGGTGTTGTATTATTTATGGTCTATAAAAATCATTTTACGGCGAGTATACCTTTATGTGTAATATAAACAAATAACAAGAATAATTTTATTTAACCTTGACATTGAAAATCGAAAATAAGAAACGAAAGTGTAAACAGAGAATGAAAAAACGTTGAAAGTTTAATAGTCTCAGATAGTAGTGAGGTAATGCTTCCAGGATTTTGAATTGAATTTCTTGTTAATTTGATTGTAAGGATTTAACTAAGACCAAACATTTGAATGTGATTGATCTGAGAGCTAGTGCCTTCAGTGCCGCTCATGGCTCGAAGGAAGAATGTAAAGAGATGGCAGACCTTAGTGTCTGCCCTACTTTCTGTCGGGCCAGAGTTGGTATATTTGGCAAATTTTTAACTCGGCAACATATTTATTATACAAAAATTCGAAACTAGAAAAATCGTTTTTTCAGTTAGTGGCTCAAAATTACTGCAAAACATGCTTTTCGAGTTAAAAATAACTGTAACTGTACGACAGTTGTCATTTTTCCGTCCTTATTTATACTATCGATAAAGAAAACTTTAGACAGTAAGAGCAGATGTTTATTTTAAATGGCGACCGTGGAAGTGGTTGGTCATCAGTGACCAGTGGGTATTTAAGGGTTAAGATAGAAATATCTGTTTGAATTATTTTTTTTAAATTCTTTTCTTATTAGCTTATCCTAGAAAAATGATTTTCAAACGAGTTTATCATGCTTTTTAAATTGGCCTGCAGCAAAACTCAAACAATTTTTTTCAGGTTGGCTTAAAACTTTAACTGAAAGATTATTCTCAGATAGATTATCCATCAAAATACACAAGATTTTTACAATTATTTAACAATTATCTTCCTCCCTAATGGGTCAGTTTTTTATTTTTTCACATGAAACTGTACTTTACCTATTTAAAAAAATCAAAGAAATATCGCACATAAAAATTAACTGTGGATTTGAAAATTTAGTATAAAAATTGTAAATTTAGTTTTAGTATAAAAATCAAAACTTTAAAAATTTATTTAAATTTAAATATTTTTACCAAAATGCTGGAAAATAGTGGGCCGGCGGTAATTCCGGGATTCAACCATTTTTTTTAGAAACAATACTAACTTCTAGTATTTGAATTATAATTTTTTAATCGAAAAAAGACATTCAGAGGAAAGGCCTGTAGTTTTCGGAATACTTATTAATTTTGTAAGGATCTGGATGAAAATTAATAGAATATTAACCTGTTCTTATCACCAAGTAACATGTTACTTTATATGTATATAACCCGTACAACTATATTTAACCCTTAAATGCCCACTGGTCACTGCAGTGACCAACCACTTCCGCGCCTGCCTGTGCCGCCATTTTACGTTCGCCATTTAAAATAAACATCTGATCTTACTGTCTAAAGTTTCTTTATCGATACGTATAAATAAGAATGGAAAAATGGCAACTGTTGTACAGTTACAGTTATTTTTAGCTCGAAAAGCGTGTTTTGCAAAAACTTTAAACAACTAACTGAATTTTGAGTAATAAATATATTGCCGTGTAGACAAATTTGTGTCAGACGGTATGGGATAACACCAAATAACTGTTTTTAAAAATTATTGCGAATGTATTTTAATTTATTCTCCAGATAATCGCCAAAGGTTACTACAGAGGTCAACCATGTAAATTAAAATAACTGCACCTTAAACTAATTTATTTGAAAACACGTAGAACAAACGTTGTTCGGAATTACAAATACTACCTCTGGGTATGTTTTTAATTGAAATCGAACGTATTGGGCGTTTAAGGGTTAATGGAATATTCAATATTCAGACTACCTTGCATAAATTTTTGTATCGGGCCCAGCAATTTATCTTGGCAAGGCAAGAGAAGAAAATCTAAATGATACTTGAATCAAGCGCTGTTTACGGCGTGCTTGACTTCCACATAACTATTTTTGGATTCTATAACGATAGTTCTACAATGTCCTGTTTTTAATTGTTCAGGGCCATAAGCAGCTCTAATACCAAAACCAAAATCGTAATTAAAACATTTGGCCAATTCACAAGCTGTCATATACTGTTGTATAATTTTGTATGAAAAATGAGAAAATTTATGTCAAATAAGAAGATACGACAGCTTGTGAATTGCCCAATTGCATGTAATTGTACATATACAGTGGAGCTTCCCTATAGTGAATTCGCACGGGACCAGAAAATCACTTCATTATACAGAAATTATGTAATTTTTCCCGCCATTTTTATTTAAAATAATCAGTAATTTTAGTTTGGACTAAACTCTTTCATTTTTCTTCCTCAACAAAACCATTGCTCCATCAATATCCTCAAAAAGACAGGTTCAAAGCCTTTTGCGGTTAGTGCTTAATTGCTGGTTTTCTAAATTTTTTACAATCACTGCCTTGTTTTTTAAAATACTTGATAAGGTACTGGGAAAAATTCAAAACTGTTTAGCAATATCTTTTTTTTTTTTTGTTAGTCCTTCTTCAACTTTATTAATTATTAATAACTTTTTTCAAGAGAAATGCTACTTCGCTGCGACATTTTCACTTTGTTTACTGAACACCGGGAATCGCTGCAAAATTGTAAGTGATGGGACTTTCTTCTTTTTTTCTGTTGTTATTTTCAACTTATGGAGATCCTATAATTAAGTTTTACTTTTTTCTCGGTACACAGTGTTATTAATATGCGTAACAGAAAATTGTTTGAAAAAAATCTTTATATGGAGACAAAAAAGTATGAGAGTTAAATTTCCAGCAGCAAAATTTGTTCATTGTAGAAAAAACTTCACTGTATGGAAATTCATTATAAGGAGATCAAAATACGCTAAAAGTAGGACCAAAAAGCTGTGTACTTGAAATCAAATCATAATAGGGAAAGCTTCATTGTATAGGAGTTCACTATAGGAAAGTTCGACTGTATACTTATATATAAATATTATTTAAGGAGCAAGAGAAAAGTATTTTCCACGAACAAAGTATGGTAGAAGTCACTACCTCGGGCCCCGATTTACTATCTACGGCCTTGATTCTCTTTCAACATATTCTAAATCAAGTATGGTATCAGGTAATGACTGTTTGCTTAGAAACTGTTTTTTGTTTCACAGTGTTATTCACTACGCGCTCATTTTTTTCCTGTAAATTAATATAAACAATTCTTTTTTTTTTTGCCGGTGCTACTAGATATTCTTTTGTTTTGTTTTTTCTTTCACACTTTTACGTGAATAAATATTTTTTCACAATTAAGTGTTAAAACTAATAAATTATTGTTAACCAAATTAATAATTAATAATTAATTCTTTTTTCTAAACTTATTTTTCAAAATTGTACAAAAAAACAACGCAAACACGCAGGTGTTAAAAGATTATTTAAGGAATTTATTGAATTTTCAATGAATAAAACAAAAACAAAAAAAAAAAACAGATTAATATTTGAATGGATACTAAAGGAACATAGAAAATCAATTAGAAAACTAAAACTATTATATAAATAAAAGAAATATTTACTTAATAAAAACACTTTTAAATTTAAAATGGATTATATGTATTTAGATATTATGTAGATCTACTTAATGAAAAAATAAATAAATAAAAATTAAATAAAAACTGTAAAAATATTTATTTTTGTATTATTATTCATTAGTTGATCCACAGTACAAAAATAACAAAAAAAAACAAATAAACGCACACCACAATTGCGAATCAATTAAATAGACTCAAAAATGTTTTGTTTATTAATGAAATAACAAAAAAAGAAAAAATTAATAACTGAGAAATGAAATTTATGACAGCGAAAACAAACATTTTAATTGCTGTTCGCGAGTATTTAAATTTTTTTTTCAGTACACGTACAATTCAAAAATTATTAAAAACAAAAATATGGCGTCGCGCCTGATGACGAAGAAACAAACAAAAAAATTATAAAAAAAAAACAAAATGCAAAACAAAACCAAAAATATGTAAAAAAAAAACCTACACAAAATTTGTTAATTTAATTTTGTAATTTACGTGCGAATATTATTGAAAATATTTTTAATTGAGAATGAAACATTTTTATTTTAAAATGTGGTACCTATTATTAAATTGGGTGCATTCGAGAACTTTTAATATTTTTTACATTGTGCATTTTCGGGAATATTAAGTTTTATTGACAGTGATTTTTAAAGGAAGGCGTGGCAGATGCAACTATATATTACTGTCTATAAGTTCTCTATATTTTTTCTTTTGAAGTTTTAAACTTTGTCAACTGTATTCCATTTATATTTTAAAAATTCAATTCATAATCGAAAGGTGACTCTAATTTGAATGAATTTTTTGCAAGCTCAGTTACAACATTATGAAAATTTTTCTAATGTTCACCTTGTTCACCTCCAACCCTATCTCTTTCTTTCCTCTAATCTGCTTTATTTTACTCTTTTTTGCAAGTTTAACCAATTCTAGGACGAAAAAAATCAAACTTCTTTCAGAATCCCGAATCAAATTCAGTGTCGCAGACAAAAAGTCGAATTTTGTGGTAAGTACAATGTTATCAGAGTCACGAATTCAATGAAGTCCGATGTCCGATGATCTTGGGTTCTAAACATTTTGTGCTCTCCCATACAAACCAAGTTATTGGCCTGAAATGCTTAATTTTTTTTTATTAGAGAAGAGTTGACTCTGATATTTTCAGTAAAAAACTGGCACTGGACATTATCCCATTTTGAACAGGTACCAGAAATTTTTTTGATTTAACTTGAAATGCAATTTTTATAGGTACGTCTCCAATATAACGGTTCAGCACTTAAGAAAATTAGAAAAATATGTGTTGTGTATTTTAAAGGGTGTAATCAAAGAATATATAATACATGGAAGGCACATCTCTCAAAATTTATCCAAAATATGCTTCTTTCGTTTCGGGTGCGGGCGGTCGAAGTAAAGAGGAAGAACAAAACCACTATTTATTTTGCTTTTGCTCTCTCCCATGCACTCTCATGGTGTTTTTTCTTAGGCTCTCACATATCGTTACAGAGTACTGCCAAGTGAGCGTGTAGTTTTATATGAATGGGTTTTTTGCGGAGAATATGTAGGTACATGTGTTTTTTTTTTTTTTGCGTTGTTAAAGAGTATCAATATTGCTTTCCAACCTAATTAATTTATTTTTTTTCAACTTGTGACCCAAAATTATGGTCGTAGCTAAATTTCTTTTTAGTAATATTTTTTTTTGTATTCGAAAAAGCATAAAAAGTTGAAATCAATCGATTTAGAAAGTTTTTAAGGGGCACCTCCCGCTGTAACTTTTAAAAAATCTACTCTTTTTGCATTTTCTTAAAGTATATGTTTTCAAAAATATATCTACAAATTTTTAAGTTGATCCGGAGAAAATTTTTGACTCTTTGTTATTTGCAAAAAAAAAGTTTCTTCTTGACATTAAAGTAAATTGAAACTTTAAACGTGTTTTTCTCAAAAAAGTCATTATTGAAGTCGGTGACCACGAGTATTCAACAACTTCTAATATATAGTAATCTAGATTGATCGAAGGAAAACTTTTTTTTACAAATGAAACAGTGTTTTTTAGTTAAAGTTGAACTGTTAACTTTGACAGTCGGTGATTTTGTTAAATATGCATATTTTTTCACAACCTTCGATTAATCACTAGATAATCTTATAATAAAAGTAAATCCATTTCATTTTTGGATTTCAAATGTTCTAGATTTGCAAAATATTGCTCATCGCAAAACATGTTTTCCAGAAAGGTGTCGACGGGATCGCTATAACTCGTAAAGTTTTAAATATTTTTAAATAGAGATTAGATAAAGTTAATTTCAATAGACGGCCTCAATAGCCTAGTGGATAGTGCACTAGACTTTCATCTGGGAGGTTCGGGCTCGATTCCCGTCTTCGTCTGGTGGTTAATTTTCATTACTTTCTTATATTCACTATCAATATGAAGTGTATGAGAATTATAAGATAGTGTACAAGTACACACATTGGTTGGTAATGGCAAAACCACCAAGCCGATAAAAAATTGCCACACCGCCGTTCGGAATCGGCGTTAAACTGTAGGTCCAATTATGTGGTATCACAATGGGTCGTTCAGGCCTAAGTGTGTCTCTCGACAGCCACTCCAACCTAACCTAACCTAAGTTCAATACATGTACTTTTAGATAATAAATAGTTTTTATAAAAAACATTATTAGTTTACCTGAAAAAAAAATCTTTTTTCGCGTCACAACTTGAGATTTGAATTTTATAATCTGCGCCATACATAAAAGCACACCAGCTTTGCGATGTAAAGTCTGCTAAATAATGAAAATACCAGCTCATATTACTAGCACGAAACCAAACAAAAAAAAAGAAACATGAAAAAAAACTCTCATTAAACAAAGCCAACAACAAAGAGAAACAAACTATTTCAACCACTCATTGGTTTTATGAGAACAACTGAATTTTGAGTGGAAACTGGAGGCAGTTGTGGCTCCATAGAACAAAATTTTTGTGGAAATAAATTTGTTCGTGATGCGCCTTCTATGTATTATGTATTCTTTGGTGTAATATTAATTTGAGCGCACTCCGACGAAATGAGGTGACCAGCAACCATACAACAAATTATACAAAGTCGTACACAAAAAAAGTATTAAACCTTATCTGTGGCCGAATATAATAGCATAAAAACCTTTAGTTTAAAAAATTAAATTTTTTCTTTGCGCAGAAATTAAATTTTTTTTTAAAGAATTTGAAGAAAATTTAGCATGTTGTCCATCCGAAATACTATGCATTAGTTTTTTTTTTTAATTTAGTATTAGATGAGAAATGTATATCTGCCGAAAATTATTTTTCATGAATTTTTAAAGCTGCTGTTAAATCAGACGGTGCAGGGAATATTAAAATCAATCAAATATTTATTTCAATAAATTGATGAAACTTTTATTGTTTTCATATGAATATTTAAAAGTTGCATTTGATTTTTACATTTTTTCTCATGAAAATAAATATTATGACTTAATTACACTCAACGACATTAGAATTTCAACAAATACAAAAACAAGCAGAAATAATTTCTTTAAAAAGTTCTGCATATTAAGTTTTCTATTTATATTGTATACTTTAGCTGCAATTAAAATTCTATTTATATTACATACTTCTTGAAAATCTGACCTACGGAATAACAACAACACAAAGACGAATTCTTTGACTTAAGTGCATTTTTCATTTCAAAGTTTTTAGTATTCGATAGAAAGCACTCACATAAAAGGAAAATTTTGTATTTGGGTCATTGTACTAACATGTTCGAAAACTATTTTCGAAATAACCCAAAAATAACCAGAAAAGATACACTTGGTATTTTTTTCTTAAAGCACAAAAAAAAAAATAAGTTTGAGATCCATGTGGTTTGTTTTAAAACAATGATTCGGGGCAAAGACAACGGCGTCAACGTCAACGTGACAGTATGCATTCACCAAGAACAGACCCTTGACAATATCTCTCACTTCGTTGGGTATTTATATTTAGATATTGTGGATTTTTCTAAAAAAAATATATAAGAATTTTCTGTTGTTGATGATAGAAGAGAAAATGTATTAAAAGCGAGTAAAATGTGTTGAAAAACATTCCCTACAAATTTAAATTAAATTGTCAAGACTTTTTAAAATTAAATACCTACAGATATTTAAAGATTTACTTTCTCTTTGATTTGTATAACTTTGGAATTAATAAATATCCCTAATATTATTTATTAAAAGGCGAGAGTCTTTCGTCGAGAGACCAGAGAATTGATATTCTTTTCTTTCCTATTCTAGTTACTAGTTTAACGGAGAAAAGACAAATATACCACCTTGATCAAAAAGTTCCCGGAATAACCACCGTGCGGCGCTCCCATCGTTCCGATTTGAGTTCCTTTTTTGGTACATCTGTTGTTGATATTTCCTCTAAATCTTAGCGTCATAGCTTGACATTTGCAAAAGTTACGTAGCCAAGAGTAAATCTATCTCTGTATGTCAGCAGCCGAGAGGAAGTAATGGAAAAATCGCAGGAAGCACTGATGGACATACCGAAAACCGAATATAAAAAATATTTCGAGGATTGGATCAAGCGCTGGCATAAGTGTGTTGCAATCGATGGGGATTACTTTGAAGGGGACAATATAGATTTAGATGAATAAACTTGTATTTTTAATTTTCTGAATAAATTCCGGGAACTTTTTGATCAAGGTGGTATGTACGGACCGAAAACTTTTGAAGTTAATGTGGCAATAATACGATCTTTGCTTTTGTTCTTCATACCACTGTTACTTATTTCTAGCTGTAAAATGTTGGCGGTATTTGAATCCACCAAAAAGTGAAATCAAACTTGATGGTCTTAGATTTACATAGGCTCTTACGTTCCTTTTCTGAAGGTTGGCCCAATCACAGGAATTGTACTGTAAATGAGGCCCTAAAGCAGAGGTGCCCAAAAGTTTTTTATGGAAGTCCAAACACCAATACATATAAACTTTATTATTATAAACTCATACGTTAGACAACAATAAAATCTACTTTGAAGACCAGCAAAGCATTAGAAAGTGTAGTTGCTTTGCACTTTCGTATAGGCAGAGAAAAGATATGAGAAATGCTCAGCCTATGCCTAAGTGCTTTTACAAAAACAAATGTGCACCAAGTGCATAGGCCATGGGCACCTCTGCCCTAAATCATATGAATCTGGTAAGCTACTCACATTCTTAAATCTCACATAAGGTAAATGAAACTTTCTTGTTTATAAAAATTTTTAGCGCATCATGAAAGAAATTGGAAATGGAAGGATCCAAGTTTTCAATACTCGGACAGTCGAAAAATCAATTCAATTCAATTTAAATTTTTCTGCACGTCAGGATAAAATAATACGATTAACTTCATCTGCATATACATAAACCAGTAGACAGTGGCTTAGGACACGGCTCAAAAAGATTTGCCTCATGAACAACCCTTAAGTAGGGACGTTCATTTAGAACTTTTTACGAATAATTTTTTTTATTTTATCATATTTTTAAAGACTTATCGTGAAAATATGCTTAACTTATACAGCTGTGTTCAAAATAATAGGAGTGCTGGTACTAATTTTTTTAAAAATTTATTTTGATCGTGTAACGATGTGCAAACCACGCGAAAAACATGCAGAGAAATGAAATAAATAGTAGAATGCTTTGACTACATGATTGCGAATGCCGCACGTTTTCAGTTTCCCAAAGAGCACATTCACTGTGGGCAGGCGAATGCGAAATCGTATTATTTGGTGGATAGGATCCAGACAGTCTGTCCGACATCCGACGTACGCCTCACACCGAATAACACCGATGCAAAAGCTATGGTATGGCATAGTTTTTCATACAAAGGAGTTAGTCCAATCCATCTAGTGATTTTGCCATACGCCGAGTGGAATATGCCACTAAAATGCTGTTCCAACAGGAAAATGATCTAGTAAATCCGCAAATGAGTAGTTACTGGTCAATAGGGTTGAGTTCATGTCGTGGTCCGCTCAGACATCTGACTTTAACCCCACAAAACATTAAGAAAAGCGTTGCCGAACATAAGCCCACAAATACTGTATATATGTGGAACATAATTCAAGAGGTATGGCACCGAATCCCACGATCTCATGGACTTCATGCCTAGCAGATGTACAGGAGTTAGTTTTTTTTCTTCAAAAATAAAGATTTAATTTTTTATTAATGCTACTCATATTATTTTGAACACAACTGTATGACCGCAAATCTCTACATGATTGCAAAATTTAAAAAAAAATTCTTGAATAATTTTGTAGTCACGAAGGGTGTTCTCTCCATCCTTGAACAAGAAGAGAAAAAATAGAGAGAGCTGATTTTAGAACTATTAACCCTTTTAGGATTTTCATGCACATATGTGTACATGAATTTAATCATTTTTCCTGACTTCGATTTAAATGCCAACCAAACTATTTTAGTATTGACGTTTTTGTTGTTTTTCCCTCTATCGTTTGAAATTTATTTTGTTACAATTGCAGCATTATCGTCGAAACTATTGTAATTTTTATGGGGCAATCTCGCTTTTTTTGTGCTCTCTTTTTTTTTTGTGTCGTCAATTTCAAAAAATTATTAAAAATACTAAATAATAAAAAGATGTGTAAAAAACAAATTTCTTATGTAGATAGAACCTACCTCTGTCGATAGAGACACATTTTGTGTCGGAGTATTTTAAAGCTCCCTGAACGTTTTTTTGTATTTATTAGTATACCTCGCGTACGGCTAAACCTGGACAGGTAAAAATTTGTGAATAGTTTTTTTTTTGACTATTTGGGGGCTCCAAATACGAAAATCGACTTCTCGATTTTTTCCTACCAAGGGAAGTACACATTCTCCTGAGAGGATTAAGACTTTACACAGCCAGCTTTTGTAGCTTCTAAAAGGCATCCGTCAATAAAAGCAACTAAAAATTCAATTAATTTTTGTAGCAGTTGTAGGGATTTCGACAGATGAAGAAATCTCTCATAATTATCTAATTGTACCCCACAAGGTTATTTGAGGTCGATGATTTGTTCGAAAAGACTCATTTATTTAAATTATAAAAAAAAAACAAAACATTTTTAACTTAACGAATGAGCAATTCTGTTGACCTTTAGGAAAATTGCAAAAATAAAAACATCAATTTTCAAAGTTTTTCAGGGCTGAGTGATGACACTAGCCACACACACACACACACAGGCAGGCATAGGTTTATAAGTGAGCGTAGTGATATCACACGCAAAGTACATACACATGCGAGAGTGTATATCTATTAGATAGATAAATAAATAAATAAACTAAAAAGATTATGTAAAAAAAGAGAAATGTTTTTATTTCTAAAAAAATGATCTCATTGAGTGGCAGGCAGACAACACATTAATTTGCGCATTTTAACCATGGTCAAAATGCGATCATCGCTGTCGCTGTCGGCGTCGCCGCCAACCACATCAACACAAATATCATCACAACAAGTATATACTTCATATCACCATACCCTGCCACATTGAGCATAATGAAAATTACAAATTCAATTGAGAGTAATATATAAAAATCGAAATTGAAAATAATTAGCTTGTGCCATTAATTAAGTAGTTTAAAAGGAAAAATGTGTTAAGAAATTGATGATTGGGGAGAAAAACTATTTTTTTTTTTTTGAAACTATTGCGCTATTCATTGAATTAGTTGTGATTGATATTGTTTGTTTCTAAACATTTGATAGCAGTAACGAGAGGAAATTGATGATTTGCATTCATCACTGTGGAGCATTATAGTGAAAAATCAATCAATGAAATGATGCAATATTTTATTTTTTTAAAATTCCTGTATAAAATATATCATTTGTATTCTAAACATAGCACTCATAGATATTATTGTATTATTATGTCATATATTCGAATCGGTTTTTTTTTTTTTTTTTTTTTTGTAAAGTAACCAAAATATTGTCTATTTAGCAAATGTTAAGCAATAATTTTTAAAAATTTTGTATTATATTAAATCAACATTTATTTTTGGTTCTTCAAGGAAACGGAAAAAAAAAAGAAAAAACGAATTGAAATAAAAAGCGAAAGCAGCCGCTTAATTCCGATACTTGCAACTCATACATTCACACTAAGTATACATAGATACCTACAATATTTCACTGTTAACGGTGAATGCAACATTTCATGCCTCTGAAACTTGCATATTCCCGCTCATCATCCAGCACTCAATTTGTTTGTATCATGCCCAGTATATATTTTTTTTTTTAATTTCACATTCTAGCTATTGGCAATTGTCCCGATATTTTCATTTCATTTAATTTTCTTTAGAAATTCTTAAATTCTTTTCTCTTGCATTAAATTGTAGGTGTAGTTCAAGTTTATGAGGTGGTCTCGTAAATGTTTTCTTAAATAATCATTAAATTTTATTTATATTTACATTATTTATTTAATAACAAAAATAACTTTAATGGATCGTTGTTGAAATAAAAATAAATCATTTGTTTTGTGCAATTTCGAATAAAATGTTCAGAGCGAAAATTCACATAGAATATTTTTAAGGAAATTCTTCCGCCAGTACTTCAAGGAAACGTGAAGTAGAATTACTTTCTTATATGATATGCAAGAAATTAAATGGCAGATAAATTGGTTAGAAAAGTTTCATCTAGACACTTCACGATCACGATCATTCTGCGGTTTACCATATAATTTTGATAGTTTCGAGCAAACATTTATTCACCGTAGCTATAGTACAAACAGCAGATCATATTTTATGCCATTTTAAAGTCTAATGAAAACCAGAATTCATTATATAGGAAATTTCATTCTGCAGCAGATAGTTCTCCTAAAGAGTTAATAAATAACCCTACAAAAAATAAACATATTAGGGAACTATAAAGTAACTTATATTTCAGATGGTATCACAACAGGCCCTAGTTGGTCACAGTAATCTAAGATCATCTGGCACACTCCCTCTTGCTTATCTAATCTAATCTATATGCTATTATTGTTTATTAACTTACTGAACTGACTGAAGCCCATCGTCAACAAACTGATTGGACCTTATCAGTGTGGCTTCAGGCCTGGTAAATCCACCATCGATCAGATATTCACACAACGCCAAATCCTAGAAAAGA
This sequence comes from Toxonevra muliebris, assembly GCA_963691655.1. NCBI lineage: Eukaryota > Metazoa > Arthropoda > Insecta > Diptera > Pallopteridae > Toxonevra > Toxonevra muliebris. The sequence continues at coordinate 45,086,637 of OY829329.1, forward strand.
CCTGAGAAAAACAAATCGACACACACCATCTACTCGGTGATTATAAAACCGCCTTCGCCGCAATGTCTGATTTTGGTATCCCTGCAAAGCTCGTTCGTCTTTGCAAAATGACACTGACCAACATCACCAGCGCAGTGAAAATTGGGACTGACCTCTCCGTGCCATTTGATACCAAAAGAGGTTTTAGACAAGGTGATTCTCTATCTTGCGACTTCTTTAATCTAATGCTGGAGAAAATATTTCGAGCTGAGAACAGCGACATCTCTGGCATTATCTTTTACAAGAGTGTCATGCGCTGGTATACGCTGATGATATTGACATCATAGAAAACAACGCGCGAGCAGTCAGTGCAGCATTTCCCAACTTAGAAAGGGAGTCTCGTCGAATGGGTCTAAAGGTGAACGAGGACAAAACCAAATACCTTGTGTCACCAAACAAAGAGTCACGCCGTCTTGGACGAAATTTCACCGTTGACAATTACAAATTCGAAGTCGTCAAGGGTTTCGTTTATCTTGGATCCAGTGTTGATCAACAATAATGCCAGCCTTGAAATCCTCATCCTTACCGTCCTTATGTATGGCGCTGAGACGTAGACATTGACCACCAACGATGAGAGGTTGTTGGGAGCTTTCGAGAAGACATTCCGCAATATCTATGGTCCAGTGTTCGTGGACGACGTGTATCGTATAAGATGGAACCATGAGCTGTATGAGCTGTACGACAACATTGACGTAGTCAAGCGCATAAAAATTCGATTCCCGTCTTCGTCTGGGGGTTAATTTTCATAACTTTCTTATATTCACTATCAATGTGAAGCGTATGAGAATTATAAGATTGTGTACAAGTACACACATTGGTTGGTAATCGTAAAACCAAGCCGATAAAAAATTGCCACACCGCCGTCCGGAATCGGCGTTAAACAGAAGGTCCAACTATGTGGTATCACAATGGGCCGTTCAGGCCTAAGTGTGTCTCTCTACAGCCACTCCAATCTAACCTAACCTATCTGTTAAGTCTACGAAGCTATGACTTAAAATCTATTGCTGGACTCATTACAGGCCTCGTTAGTCAATGCTTGTGTAGAAGATAAAGAATCTACAGGACATTTTATCTAAGAATGCTTTTGCTTTTTCTAAAGCGAAAATTTTTTGAAAAATAACAATTTGACTAACCTTGATTTCTCTACTATTAAAAACGACAAAAACAACAAGAGACAGTGATACAGCAATGTTTCGCTGTTTTAGATATATAAAAAAAAGTTAGTTGAAGAATCTTCTTTAAATTTTCTTTTGGTTTGTGGCAGCTGAATTGAAACTTTCAACTCACTCTGGAAAACTTGATTATGAATTAAAATTGAATTTAATCATAAACTGAGGTCAGTTCAATATTTCAGTGCTATAAAATTCGTAGTGTCTCAGCTTAATACTCATAATTATTTTTTATTATTAATTCTTCTACTTACCTTGCAATTGTAAAATCGTCATTTGATATTCGGCCAATTTTTCATCGATATAATCCTGCGATTGATTCGCAATGATTTCAGCTGTCGATGGTCCAAATTCCTCCTCATCATCATAAACTACATACGATTTAGGTTGGGGAGGTTCCAACGGCACACCGACATAGTCGTATTGATTTTGTTGTTGTTGCGATTGTTGTCTCGGATATTGCGGCTGCAACTGTGGCTGTTGCTGCTGACGATGTTGTTGTTGTTGTTGCTGTTGATGTTGTTGTGTTTCATACAAATGGGACCTTGGTGTCTGACGATTGCTGTACATAAAATCAGAATTCGGTGTCTGACAGACAATCGGCGAAGGGGTAGGGGATAATTGAAAGGAACTTGTTGGTCCGCTGCCGCCGCCATATGAATTTTGATGTTGTACCTGCAGTGGATGCATTGTCTGCATTGGCCGGAACATACGTGGTCCATTTGCAGTCGGTCCTCCTCCTCCTCCACCTCCATAAGCTGTAGGTGATGGACACACTTTTGGTGGCAATTGTGTTGGCGGCTGATTAGGAAAGAAAGTTGGTTGAAAAGTTGGTTGTTGATATGGTGCCGGTGAATGATTGCCTGCTATATGTGGCACTGATTGTGGCCATTGTGGGCGTGGATGAGGTATATTATTACTGCCGCGTGTACCACGCATTCCCTGCGCGCCTGGGCTGGGTGACATAGCATGCGCGAATGGAGTGGGACTCATAGGTGCTGGTGACTGCATCAGCGGGTGTCGTGGACCAGAAATTATTGGTGGTGGACTAGGTGCAACCGGAGTCCAAGGGGATGGTGGTCGGTACAAAAACGATGATGGCGACGGTGAAGCAGGATTATGGGCACGCGGATTCCAGCCACGTGGCCCACCGCCGTAAGGTGGCGGTTGTTGCCCGGACATTTCTTAAAATTTTAGATTTATTGTTGAATTTTTTTTTGTGATTTCGGTGGGGAACGCAAATTTCCTTTCGTAGATAGGTAAATGTTGCACTTGGTTAATTTTTAAAATCAAATTTCTTGTAATTTCGTAACGTAAAAACACTTTACACTGCAAAAAAAAGGCAGTTGCAATTTTAATAACAGTGTAGAAAATATTGCTTTAATTGTTGTTGATTGACATTTTATTTAAAGTTTTCAGTTGAATTCAATAGAATTTTTTCGCAAAATAATTAACGAAATCCAAATCAAGCAAAAATTTTTCCATTATTATACAAAAGACATCAGGTGATCATTTTCATTTCACTTTCTTTTTAACACACAACTGTCAAAAATCTAAAATAAATCATGACCTAGAAAATGTCGCCGTTGAAAATCTAAAAATTTCGCATAATATTTACTCTAAATACACTAAAAGAAAAGCATTGTGCATATAGTATACTCTACCTAAGAAAAAAACTTAATTGTTGTGACAAGCGGAAATAGGTTAAACTTTGGCTATATTTCAGTACTTTGTTGCTGCTATTTTTTAATGATTAAAAATGGCGCTGACGACATCCAAAAAAAAAAATAAATAAATAAATAAAAACATCCACGTCCATTGAAAAGAAGCGTGTTATTTTTGCATGACACGAAAAACATTTGTTCCAATAAATTGTCAAAATTTTCTTTCTTCAACATTTTCTGTGATAATTTATTATTAAATCAAAAGAACTAAACTCATGTTTCATAAATAAACATACGTTTATTAAGGGGCGCTGGATTAAGGTGCTGTCAAATTTTACACGTTCGGAAAAAAAACAATATAGGCATAGAAACGAAACTATGGATAGTGATAAGAATTATTTAGTTAAGAAAAAATATTTAGATTTAAGAGAATTCAACAAATGTTTGCAAGAATCTGCATGAAATATAAAAAAAAAAATTATCTAATCGTTTTCAGTGTACTTGAATAAGTAAATAAACCGTTTTTTTGAGGGATTATCCGCAAAAATATGAAATATTTGAAAAAACATATATGTAGATAGATATTGTGTGATTTATAATGGAAATAAAATATTTGAACCATATATAATTACTAGACTTTTCCAGGGTCTTAGTAAAATTGAATTAATTAAAAAGAACTTAAATATTTTGTTTTTCATTCGTAGTAACGGAAAGTTGAAAAATAATAAAAAAAAATTTAAACAACTGATTTTTTAACACCATTCATGAGTATGATACCTCGAAATTTTTGTTAAATTATCTTCTACAGCTGAGGAGCTGGTACCAACATTTTCGAGCTTTCAGATTTACAGTAATCTTTACTTAATTGCATCGATGAAACTGTACATTTTCAGGTTCCATTAACCGGGGAAAGTACTATGATTCTCAGAATCAACAGGGAATATTACCTCAGAAAAATTAATTTCGGTTCTTACGAATTGTATTGTGAGCTAGTGAAATTGGTGTTGAAAATAATGCATTATTTTAATAATGCATTCTTTATTTCATTACCATTGAAAAAATTAGTAATAATAAAAGGTAAATTGGATTAACTTCAAAAAATGTACTATTTCATTGGCACTGAAATATTGAATGCTTATAAAAAAGGTAAGGGCTTTTTTAAAAGGTAATAAAGAGCTCAGTTTTTTAAACTTGATATTCCAAAATGAGAGGATTAATGGGAAATGGGGCAAAGGGGTCAATGAAATGGAACTAGCAATTAAAATGCATTAATTAACAATGCAAGTGTTGGATTTGTTTTTATTTCAACGGTATTTCTACCCTAGTCTAGACTTATTATCAGGCCTATATGGGGAAAGCGAACCAATGGTTTTCAACATAGATTTCTTTTCTATAAAAGTGATTCATGAAAATCGTTAACTTCTATGTACTGAAAAATCAATAACCAGATGTGCAGAAAATTTCTTTGAATTTTACATTCTCAAAGAACGTGAGTCATGAACTTTTTGCAACTTATGGCATTTGCTAAAAATATTTTTGACAATATGGTATTGTGAAATTAACCAAAACAAATTTTCCCTGCATTCAATATAGACGATGACAGAGTAGTAAAATACAAAATTCTGAGGTTCATGCATGAATAACACTGATAGTCACAGATTGAAAACAAAAGATGGAAAATATAAGATTTCCCGAACAGCCTTAACACTTGGCACTTACTTCAGAGAACAATGTTGACATATAAAATGCTACGTTACACGTTTTCTGCGGGCTATGTCATACGAAGATGTGCATTTTTCCAAAATTTCTGTTAAAAGAAGAAAATAAATTAAACAAACAGGAAGAGTTTGTGGCACTCAAGGTGTTAATATTAACTCTTAAGTCTGTTGTTAACCCGCAAAAGATAAAATTTGTTGAAAAATAGGCTTTATGTTCATATATTTTTTTTTAGAAAACCATACATTTTCTGCACATGTGTGAAATAAATCATTTCTATGCCACAATATAATTTTTTTGGGTGTATATATATATTTTTTTTTTTTTATTTCAGTTTTGCAGTTTCTGGAGAGCTATTTTTGGATTTGGATTGAAAATGATACCAGAGAGCCATACAATTTTGTAGCTTTAAAAATAGAACTAAAATCAGAAAAAATACAAACGAAATGCGAAAAAAGGAGAATAAATTTCTTCAACTGGAATCATCAAATAAAATCGAAATTAATTGCATTTCGAGTGAATTGAGAGATTTAGAATACACAATTTTCGCAAATGTAGGAAACGAAATTTCAGATTTATTGCAAAAATAAATAAACATCTACACTGCGAAAACAAATTGAGGATTTAAAACAACAAAAAATTTAATAGTTTTTGATGCGCTCGTTTTGTTTTTTTTTTTTACTAATAGTAAATCATAAATGCAAAATTTTCCACAATATTATTTTAGTATTGGTCTTAAGCATTTTTATTTTTTTGTGTTTTTTTTTCTTTATTTTATTAAAAATGTTGTTTGCTGGGAGTAGTTAAGAGTTTTCAAATCGTTTTTTTTTTTTCTTAACGAATTTTTGCACAGTGTGCGTTTGTGCCATCAGCATCAATGTTCTATGTGCGCCAACGCTATCATCATCGTCATCATGATCCGCGCCGCAACAACAAAACATTCATACACAACAGCTCCACACTTTGTGGCCGGCCAATTCGTACCGCGTACCAAACCGTACCATATCATACCGAAAATGATTTCGAAATTTCAAAAATAGAAATGAACTCAGTTCGTTAAACTTATTCACGACAGAATTTTCTTTATATTTCTCTTCTTCGATGCGGTCTCACTATTCCACACTTTCCCTCCTCCCTCCACCTTGTAAATTTCACAATTTTTCTTCTCAAAAGTAATGAGCCGAAATATAATTTGATTGTAATTTACATGCAATTTGGGAAAAGTAAAAACAAAAATTATTATTAAAACAATTTCACTTCACTTTAAATGTTTTATCTGTTAAGATTGTTGAGGAGGAGAGGGGACCAAAGTGATTTCCACGTACAATTTATTCTCTACGGTTATGTAACTACATTGTACTTTTCAAAATTTTCCGGAAGTAATTGGAAAAATTTCACTTTTCTAATGGAATTTTTCAAAAACCAACCATAAAAAATTTCGATTTATTCCAAAGGCGCACCGAAACACCACAAATCGATTTTAAATCGATGCAAATAATTTCTTTATAATTTTTTTCTATTACAAATTCAATTTTTCTTTTTTCAAATTCAACAATTTTACTATAGATTTTCTATTTTAATGATTGCGTGCATATAGATGTGTGTATGTAAGTGTGTATGTGTGAAGAAATGAAGAAGATTTCCGTGGAACAAAGAATCTTCTCCCAAACGAAGAGACCGAGAACAACACTCGACGAGAACGAAACACTAACTGAAAGTGTTCGATCATCGACATGCAGCAGCAGAGCAGCCCTACTCGCTCGACACCATCCATTTGGTTTGGGGTAAAATAAAGTATCGGATCCTAGTGCAAAAAACGAGAAGCCACTTCGGCATTTCTTCGTAATTATATAGGTGACGAGATAGCCAAAACACGACACGAAGAAGGCTAAAGAAGAACTTTTCCTTTCATTAAACATTTAAATGAAACAAAGATGAAAAAGAAAAACCACAAGCAGCAAAAGAAGCGGCACGATTTTCGTGCTCTCTATTACTCGAGCGCCCACTCGTCTTCCACCATTACCGTCCCCACCACCAGTACCTTATTCACCGATCGGTCAAACACATGCAAGTTTTTGATTTCTTCTTAATCCTTCTATCGCGTTAGAGCAAAAATTTTATGTGGTTCTTTTTGATTCTGTTTGGACGCGTTCTTCGTTTTTGTTTACTTTTTGCAATGTTCGCCGGAAAACATGACTTTTCTTTATGTTAACCACAGACCGTAAACAAAAAATTAAAAAAAAAAAACAACTACATTAAAAACAAAGAGGCGGACGGATCTTTGATCGGTCTTTTTTGTATCGCAGCCGGCATTATTTCGGTTGCCATGTGATTTTATGTTCCGCTTTTTGTGTGTTACTCTTTGCTTTTAGGGGAAAGAGTGGGGAAGGGGGAAATATTTCGAATACATTTCTTCAAAGTGTTAGGATTTGTTTCAAAATGATCTAATGTTAAAGATGGCGCCACTGTGACGCGCTTTCTCATTAACCAGTTCATCAATATTAGTGTAGAGGTTTCTAAAATCAAAATGAAAGATACTGAAAGCCTAAAAAACACTTTGAAAACTATTTTCTCAAAACTGTAACGTCACGGAAAAATTCTGTGGGTGTGGAAATCGAGGGTTTACAGTCCTCTACGGCGCACACTGGTGCCAAATACAACAAAAGTGAAAATTAATTCACACAAGCTTTCAATTTAGTTTATTATAAAAAAAATTTTTTAGTTGGAAAAATGTTTAAAATTTATTTTAATTACTATCATCATCTTTATGAAGAATAAACTTTAATATTACAATATATATCATAAACTTCATCATCGAATTGCTTATCAACTCCTTCTCCAAATGAACTGTTTATATTAAGATCTCATTATAGCTCTAATTTCCTATTATTAGTTATAATAGGATCAGAGCTTAAAAAAACATATTCAAAATATCTTCATATGACTTCGCTCGACAACATTCAAGCTTATGTCTAAAATTTTCGATAGTAAATAATGCACTGAAATAATGCTCATGAATTAAATATTTGTGCAACGTTGCAGGCATGTTGTACCACTGATACTTTTCCACAAAATACCAGAGAGTATTCGTCAAACTCGATTTTTGTCTATCTGGAATTCATGATTACAAGAAACAAAAGTCACTCTCATCAGCATTTTTATATTAACTGTAGATCAATTTTCATTATCAGCTTTTTCAGAGAAACGACTGGCTGTATTTCCATCATTGATGCTACCAAACCCTGGTTTCGGTCAATTGATAACGCGGACGACCCAAAAACGGGGTTCTGTACAATAAAGTCACATATTTTTGGTAATTTTTTTTTATTCATGTTTTTGGAAATTAAAATGCAAAATATATTGTTAAGTAAGTTAAAGTTTTTTTAAAATAAAAATGCATTAAAGCGAAAAATATTTAATTTAATATTTCTTTTTATGTAAGCGCTTGAAAGTGCTTCTTTTGCACTTGCAGAACTGGGTGACCCTATTCGTTCGTCAATTTCATTTCGTGGATCAGTGCTTCACACTGAGCTAAAATATGTTTTGATGGTTCATCTTCCTCATTACAAAACCTACATATTGAACTTTCCTCAACCCCTATTTTGCAAAGCTGTTTTCTGTGCCCGCAGTGCTCAGTCAGAATACCAGCTAATATGCGCAGACTGTTTTTGTTGAGATCAATGCAGAATGCCTCAGTTCCAGAAAATTAGTAAAGAGTTCTTGCCCCTTTTTCTCTCTTCCTACCTGAGCAATTCCCTGGTTAAGCTATCTCCTATTCCACAGAAGGGTTCAGGTCCACGAAAGGGGTCGCTACCCCCTTTCCAGCAGACTCGTATGCATGTTCATTGCCCTATATTCCTATGTGTCCAGAGACCCACCATAGAGCGACTTTAATGTCTTTGCCCAGTTGATTGAGCTTGCTCAAACAGCCCCACACCGGTTTAGAGGTGATTTCAAAGGAGCATAATGCTCGAATGGCTGCCTGGGTGTCCGACATGGTACTTCCTATCCAGATTGAATTGCACACATATATTAATTGCTTGAAAGATGCTAAGATACTTCCCATCAGCTCAGAGTGTTTGATTCTCCAATACTCCTGCCCCAGTTCCATCCTCAGTTTGTGACCCGCTATACAGTGACATGCTAACCTTTAAATTTTTCCTAGTTCAGCTTTCGCTGTTTTAGTAATGATTGGCCTTACTATCATAGTGTACATCGAGCACAGTACACTTTGTTTACAACCCAAGTTTTCCCTGCTAACCTTCTGTACACCATAAGAGAGCGAGTGGCCCTGTTTTCATCTCAGCTGTTCTAGAGGAGAGCATTTCTGACATCCATCTAGATGTTGTGTTATCTACTCCTCTTCGATCTGGAGCCTAATGAGAGGTTTTATCGACAGATCCTTCTATATCCAGGAAAGCACATACTACTACTTCCTTTACATCTAGTGCTCCTTGAATCCCCCCGCTAAGTCATGCAGAGCGGTGCTGCCTGCTCTATATGCATGCTGATTTTGTTGCAGTGGAGTTATCTTTCAGACTTTACATAGTATGTCTTCAAGGGTTTTCAACATAAACGATGTTAAGCTTAAGGGGGAAGGCCACTGTGATGGGTTTTGTTTTTCATCTTAAATTAAAGTTTATATATTCAAAAATATTTCAAGTCAAAATTCCAAAAATTGCCTGAATTACAGCCATTTTAGTGATAGTAAATAGACCGACCGAAGTAGGTGGACTGAAAACTTTAAAAGCGTTTTTCTCGAAACGACGTTCTTCGAACTGGTCGCGTCGATAACACGATCAAATATTAACCGACTTTAAATTTTTATTCGTGTTGTTCTTCTTTGCAGTGGCTATCGTTGAGCATAGCCGACTTTCAAATTTTTGATTAACATTATTTTTTAACTATATTTTTAAAAAACGCTACGTGCGACGAGAATTATACTCATATAGATTATTAAAAACAAAAAATTTGTTTTTTCAGAAAATCCGTTCTTGAAAAATCGACGCGACCATGGAGGGGGAAATTCCCGAAAATCTCTCATTTTTCCAGCCGTCACAGTAGCCTTCCCCCTTAAAGGCTTGAAAAACTTAGGGTTAGTGGTATCTTTTTTGCCCACGCAAAACCCTGAAGCACGAAGACTCTTTAACACTTTAGAGCTCACCCGAAGGCTAAAACGCAACAAACCTCATGATTTAACGTCAAAATAAATTTGACAGCTAACTGATATCTTGAAGCAGCCTTAAGATTTATTTTTATATACATATTTATGTATTTAAATGTAAAGTTTATATCAGGTATAATGAAATGAAATTTAAGGAATTTTATAACGTTTCAATAATAAAAAAAAGTCCAAAATCGATCATTTAAAAAACAAATATATGAAAGTGAAAAACTAAAAAGTTGTGTATTTAAGTCAGTAGCGTAGCCAGATAATAGTTTTGGGGGAACTGCAACAATAAAATCATCATCATCCTGAAAGGATTTCGAAAAATTTTTTATTTTTATTGTTATGTTTCGCGTTTTGAAGACTTCTCGTAAAAATAAGTTTAAGTTGAATTAAAATCAATGCAAAAATATCGAAGATATACAAATAAAATTAAATACCATACCATTCATAGCCTTAAGAAGCTCCATGAAATATCAGTGTTCATTTTGATGTGATAAGTTTTCTGAAATAGAGAGTTTTAAATAGTTTGTAATTACATATATCTTTTTATAAAACTTGCTTTAATTTAGATAAGCGTTTTTAAATTAAATAGCTATATGTGCATACATATGAATGTGTAGTGCTGAAAATCATCACGAAATTTACTCTCCTTTTTTCTAGATAATTTTATATTATTAATAAAATAATGCACATCTCTTGTTAGCGACTATACAGTCACAACTCAAAATTTAGGAATTGTGAGCTGTTAATAATCAGTCTTGAAAACGAGATGGAGTTATTCAGTGCACAGCTATAATTTATGGACCAATTAAATCTGTCGTTTTGTCTCAGTGCCAGCAGTGGCTCTCACAAAAGTTGACTTACCTTTAGATGGTAAAAAAAACTATCACCGACTAGACTTCGGTTGATGAAAGGCCAGTAAAACTGTGTACAAATGAAAAACAACAACAACACTGATGCTAAACATAATCAGCATTCAAATTATTAAGCCACCTATGTGTTAAAAGCCTCTACGTCGGACGCTTTGATGCCCAATATCTTCTTACTTCTTCGGCTATCCCCCAATTCTGGAAACAAAAGTAACACAACTAGCCATAACAATAGTTTACACCTTAACCATAGCAATACTACTTCAAATTTTCACGTTTAATATAAATTAAAAAACTAAAAAAATTATTAAAAACATTTTTCATTCACAATTTTATTTAATATATTTTTAACGTTTAAATTTATTCGTCAGTTTTCATTAGATTCCCAAAAACTATCGATAAATTCTTATCGTTTAAAGGTGCTGCCATATTAATCTCATTGACTTATGTTGATTTACTTGTTTGTTTTTCGATGAATATGCAATAGCACACACAGGACAACGTACATGGAGAAAACATTTACACACATGCTGTTATTTTTCTTTGGCCTTCCGAATATCAGGTCAATTATTATTTTTAAATTAACCCCAAATTATATATTTGAGTAAGTACTCATTAATGAAACAGTATAACGCAACCTTTTTCGCGATGATGAGAATGTACAGTTTTTTTTTATTTTTTTGGTGAAAAAATTAATTACTTTGAAGTCTAAAGAAAAGTTGCTTTTTATGAAAAGTGAAACAATTTTTGTTTTTACACCATCATCCTCCTCTTCTCTGTACTCGAGAGAGGGTTTTAGTACAAACATTTCCAAAAAATTTCACGGGTAAATTTTGATGCTCAGCATGTCCTACATGCCGTTTCCATATCGAAAAAATTATAAGGATAGTTAAAACTATATTCATCTGGATCCATTTTATCTCTTTCAGTCTGCAAAAGAAGAACATACGGATAGTATTATGATCAAATTAACACAACTGATTCACATAAGATTTTCACTAAATCCTTTCGTCATAGTATTTCAGGGAAGTTTAGTATTTTCTCCTCAACAAACTTGGATTTCGGCTTCAATTTAGTACAATTTTTAATGTATATAAACCAAAAAAATCTGGTGCAGAAGATAATACTACTCAAAAATTATAGAAATAAAGATATAGTGTCACATAGCGTATCGACTAGCTATAATTCATGTTAATGCTCCTGTCTTATCATCAAAATGTCTAGTCGAGACACCATATGTTAATGTTTTACCAAAAAATCCAACATTTTGTTAAATCAGTACTGTTGCTATCAACCCTAACATATATTTGAAGTTTCATTAGATTTTGACGTTTGTGTATTAAAAAATGGCACAAGTTAAACTTAACAGAAGCGAAATAATCAATTGAATGCCTTTTTTATTGAAATGCCTAACCATAATTTGCCCACTTCATATTTTGAAAGTCATCAGCTGCTCTGAAACCAACAGGGACATTGTTATGAATTATAGCTAGTCGAGAAACTATGTCATAAACGCGACACACTATGCAATCTTTATTTCACCTATTTCTTTCTTCGATTCCCTTTAAAAAACGTAAAAGAAAAATAACGTTAAAATATATTTATCATTGGCATTAGTTTTGGTGGTGGTGCGAAATGACCAGTAACAGTTCTTAAAGGAACTAAAACGTACGGTCAAAACAGAAACGAAATAGTAATTTATTATAGTATTTAAACTTATTTTTTCGCAAAATAAAGTTTTCATAACATGCTAAAAACCTTTTTCCAGTAGAGACCAATAACAATTTTGTCTCTACTTCAACTGTTGCAAACCCTATGAGGATCTAAGAAGCAATAGGCGTTTTTCTTTTTATACGCGGAGCATAGAGTAGAGTAGAGCACACGAGCACACATTGAGCACGTTCTAACAACTTTGATTTAATTTTAAAACGCATAGAGTACGAACTGTCAGAAAACCGATGTTTATAATTAAGTTTATTTTTCAATAAAGTTTTTTCCAATCGTTTTGATGTTTTTTCGTGCAAAATGGACAAATTAAATTTTCTGAGCTCTTGTTTGTTCTTTTCAATTTTTTCTCAAAATATTTTTTTTCAATCGTGCTCTTCAGTCAATTTCGCTCTGAACACAGAAAGAAACACAATTACGTTTGTTCTGAATGCTTAGAGCTAAAAAGAAACACGATTATGTTTTTCGACAACTCGTGCTCAGAGCTAATAACGAAAAACGCCTAATAAAAAAATTTCTTAAAATGCCCAGAAACTTGATTATCTAAGTTATGTTTATACTCTTTCAAAGTTTGCTTTAACAACTGCATGATCATGGATCCAGTAGACTGTATATTGCACATTGGCCAAAATGTTAAAAAAGAACATGATGCCATGTTTTTAATATTATTTCGAATATTTTTAAAATGCAACTGTGTGTAAATTTTTGTTATAACAGTTTTTTTTTATGAAATAATATAGTGAGGGTGGCAGCATTACGGACGAAAACAGCAAAAAAGAAGGCTTGGAAAATGCGAATGACACTAGCAAAGCAAAATGCCAAAAAACAATCGGCAGAAAGAAATACTTTTGCTGGCTGGCAATGAAAAGTGGAAGAAAATTCAATGGGAAAAATTAACATGTTTTTTGCCGATTTTTAATGTGTAATAACGGAAAAATGTGTTTAGAGATTATTAAATAGTTATAAATTGATTGTGAATTTAAAAAGAATCAATTGCAGAACGCTGGAAAACATTTAAGTGCAGCCGGCGGAGTTGAATCGATTTTTGCGCAGGTTCGGCGCGGCGGCGAAAGGCCAACGAACAACAACAGAATTTGAGAACTTGAATATAAATTAATGGTTTCATATGTAGTGAATACGTGAACTTTTTTTTTATCCTTAATTTTAAATAAGGAAATTATCCAATTGAATTAAATAGTGAAACGAGGTGAATCTATAACCAAACCTGCCGTGTTCCGCCCGGGCACTTTGAGGTGCTGACATGAGTGCGCTTTCCGTTTATGTGTCTACAGCGCAATTGGTCCTCGAAACTGATACAGTGTGTGAACAGAGGCTCCTCGATCTGCACCGTTTATTTTCGGAACTACGTCAACTGATGTCGTGCGTCGTATGTTGCCAGTTGCTAAGCGATCCGTATGCGCCACAAAACGGACGTTGCCCGCATAATGTGTGTCGACTGTGTGTACGTGGGCGAAAAGCTCAGCGGCCAACATGCAACAATTGTAAGGACTTTCAAGATTTTAAGACCTATATTGAAAATAGGCAAATGCGCTTTCTACTGCTATGCTATAAGAGTTTATGTGAGCATATGATCGGAACAACGTTATATGCCCAATTAGGAAAACACAAGCCAAACAATACGATGGTGAACAGTGGCGCAGTCCTGAATTCAAATGGTGGCATGTTACTGGCTCTGTCGAATATATCAACACTCGAAATAATCATGGAAGGTGCGAGTTATGACGATGTGCTGAATTCATTCAACAATGACTTACCACGCGCCCCAGTACCGCGGTTGCAAGTACAAACAGTGACAGCTTTAGCCACTCAAATTCCGCCAATCTCCACAACTGCAGTGGCGCCTTTAGCGCCTGCCACTTCCATACACATACGCACTCATTCACAGATAGCCCCCAAAGCGGCAACACCTCCAACAAGCGCCTCATCTTCTTCAACTGCGTCGTACTCTGCAACTGCTGCTCAAATCATAAAACAGGAATATATTTCACCACCCTTACCTCCAGCAAGTGCAGCTACTCAAATGCCAAACACTGTACCAAGCTTACATACTCCGGTTGCTCCCACGCAGACCTCATCGTTTTCAATAAAACATTTAAAGCATATCGTCGACCACTCATCCGTCGCTTCGACATCGTTGACAGCGATTGCAAATTCCGCATTGCCTGCCTCAACACACACTATTACATACGTAGGTAATAATCCTCCCGGAATCGTAGTGCCGATTGCTTCTTCTTCGATGACCACAACAGCGCCGCTTACAATCGCTTCAGCCAAATTGCTCAATCGTCAATGGGCACGCAACACCGCTCTTGGTATGGCATCGTCTTCTACGTCAGCTTCAAAATTAAGCACAACCACAGCAGGTGACCAGATCAATCATCCACCGCTAACATACAAAGTGTCCTCATTGACTTCGATAGCGCCGTCGACGTCGTCATTGTCAGCAGTGTCGACATCGTCATCGGTATCATCGTCAATCAACGTTACTGCTACTTGTAACAACAATACCGCCACCACCGCCGTCACCACTACTGCCACAGTAACATCACAGCAAATACGTAATCCACCATCAATTAAAACTGTATCCAATGGTTCGGCAATGTACTCAGTGCTCTACACTGGCATTGGTAACAAAATCACTATAAAACGAAAAACCGATGGGGATGAAGATGCCGCACAGCGGCAGGTAAGTCCAACTTGGTGTATAAGTATTTTCTTGTCTCATTCTTCTATATTTCCTTTGCAGAAAATCGCCTCGACATCTGCAACCGCCCAGGCCGTTTTTCGTCAACTGGCCACCGCAGCTAAGGTGAATCCAAAACGCCGTGGATGTCGTTGTGGCAATGCCACGCCTACACCGGGGAAGCTAACGTGCTGCGGTCAACGTTGTCCCTGCTATGTCGATTCGAAATCCTGCATTGGCTGCAAATGCCGTGGTTGCCGCAATCCGCATCGTCCCGATGGTGGAAAAGTGCGTCCTGTTATTCCAGAGCTTGCCTGCTATGAGATTCAGATGGCTGATGAAAATTCCAGCCTCAGTCCAAGTGAACTTCCAATAGGAATGTCTGTTTCAACGCCACAAACAGTGACAACAACAACATCAGCAACAACATACGCCGAATGCAACTCACCACAGCAGCAACAACAGCAACATTTACAGCATTTAGATGATTATGCTATCAATCAACAGTCAATTGGCCAATCAATAGCACCGCCACTGTCATCACAACCCCTACCGCAACTCAGCAGTCTCACCCCTTCAACATCATCGTCATCTGCCAGTACTGCAACATTGATTCCTTTCAGAAATCTACCGCAACTTACAACTGCCGCCCCAACAACAACTCAGAACAGCAGCATTACCAACAGCGGAAATCAACAGCAACACCAACTAACACAACAGCAATCGAATATGTTGCAATTAGAAAATCTACAGCGTGAGTCGGTGCTGATACAAAATGCTGAAGGAAAATATCAAGGTAATTGAATTTAGCTCCTGATATAGTCGATCCATAGTTAGCTAAACTTTTATCCTGTAGTCTAGCACTGGGTCGCATTCTCAATGCTTGCGAGAAAGTTTCTGCTATTTATTTGCCTACCTAAGATAGAAATCAGGTATTCTTGGAGCTAAAGTAGAATGCAAACAGAACTTCTTCAAAAGAAGGAGAGTGTCTGTAAATCTAAAAAAAAAAAAATCGTACCTTTTACAACAAAAAGGAAAACTGATTGGCTTTCTCGTTCAAAACTTATAGCGAAGCTATCGACTTTTCCGGGAAAGTCAAATTTCTGGAAGCCATTCTTGACATACTTTGACAGCGAACTTTTTGAAATCTCAATCTTAAATAGATCACACTCACTTTAGATTTGCCAAAAAACTTATAAAATTTCCTAAGGCACCAATTACAAAATAATGGCCTGGCACTACAAACTTATTGCACTGATTTAGTGTCTCAAAACCAAATAGACCTCTACTTTAAACTGACTAACAAGGGTCCAAAAACTGGTTACAAGCGCCCACACCCTCTGCTGCCCTTAACCACACTATTGGGCTAACTCCCATACACATACAGAAATATGGTATATGCAAAAAGCAACTTGCCCTTGTTTTGGCAAGCAATATTTTTAAATAACAGGTTGGACAGTATATAAGTTCAATCGTGAATGAATCTTGTCGTTTTAGCGATTTTATGAAATCTTTTGACGATATCTCGATACCGATTCAGCCAGCTATTTTTATATAGGTAATTTTTGTGGTCGTTTTAGCGCTGCAGAGGTGCAAATTGTACACGAATTTTTCTACACGGCACCACCCACCTCTTTTTAGTCAATCAAATAAAACTTAACAATTTTATTTTATTTGCTTTTTATTGTTACTAGCTTTCAAAATATTCATTTGAAAACTTTTATTCCAAGGTTGTAACAAGAGGTTTCTTTTAAAGTCTGTTTTTCGTTTTAAATTAAATGTTTAAATTCTATTCTCCAAAATCGATAATACTATGAAATTTCCATCCTTTGGTCTTTCAGTTGTGCCAAGTTCTTTTTGCTCTGTATAATAGTTTTAATTATGTAATTTTTTTCTTTTACCAATGAACTGTTTTCTTTAATGCTTTTTTATAATCATAATTGGTCTCCTTAATGCTAATGCTATCATTTTACCATTATAAATTATAATGCCAATGAATTACCAAACTATTATTCCCATCTCTGTAAGCTATGTAGTTAAACCACATTTTGAAAGCGAAAATGTTTGCAATCATTTTTTGTGCCAGAATTAATCTGCCTCTTATAGTTTGCGACGGAATAATACTTATCCATTATACAGCCCAGCTGCCCTCAAAGCTTTGAACTCCTGCAAAATTAAACACATCTAAGATAAATATTGAGACAATCGAAATCATTCAAAAACTAGTTATTCTTCATTAGATACCAGCAATGGCAATGCAATGCCGACACTGCTATTTTCAAACAATTCGCACATAATAAAGCTTTATACAAAACCAATATGATAAATTTTGTTTTAACTCACTGAGTATGTTTTGCACAAAAACTCTACAATTCTCCAACAAAAATTTGGCTTTCTTTTTAACCCAAGGAAACATCATAACACTGACAGGATCCCTTACAAATGAAGTGGATCGTTATTGCAATCCAATATCCACATTAAAGTTGCTCGTAATCAGAGCTGGGTAGTTATGATTACATTGGGTATTCTGCTTCCATTCTTATTTTAAGGAACTGTAATTAGTAATTTTTTTTTCAAATCCTTAGTAAAAGAAGTAGAGAAGTTGTAAGAGTTTCCATAAATAAATAAATAAAATTGAAAAAAATTTAATTTTGTAATTAAAAAATTTACAATTCTTTACAAAAACTGAAAAAAATGAATTGAATAGAAATCCATTTCATTTCATACACACAAAAGTATTCGTGAAACTAAATTCCAATTAAGTTCCAATGCTTCAAAAGTAAGTGATTCCTTTTTAGTTGTATTCCAAAAAAGGCAAAAAACTCAAACTTCTTTTAAACTTTTATTATTTACTTTTTTGATTGTTTTTTTGGGGGGGGGGAATTAAACCAAAAAAGAATCAAGTACTTTAAAGAAATCATTCTAACTAAAAAGAAATTTTATTTGATTCTATTACTAAAGAATTGAAAAACAAAAACAATTACAAATATCTTGTGCATAAAAGTTTCTTTTTCAATTTTATTATTAATCTTACAATAAATTGTAAGACTGATATTAATATATATCAAAGTACTAGCTGCCAGGACTGTCAGCTTTAAATTTTATATTTATGTCTCACATAAGATTTGGGGTCATTCGAGCCCTCCAAAACGGTTCTCGTTGTCTATAGAAATCTTCTTGACTGAAATTTCAACAACAACCCAAAAGAATGCAAGAATTCAGCTGTTGCGTGCAAAAGTGGTGTAAATCAAAAGCAGAATTTTGGAAATACATTGATTTCGTAGTAGTGCTGTACAAAATAGGGTTCTTGTAGGGTTTTTCCGGATTTACAGGCAGCTTTATAGAACACATTTTCAACCTAGATGTACGCCTTTTTTGTAGGAAACTGAATGAGATCAAAATTATTTCCTGAAGATGAAAATCCAAATATTAAAAAAAAAATTGACTTACACTTACGCTTTGCATTAAGCGGCTCAATTGTAGAATTTCTAAAAACAAAAAACTTGGAAAGATTTTGTCAATATCTCTTTTAGTTTTGAAAATATTCGCATACATATTTAAAAAAAAATTGAAGGTAGTACAACAATAAAAAGTGAGATTGCATAACAAGGCTAAAAAAAAGGAAGTCATAATTCTATAGAACAAAAACTTTTATAATGCTAAAAGTTAGTTTTAATATCATTTAATTAAGACTCAATAACGTTATCTAATGGAATTCGAAAAGAATTGGTGACATGATTGAAGCAAAATATTTATGAATAAAACGAGTTCGGTATTGCGCATATATGGGGCATTGCATATAATATGAAAGAGAGATTTGTCTTCATTCACATTACAAAGCGAACAAATAGAATTCGGATTAATTCTACGAGAGGTGTTGTTGATTGATAGAACAATACGTCTTGAGTTAGCTGTTCGTATTTGAAAAGCAAGAAATTTTATTTTTCTGGATGGGAGCATTGAGGTTGGTGATTATATCAGTCCTTAACACGTTCGCGGACACTCAAAATTGTGTCGAGGTGCAAAAAGAGGAACATAGCGGCTCTCTTAAAGTAATCATAATATTTGATTATAGACGTTTTTTCTAAGTTTTAACAATATCACATTTTATTAGTTATATACACTGAATACTAAAGCATTTACTTCTATATATAGATCAGTTCTGTTGTGGATTATGTGGACGCTATATAGAATTGAATGTCGAAATTTGTATTATGGATTTGAATGCAATAGCATTCATGTCATATTGTGATACCATGAAAATGGATGGTATAGGATTCATGTCCGCGAACGTGTTAAATATTTATATCGTAGTTGGGAACATAGTTGGACCACTTAATTAGGTCGGTGTCAATATCGTCGTAGTGATAGTCTTAATTCGCGTAGGAAAGTTTCCGAGTCAGCGTTTGTTAAGAGGTGTTATTAATTCACCTGACAGAGGTAGCTTTTAACTACCGAAAACCTTTTGAATTTAATGATGTTTGACGCAGACGTAGAGCACATGTTCAAAATTTTTCATAATAGCTTAATAGTTCTGTTGAAGGAAGTAATAATTTGTTAGCTTGAATTCTTTTCGAACAATTTAATTTTATGTAGATTGGTTTAAAAAGTACAACGACTTGAAGAACCATGTTTAGGTTCTTTCTAAACAATGCGCATAGTTCAAAGTCCAAACCCTAGTTTCATACAATAAAACACTTCAAATACTAGTAATAGAGAGGTAACCCCGAGAGCTGTTCGTTTGCAATTTAGTTTTGACGAGAATGCTTTTAACTTGTGACATTGCAGCATTAGCTATAAAAAATGTAATCCTCAGCCCAAAAACCCCAGCATGCTAATTTTAAGCGAAATCGCTCTCTCCATAAACACTGAAAAACGAAAGTTCGTTGTACATCTCTGTACATATTTCAAAAAAGAAATGACACCAAAGTTCTTGTATTTAATCCTTCATCTCAAAAAACTTTGCACATGCCTGAAAATTAAATTTCCGAGACGATTCACTCTGCAGACTTTCTTTAGAAGAGGAATATCCATCACATAGCACTCAGTCATGCAAGGTTGAACCTATGAGGAAATAAGGAACTATTCCTGGAGGAAATTTCCCTACCTAACATCTTACCAAGAATCATTCTGGAATTCATAAACTTCCCTAGGTAGGATATACAGGGCCTGACTGATACAAATCCATTTATTTAAATGAAAAGGGTTTTAGATGATTAAAAATAAGATGTGGTTCCCTATTTGTATTTGAGGCCTGAACATGAATTAGATTGATAGAAAAATGTTGAGTTCCGATTAAGATTCAGCGCACCAAACAACTAGCTTCTTTCGGTAATTTTCACAAAGTTTAATTTCACACGCCTCTGTTATCTATCTTTATTTAAATTTTTTTTATCCGATTTCAGTTGTTAATGTTTTCACTACGGCGCTCCACAATCAGCATCAAAGCTCAAGTCAAATTTCAAGCAGTGGGTTTCAACGTATACACACTTTATCTCAATTGCAAGCGGCAGCAGTGGGTGGCAGTGGTGCCACTAACACTATTAGCGTATTACCAACAAATATAAATTGTACTACACCGGTGTCGGCTTGTAATACTACAACAACAACTTATCAACAACAACATCCTATTACGACAACGCACCATCATCACCAACATCAGCACCACCAGCATCAGCTTCAACGAATTTCTGGCACTAGCAATGCTGCTGCGATATCACTTCAATTACAACAACAACTCAAGCAGAATAACATCATTACCGTACATCCTATTGCTAGCCATGCTACAACTACTACACATCAACAGCAACAAACCAACGCCCATCATCACACGCAAACAACAACAATACCCTTAATGTCTGCTCCTACATCAGCAGCGGCATCAACACCTGCCACCACCATCACACTTTCACCAATTATTGTTACCTCTCCGAATACTTTTACTTCCGATATGTTTTCATCTGATTCTTCAGAAGAATTTCTAAGCATAAATAATGCGGCAGCAGCAGCGACGGCGAATGTGATGTCCTCATCGTCGTCTATGTCACACAACAGCACCACACCCATCAATGCAACGCATATTGTCAGTACTACTATTCCAACGGCGCAGCCTTCACCACAATTCGCAACACAGCAATCAATGATAGAAGTTATCGATTCGAATGATGTGTAAGAATTAGAATTTTCTACTATGTTTAAATGTTGAATTAGTAATCGAATTTTTGTTTTTATTATTTAAAGTTTTTTTTTTTTATTATTTAAGTTTAATTTTAGTTTTAAAGGTGTACGTATGTATAGGGAAAAGAAATATTTTGTTATTCAATTTCCTGTTGCAATCTATGATTTTAATTTATACAATTCAATTACTAAATCTCCTAATTTAACCACCACATTTACAAAATTAATACAAAATTTACTTTTCTTTTTTTAGACGTTTACTGCCATTCGATGGGTTTGCAAATTACTAGTTGAAATTTATCTAAAGGAATTATACACAAAATTTTTCTCATTTTATGAATTTTTTTTAAGCTTTTTTTTTTATTATTCTTTAGAAATATTTATTTTTTAATTAAGTCCTCATTCTCAACATACTTTTCCTTTCACGCTTATGTATTTTGTTTATGTTTGTAAATAATTGTAGCTTAAAGCGGCGATCGGTCTGTGTGACTTTTTCGAATTTCAAAATCTAGTTAGAAAAATACTTCTGATACTGAACCATGCACTTTATGCGGATGCCTTGCATATACTTTCGATGAGAAACATAGGATTTTTGCAAATTAAAAATCATAGTTTTGATAACGGAAATGTTGACCAATTCCGCGAGATTATTAGAGAATTATTAAAAATGTTTACTAAGGGGAATCAAAATTTATTGATTTCGACCATAATCGAACATTATCACATAAATAAAAAAGAAATGGTTTCCAAAATTGCATATTTCTAATTCAAATCTTTTATGTCTGTATTGGCTTTCATGATATATTGTAAATAATTCAGAAAGTATTTTATCAAAACGCTTAATGTTAGGTCAACTCCTCAGAAAAAGCCAAAAGTTCCGATAATTTGATGATTACACTAAATTTCTACCAAATCTTAAACAAAATCTTCGATTTTCAATAAATTTCTGAGAAAGTTTCCAAACAAAGAACTTTGAAGTTAAGTCATTAAGCATAATTTTTACAGCTACGAACAATAAAATAGGCTCAGGCTTTGAGATTACTTTTTGTGTTCGTATTGTCAGTAGAATTCAAAATTTGATTGTATATTGAATTTTTATAAGAGATCCCACAAATGTTGGAAAGATGTTGATAGAGCTTTCAGAATTTGTATCATACTCATCCCTAACTTCTACAGTTGTTAAGCTATAGCTAGTCAATGTTAAGAGTGGAAGAATAAAATTTCAAAATTCACCAATAAAGACCTCAAATTTTTCTTAAGAAATAAAATCAAAATTTTTTTTCTCTATGAAACTTTGTACAACAGAAATAACTAAATTTCATACATTGTCATGCGAACCCCGTACATAAAGTTATTTTATTCTGGCATACGCTGTTGCCATTTTCTAACTCTTTCCCAGAAAACATTTGTTGGTCCATGAGATTATAGCTTTATCAAGGATTTTCTAAGTAACATATACATTTTTCATCTAGTTTAAGGTTTATTTAAAAATTGTAATTTATTGTCTCGGTTACAGTTGAATTTATCAATAGTAACTATTCTGGACAAGAATAGAGATTGTGTCTTTATATTTCCATCAGAATAGAATGTAATAACAATAAATATACTCCTGAATATCGGTAACAGCATAGGCCAGTTACTTTTACAGTTCACCTACCAGAATGGAACATACTAGTAGAAATAAAAATCTTTCTTACGGGAAGCTAGCCCGTTTTTGATTCATGATTGCATTATCCACACTTGCGCATTCTTTGTTTGTAAAAGCTCCCTCGATATCTAGAAAACTGCTAATTTTTTGTTCTATATGGTTCCATAGTTTTGAGGGGAAAGGACGTGAAGTTTATTGGGCGGTATGATTTCGCGTCTATAGCCAACTTTTGAAATGTACCTATTCACATTCTTAATGAATCTCTGAAATTCAATTGGCTAAATTTTTTTTAGATCTCTACAGTTTTTCGATCCCTTTCAAATTTTTAATCGGCAGGTAACGTTTTAATTGATCGCTCCAAAAAACTAATAATTTCAATATATTCAAATACGTTTAATGCTCCGTTTACAAATACCAAACCGTTATCACCCATTATAAAAAATGCTACCTACACCTTAATAATAAACTTGGCGGAAATTTTCTTTGTGAAATTATGATACCCTCGTTAAGTTTCCCAGCGACTCTGCGCCAAGCAATAGAGCGAAAAGTTTAAGATCAATATTATTTAAAACTGTTTATCTTTTTTATCTATGTAATTGAAAAATATATATTTAAACAATTACATAATTTAATGTTCCTCATATGCACAGTTTAAAATTGCGGTTTTACTTTGAAATTGGGGGAAAAATATGTTCAGCGTTATTTTTAAAGTAAAGGGTTATATTTATCAAATAATAAGATTCCAAACTTAACAAAAAGCCAATGTTCAAACTTCTGAAATAAATTTTATTTGATTTCCAAAATGTATATGAGGTGGTAACTTTTATCTGGTCACTGGTGTAAAATCTGTTGAAAGTATTTTTTCACTGTAATTCAGTGAAAATTTTAATAAAACAAATATCTGTCTTGAATGTTTTGTCCATAACTCAATCGCTTTTCCCTAATTTGAATTAAATATGTTATTCCTTGTTTAGCTATCTTTAGGAAAGTTAAACGCTATATTGTGTGATTGTATGCAAGACTTTCCTAAGTAAAGAAGTCAGGTCCTCATTAGAGTTTGACAGTGACATAAGATGTACTTCTTCCGCACTTTATATTCGGTATATATCATGCTATTACTATGTCCAGAATAGATAGTTGCTTTTTTAACCCTACAGATGTCGTTTCTGCTTAAGTAAAGCAGTTGTTTTCCTCTACATTGACAGATATTTGGCCTAATTGAATTGAGTTATCTGTAAACGTGACAAACTCTGTCTGTATTTCATTAACTTTCCGAGCTGTTATGATTGAAAAATATGAACATTTGGAAATTTTTATACTCTGCCGCTGATCCAAAATATAATACCAAATGGTATATTAAAAATTTTTAGAACTAGCTTCAATCTTTATACAAGTAAAGGAATTATTTATTTCCAAATTGTGATTTCTGTCGAAATGTCTAAACTTTAGCCCACTTCTTGTATGATACTTTATCAAAGATAACCTTTCTCCTATCATTAGTGAATATGAAATTCGAAATATCATAGTCCCCAGATCGAGCCAAAGTTCTCAGATTGTTGCTTAATTTTTATTCATCTTTTGCAATAATTTATAAATTTCTACTTTATTATATTGTAAGACTATTAAAGATTTTGAACAAATTAAGTGTTAATATATATTTAAGTAAGTAAGAGAAAGAGAGAGAGATGGAGAGAGAGCAAAAAAAAACAAAAACAAAAAGCAACTACAGAAAAAAATAAATATATTTAAAAGTAACAATTATGCTTAATCCAAGTAGTAGTTATAGTTTAGTATATGTATATAAAATATATATTTAAGAAGGCACAAACAAATTGCATGTGCAATTTTATTAAATTTTATATATAAAAAAAAAAAACAAAAGCAAATCAAAATATAAAAAACAATGTTGAATTACCATTGAAATCTTGTAGAAATTACATTTATATATAGTTTTAAAAAAACATCTAATATATAATATAATGATGATACAATACAAAAATGTTAAAATTTATAAAAACTACTTACCCACATTTTTTTTTTTTTTTATAATTTTAAGTTAAATTTTAAATTGTGTAGTCTGCAAAATATAAATGATTAAATCAATTGTATATGTAAATGAATGCATGAAATATTAATTTTCCAAAGGCAAAGGCAAATGCAACCAACACAAACCAGACCCTTCAGCCTGAGTGAGTATATGTTCCTATGTATATGTCTGCCCACTGTGCTTTGAACTTAGTTTCGAAGCAACTCAACGCATTATCTGCGCGTTAATCTTAAACTCTAAAGCATACACAATCGACAATAATTCTACAAGTATTAATTCGCTTCACTTTAAACGATCGATGCTCAGAGATGTGCGCTCATTTGTATCTCATTTCTGGAGCAGTACGGTAACATTTGCTTGCGCTGTATCGCTATCGCTTTAATTCGAATTACTGTTTTGCTGATAAAGTTTCATTAATAAAATCAGTATTCTTTATAAGTTTTCGTGTGTGCATGTATTTTGAATAAAGAAAAAAGAAAATGGTCAAATTAAAAATTCTACTAATCGTCGCTTTAGTGATCTTCAATTTTACAGCAATTTTTGCTCAAAATAATGGTAACGTTTAATTTTACATTCATTTTATTTAAATATGCATGCTGATATTGGAAAAAAAAGATTAAAATTTGTTTTCTTTGTACAGTACATCAACACGATAGCCATCATGATGAGCATGAACATGAACACGATGAAGATGAAGATTTTCAAACCAATAGCATTGATGAGCATAATGTAAAAGTTAGTGAAAATCGTTTAGCTGCACAAATTTTTGCCATAATGGAACATTACAAGCAAAAAGATCCTGTTGGTTTTCCCAATGCTCCCATACCCGATCCCATTGATATACCGGATATGAAGAAAAGTTTGGGCATGGCAAATTTGAATATGATGCAAGTGAAAGCATATGGATTATCTAAATTTCGTATAGTCAATATTAATGCAGATATGAAGGCAATGAAGGTATGTACGTAACAATCTTTAAAATATAATTTTATAGTGAAAACTAATTTTAATAATGCGATAAGAAGTTTTTAAAAAAATAATTAATTTTTTTTTTTAATTAATGACGCGTATATTTACTCTACTTAAAATCATCGCTCTATCTCAGCATATTCTAAAGGGAGTGATAAGAAATGCAAAAGCTTTAAAACAAAATTCACAATAAATATGAAATAATCAATGATGCTAGCGAAAATATTTAGTGAAAAAAGTAAACAAATAGTATTTAGAATACGACAGAGCTAAGAAAATAAATTGTACATTAGAATAACTTGTTTTAAGGGCTTTTTCGGTATTCCCAATCTAATACTAGAATAGTTACTTTTAATAAGCGTTAAAATACCGAAAAATCTCAAACTCAATTCTGAAAGTGCTAAGCGGATCCGTATTCCCAGAATTTCGTATTGAGGGCTTTATTGAATATTAAATTATATTATGTAATTAGTTGCCTTTAATTAATACAAACTAGAGTTGTGCAATTAATCGTTTAATCAAGAATTCTGATTAATCAAAATGCTTGATTAACAAATCAAAAAAGCAAATTATTCGATTAAGTATAATTTTGATTAATTAAAGTTGAAATTAGTCAATTAGTCAAGATTTTGCAATATTTGCGTTTAAAGTTTTCGTGGCTTATTAAATATTTTGTTGTTGTAATATCGTAAAGTTTGTGTACCTACTATTTATTCAGAGAACTTTAACTACTTAATTTATATATTAAAACAAGTTTTTAATCTATGTACGTAACGAAGGTAGTTGTGGAAAATTTCTTGTTACGATTCAATTCATAGCTAAAGTATTTTTAAATTTTTTTTATCAAAAAACTTAAATTTATTAACCATTGAAACCAATTTCGAATTGAAATGTAAATTAGTATCCAATTTTCCAATGCGCAGTATTGACCGATTCCAAAATAATATTCAAATCGACTTTTTTGTCGCTTTTCAAAAAGTTGAAAGGAATTCAATAAAGGCTTGCTTCTTTGATTTACTGCCACGTCAGTTTTAGTCATATCAACATAATATTTTGATGGAGGCTAGAGGAGAGACTGTAGTATTTATAGAAATGATTTGCGAAAAAATGGTGCTTCCACGCAAGTGCCCTTATTGCACCTAGGTACCCAATAAAATTCTGAAAAATATTTTGAAAAACGGTCGTCACAGTAGAAAACTGAAAGTATGCTTATTTCCATTATCCATTCAAACAGTGCAGAAAAACTCTTGGTCTAACCACAGCCTTAATACAAAACACACACCTCCACCGGACATCGATGCTATAAATAATGAATTCAATAGTAAGAGATTTTAACCAAATTTGCTTGATCCCAAGTGATCGAAAATAAATCATAAGCTACTACATTTTCTTATCTTATTTGTTGTAAAGTAAACTTAGACAACAATGAAACCCTCTTATTTACTGTTTTTCAATAATTTTTCAAATAAAATTTTGCCTTACTTACTTGCAGGTCGATGCTGGCATACAACTTGATGAGATGATCGTGAAAGGCTTGTACACTCTCAGTTCATTCTTTTCGAAAGCAAACGGCCCCTTCACTGTCACGCTAAAGAAAGTGCTCGTTAAGGGTTTTGCAACGCTGGCGGTCGAACGTGATGGTCATCTTACGACAGAACGCATTAAAATGGACATAAGCTTTGCTGACATGGCTATGGATTTCCAAAATCTTGGTTTCCTTGGCACAGTCTTCCAGAGCATTGTCAATTCGGCACCAAATCTGGTATTCGATGCCATGAAACCGTTCATGATGCAAGAGGCTGACAAGAAACTGCGTGAAGAGATTAACTCGAATATTGAAAAGTTAATGGGTGATCGACGTTTGCCCAACTCAATTACTCCGATCGACATGGCCATCGCTGAGGGCAGAAAAAAGGTACGCGCTATGGGCTATGATCCATATCGTCTGCCTGATTATAACCGTACAGTGGGCGTTTTTAGTGTACAATTGGCCAACACTTGGATCTCGGGCGTTTCAAGTTTCTATCGCGTCGGTGGAATGGCTATTGCAATGGAAAATAATACAGTGGCGCTGCGTTTCCAAGTGGGCACACAGCAGATTATTGGTGCTGGGCAATGGGAGGTAGGTTTTGGGCTGATGTCACGTGTAGGGCATGTACAATTCACGTTGCAGCATATACGTCTAACGGTCGATGTGAGTCAAGCGCTGGATACACGCAAAAGGCCACAAATTAATGATCTGCAAATCGATATGGGTAACATACAAGTGAGATGTGATGGTGCTGGCACGCTTGATTATGTTATGGAATTTGTGGTGAATGTACTGCCAAATATGTTGCGTTATCAGATAATGGATGCGTTGGAGAATCCAATTAAAATGCGTATACAAGAAAAATTCAATAACATTGATGTGGAGAAAGCGATTAAAGATAATTTCGAGAAATTCCAGACGTTGGGAAAAGATTTTTCGTTCGATTTTAAAGTTTGAAAATTAAATACGAAATACTCTTGTAATTTATAGATTTAATAATTATGATATTTCGATTATATGATACAGATACATACGTATAAATACCTTTTTTATAAAGCAATTTATTTTAAATACGATTTAAATCTTATTTTTTATATAAATAAGAATGGTTTGTTAATCCTTTGCTAATTCTGCTCATCTAAACTTAAGGATCCTTCACTGCAAAGCACATCACTTGTAATTTCATGCAGCTTTTCACATGCTCCAGTATTTCATCTGCTTTTCTCAGTTGCTCGCCATTTAAAGGAGGTTTGATAGCTTCCAAAGCTTCGAGAAAATAATTTCTAAAAATACAAAAAACATATAACACAACACTCAAAACCCTCGATAGATTATAATGAATTAATTTATACTTACTTTCCCGTTTCATTTGTATAGAATTTAAGTGCATCACGTATCAATCGTATATCCACACTTGCCTGTATTGCTCCCGTATAGCTAAACTCTTGTACGCAACTCATAAGGCGTGCCAACTCCTCGGAGACAGTTAACACGATGGGTTCCAATATGGGACGCAACAGTGCCGGTGAAATTGTATAGATTTCAGAGTATACACCAACCAAATTATCGCAACATTCATGCGCATACGGACGTAGTTTCCCAATTTCCATTTCATTATCCCATTGGAAACGACCCAAGTACATAGAAGGTTCGACAGTACCCACCAGTGGATCACCTTTATGTTCAACGTAGGCTTCAAGTAAATTAGTGAAGAGCTGATTGACCGAATAACGTGAGGTTTCAATAGCTAAAGTGGGCAATGGATAGCCATATCTATGAGAAAGAGAGAAACTCAAGATTTAAATTGAATCTAGTTTCACAGTAACACTTGTTCTTACTTAACAAATATTTCGCCAACATGCGGAAAGAAACTCTTATTGCAATAGGCGCAATTGGCCAAACAGCACAGCATACGCTGTTCCCATGTGACCACAGCAGAACTCCAGAAACGACCAGATGAAGCACCACTATTATTGAGTTGTTGTATATTTGGAAAGCCCAATAGTTGTGAGACATTATGCGT
The DNA here is from genome assembly GCA_963691655.1 of Toxonevra muliebris. NCBI lineage: Eukaryota > Metazoa > Arthropoda > Insecta > Diptera > Pallopteridae > Toxonevra > Toxonevra muliebris. The sequence continues at coordinate 45,116,088 of OY829329.1, forward strand.
AGGAGTTTCTTCGTCATGCGACTGATAAGCGAGCTCTTCAATAACGCCACAAAATGTTGAAAGAAACTCTTGCAATCTCTGTGACACTTCACGTTGACCATCAGACTGAGGCTCCAGAAGATTACCCTCTCTGTTTAAATATATATAAAATGTGATTTTCTCAAAAAAATATGGTAAATTGGAACCAAAATAAGTATATTTCATTAGGATCACGAGTGTTTCATATCGGTTTTGGTTTCTATCATTCATTTAATTCATTCTCCTTACCGAATTTCTGAATTCATGCATGTGGTCTGCGCATCATCCAACGTCTCGGTAAGCAACTCTTCCAGACTTGCTGGCAGCATCGTGGCACCTGGAAAATCTTCTACACCCATATCCCATGTCTCTTTTTCACCCAATTTCTTGCACCGATCTGTAGCCCTTTTGAATGTTATCGAAAAACAGAATAAACGTATTTCATCAATTAACTTTTGTATAATATCCAGTGCATCCGATGGTAAGTCCAAACGTATTAGAGTAGCATAAGTTATCCGTGTGTAGCGCAGACATTGTGATATCCAAGGTAAGAATTGATGTGTTGCCGATGATGAACCAATAGGCCATGCCAATCCGGTGGTTTGCCGTAAAGTGCGTAAGTCAGATGCAATTAGGATGGCGATGCGTAGGTAAACACTAAACTTTTCAATTGCATTTAATATCATACGCTGTAAATGATAATAATAAATATAAAGAACATTTTTTTCATGTTAAAGTTTAAGTGTAAAATGTCATACCTTAAAATCACCGGGCTTAGGATCATGTGGACCGCGTAATTCTCCAGTAAAATACAATTGTCCCAAGCGCCATAAATCTGGCAATTGTGAGGCAGCAATATCACAAATTTCTTCACAGAATAACACTCGACTGGGAGCTTGATTCGGATCACGATTTTTAGATTCTGAAATTTAATTTGGGGAATATTTCAGCTAACTTACGGGGGGAATAGGGTTAGACGGTTCAAAAATAGATTTTTTTAATTTCATAAATTGTTAGTAAAACCATTGAAAAATATGTTCCCAAAATTTTAAATCAAAATTCCGACTCGTTCTATTGTTATAAGCAGCGTGGCCGTTGATGAATTTCAAAAAGTTGCAAAAAAAAGTGTCACTGAGAATAAAAAAGTCTCATCCAATATTTTTTTAATAAAAGGAACATTTATTTCATTTCGCAGCAGTTTGCATATAAAAAAACTGTATTGATGTATTGAAATAGCCCAGTCGGTAGAGTAAAAAATGCACCAAAAGTCCATAAAAATTTTTAACTGCGATTTTTTTCAGTAATTGTTAATGGGGGTTGATAGATGGAAAAACCACAAAAATCAGTTCTGGGGTTGCAGAGCGAAAAAAGCCTTTGGTGAAAAAAGCCTTTTTGTACTAATAACTGCTTAACCGTTGGAGATATCAAAAAATTATGCACACATAAAAAGCTTCAGTGATTTTCTAAAACAAAGGTATTATGTAATTTTTTCGTATATGCCATAGTTTTCGAGATATTCAATATTTAAGAAATTGCAAATTTAGTACATTTTTGTTTATTTGAATGTTTGAGTGCGGAGCCTATGGGAAAAATTGAATTACTCGAAAACCAAACAAGCTAGGAAGAACAATCAAAAAGGGCTTTGGAGTGAATATAAAGTCCAACATCCTCTGCCATTTTTATTGACAACGGATAATTTTTTGTATACAAAAATAACAATATAAGGTAAATGCAGCTAATTCCGTGCTATTTTACTAAAATAAGGAAAATAAGAAATTTCGTATATTTTCCAAAAATATTTTTATTTGAGATTGTTTACAATACTTAAAGATTATGTTTCTGTATTGACACTACTTAAATCCCGTTAGTTTTTTAAAAACCTGCATTAGGTTATCAGTTTATCAAAAATCGTTATAAAGTGCGCACGTTTTATTGTTTCGCGTAGTGAAGCATCATAATTTGAATAAGACTATTAAGAGCTATTTATAAGTATAAACCCATTTTTATTTTACTAGTTCGACCAGATTTGACGTCAATTTTCAATTTCTGTGTATTTAAATATAATTTGAAGCGTAAAATAAGCCAAAAACTGCATTTAGTAATGGCACGGAATTAGCTGCATTTACTTTTGAACGTGAATCTAATTGCGTGCGTAGCACGTAGCGTCATGTTTTGAACTTTTTTTGAACTTGCGTACATGCTAGTTTGACAAGTTTTTAACCAATCGTTTTGAAAATTGGCAGTTACTTTCTTCATAGTATGACGCTCTATAAGAACCTAAAATTGGAATATTATCATTATTTAAAAAATTTTTTTTTTTTGCAAAGTTGCAAAAAATGACAAAAAATCATACTTTTTGTTTTGACCCCTGTAAAACCTCGTTTGATTTCAGATGAAAATTTCGGCTTCCAGGATTTACGCAAAATGCTGAGTCTGATTGTGACCTGCAATATAGGGTCGCTAATATTTTCGGTGTTTTTCGAGTAAATTCTTCAAAAATTGTAAAGTATATACTTAAAAATATGTATAAAATATTCTCAAAGTTTCAATAAATTATATTCATTTTTTATACTATTTATAAAAAAATTCATGAAAATCATTGAAAAAACGCTGTCCTATCCCTATTTCCCCCCTTAAAACATTTTTAGTTAGGTTTTTAGTAAGGTTTGCATTAGCTTTGTTTTAAATGAGCAGTTTTCTGCGCGATAACTAACGCGAGAGGAAATTAAAATATGAAAAACAACAACAAATTATGTTGGATAACCGAGTATTTAAAATCAGCGCAGAAGAAAAGTCACTTTTTCTCTTTATATGTCTCTTTCTCTCTCTCTCTCTCTCGCAGTATCTATATGATTAATGGCTTTTGTTCGGAAGAGAAAAAAATAGCTAAAATGTCAAAATGACTCTCAGTGCAAAAAGAGCAAACAACTGGATAAACAAATGAGAGTCATATTTTAATAACACGATAAGCTATTAAATAAAAAATTTAAATAAAAACATTCAAAATTTGCATACAAATTTGGTTTTTGGTGCCAAAATTTAATGAATAACTGAACCCTTTACAGTGTTGATGAACATCTCAACTATAATTGAGTAAAAACCTGAACTCAAAGAATTGCTACTGAAAAGAAAAAAATTTTAACTGTTTAAATTTGTTCATAAAAGAATTAAATTAAAATTGATTGTGAAAATTCGGAAATTATGTAATAATTTGTTTTGTTTTGGTTTCTATTTCAGAATTTTATCTTTTTAATTTGGCTTTATTAATATTGAATTTTTAACTGAGCTCAGTTCGGCTTAACCCGGTGTCAATGAACATACTTTTTGTTACACCGCCAATGAACTGGGTGTCTGACACTCGAGAAACAATAAATCCATAAAAAAAAACAAGATTTTTTTTAATTTCATAAAACATATTTTAAATGCAGAAAATAAAAAAAAAAAATAAAATAAAAACATTCTCTTAAATATATTTTTGAAAAAAAAAGATAAGATCAACAAAATAAACATAAAATTAACTGAATAACTCGGGTGTAATACACCCATGTTCATTGGCGTCGGGTTAAAGCAATATGAAGCATTCACTGAACACTTTTTCTGCACTTTTCTATTCTTGCTTGAGATAAAGTACTCAAAGCTTACGCTTTTAAAACAAAATAGTTTTTGAAGAAGTTCACTATCGTATAACTATTACTTACTGTCTTGTCCACTGGCTTCTTTATTTGTATACTGTTCAAAAGTCTGTTTAAATGTTAGTTCCAGATATTTTGCACGGGCTTCAATTGCATCCCAAGCAGGATCAATGTTGCGCAGGCGATCGCCTATGGCTGTACCACTTTGTTGAACCTTAAAATATAAAAATAAAAAATAAAATTAGTTGAAATTCGGATTTTGAATTGAAAATATGTGTATAAATTATAACTTTAAAGAACGATAATGCACGTGGGAATATTTCTGCTTTTACAATTTAAGTCTGGTTAATAGTTTATAATCCGTTCAATGAAAATTGATAACCCAAGAATACTTATCGTATATTTAATTATATTTATTGTATAGTTAATTTTTTTAATAGAAAAGCTTAAAAATCGTTTTGTTGAAAAAAAAAATTTGAATTATATCCGTAACTTGTGACTTTGTGCCCATGCCACGAACGAACTCAACATTTTTTAGAATTTTTTATGGATTTGTTACAGTGAAAATTTTACCTTTAGAATCTCATTACATTTTTTTTTCAAAATCAGATATGACGTCTTTTACATTTTTGGCCACCTTCGTTAGACTGTGAGCAGTACTGAAGGTCAAGGCTTTTTTTGCACACAGATTGGGTTGTGTATTTAACTCCAAAAACAGGGAATAAAAATTGTTACCAGTGCTGGGATCGTTTTAGTAATGCATTGGTATATTTGGCACTGGAGTGTTGAGAGCACACTGAATCAATACAATGGACGTAAACACATGTCTGAGGTCTACATAGATCATTTAATATCATTGGGAATGTAATGATAATGATGAACATCACCATTATAGTTTTAAATGATAGTCAAAAATGAAGTCTAATGCGTATGCATTTATGTCTAATATAAACTCACTTCTAAACTAGTCAACGCCTTAATCAGTTTCTTCTGTTGCTCCACGCTTTGTGGCATCTTTACGACCTTTTCGTGCAACTGTTTTCGTATATGCAGAATGCGCTGATCAACTTCCTCTAGAACTTTGCGAAAAATCTGCAATTATAGGAACTTAATGTACTGCCTTACACATTACAAGCAAAGTTAATAAACTAAAACATACAGGAATTTCTGTTTTCCCAAAAAGATTTTTTGCACGTGAATAATCATTCACCACAATATCATATTCTCCAGCCTGAGCGCGTCTATCCACTGAATTGGGCAGACAAAATAGAAATTTGTGACGCGATAGTGCAAAGAGAACTGCACGTGTTGAGTCTGCTTTTTCTTTACGCAGCAAAACGTCGGTGAAAATATTTTGCGACTCCTTGATGGAACCTTAAAATTAAGTAAATCAATTATAAATATTATTTTACTGAAATAAAATATCAAACTTACTCTTTATTGAACTCTCCAACACATTCAACGGCTCGTTACCATACAGACGATTATCCTCTTGCAATTTATCGCGTATATTCATCATCGTATCCAGTTGATCGATTACTGAGCCAGCATTCGATTTAAGAAAAGATAGTTGGCCCTCCTTCTGGCTTTCCACTTTACGTTTTAAATATGCTAAGCCTGCCTTAAGATCCTCAAACGATGTTGCCAAATGATTCTCTAATAAAAACCATGCAGGTGAGAAGTTCTCTTGTGACAAATCACCGCTGGCATCGGGAAATAGGTCACGCAAATCTTCAGGTATCTTTTGTTCATTGCCCTCAATTGAGAGACCTAAGGGATCCTCCTGGGTGAGGACAGACTGTGCCAGCGTACGTCGTCCCCATGCGAAATTCTGTGATGGTGATTCTTCTATCCATACAGCCGATTCTTTGAGTGGTCCAATGGTTTCATGATAGGCACGAAATTGCACAGTGGATGTACCGATACCACCACTTATGGTCGTCACAATGATGTCACCTTTTCCTTTGGCCGAACCAGTGCGCGCAATTATTTTGTTGGGTGATTTCCATTCAGCTGAGAGCAGGCAATCGGAATCACAGATTTTTAAGCCTACATTTTTTTTAAAGGGGAGGTGCGAGTTTAATAATTTGGATTTGTTTTGTATAATTGTATTTACTCACCTATTAAATCAGTCGGCCTTGTTCCTAAAAATTCTCCACGAATTGTTACGCGTGTTCCTGGTGGGCCTTCTTTGGGAGATAGTCCCGTAACCACAGGTTGTGGAGCCATCGCACTTTAAAATTCTAATTGGAAATTAAAATTATTTTATTTCAATGATAAACGAATAATTACTCCCAACGAATCTATTTCTTTTTCTAAGCTCTCAAAATTTCGCAAGACAAATATCAAAGAGCAGCAGCCGCTCTAAAGGGTTGCTCTTTCTAATACTTAAAAAGTATTATCGAAAAACACTTCTTTCACATTAGCCTGATCCCAAAGTGTATTAATACAGTAATCGAGCTACTGACATTTTTCTCACAACAGACAACACTATTAACATTAGCTGCTAAATATTATCTCTCCCATTTGTTTGCACAATACATTACAGAAAAATATTCGAAGACCTGAAACCGATGTGTAAAATTAACCAACACAAATTGCTTTTTAAATCTTTGGCTTTTACAGATTTGTGCTTCTATTTATTCATTACTAAATATCTCGTATTTGTTTTATTGTAATAAATATTGTAAGTGGTAGTTCACATGGGCGCAAGCATGAACGCCTATCTGAAAGAGAGTGGTAGAAAAAATAGGTAGTCAGAAGAAGACAGGCGAGTTTCTAAGTCTTTCTTAATACCTACTTTCTCTACCTCTCTCTTTCAAATAGGCGTCTAACTACTGATATTTTTCCCGAAAAGTTTTATACACCAAAATGCAACTCTACAAAATTCTGAATTGTGATATTTTGTTTTGACCCCTTGTTTATTAGCACATCTCGAATTTCTGACATTCTAACTAATATATGACGTTGATTAGGTGATTTTATTGTCGCTGTGGAACACCGAAATTCCTGAGGAAAAATGGATGACGTTGCCTCTGCGCAAAGTGAAAATGAGAATCTACGGAAAATTCGTGGTCGGCTGCTTCAGTGGGAAGCTAAAACAAATGCTCTCGCAGCGTTAAATGTGCAACAGGAAGAATATTTAGATGTGCTGGCGAATGCATGGCGAGATGACGTAGAGGTAAGTGCCAAATAAAAACGTTAAATGTTTATTACATGTATCTGAATTTTCAGAGCCCACCAAGCAAAGCTCCTGCTGACGTCAAAGTTGTCGACGCACAAACAAACAATGATTCTACAGCAGCATTCAGTGTTTCCTCACAAGAGCTTCAAAATCTTCCAGCACCTGGAATTGATACAACTAGCGACTTTTTGCTTTGGTATGATCGTGTGCATGCTGAGATACATCAACATGCGGATGCCGCTTACCATCGATACTTGCAACAGCTTGAGTTGCGCAGTTCTGAGTGCAGAAGTATGCTGGAACAGATTGCCGATGCTATGGGCAGACTGAAAACACTCAGTGGCGAGTACGAATTAGTATCGCAAAAGACAAGTGCGCTCAATACTGCAAGTGAACAATTGCTCGATGAACAGCAAAAGCTACAGCAGCTGGGCGATGAGATACATCGTCGTCTGCATTACTTCAGTCAAGTGGAGCTGTTGTATCAGCGTCTACAAAGTCCAACGCTTTCGGTGGCCAGCGAAGCGTTCCGTGAGTGCCTCAATCGAATTGATGAGTGCTTAGAATATTTGCGTGCGAATGTGAGTTCCATATTTATTATAGTTACCGGATTAATGCTAAACTAATTCTTCTCTTTTCCACTAGCCAAAATTCAAAGATTCCGCTGCTTTCACTGTCAAGTACAAGCATTGCTTAGCTAAGGCTGTGACTCTTATGAAGAACTATACCACAGTAGTAATGGCTCAAGCAACTGAGGCGACGTTACACCCGAAACAGTCGTCTGCATCAGCACAAGCAGCCGCAACAGGTACTACCGATTCAAAGCGTAGTCAAACTTCACCCGATGCTGCTTTCGCTTTATACTATGGTAAATATCAAACTTCAGCTGCTAAAATCAAGCGTGTATCACAGCTGGTGGAAACACGTCTCCAACACAGCCCCGAGTATGAACAATTGCTGTCCGAAATGCAGCAGAATTACTTAACTGAACGTGCGGCTATTATGTCACCTGCTGTCGATAAAGCTATCAAGGATTTAAAGGCCTCACATAAAGGTGACCATTGCTCGTTAATGCGCAGTACATGCGCTTTTCTTGTGCATGTTTGCCAGGATGAACAGCGTTTGTATTTTCAATTCTTTGCGCTGGGAAGCGAACAGTTAACGTAAGCATGAAATTTTTACTTAAAAAGTTGTATGCTGCAGTGTAATGTTTTATTTTGTTTAGTGTTTATTTAGAAGGCTTATGTACCATACTTTATGATACTATGCGCCCGTTTATCATACACATCAATCACTTAGAAACATTAGCAGAAATTTGCTCTATTTTGAGAATTGAAATGCTGGAAGAACATGTGCAACAAAATCGTAAGTATTAACTGTTATCAAACAATATAGAACATACAGAAAGATCTTGGCATCTCCAAAATCAGTAAACACTAAAAGAATTTTTCAGGAATTAAAACTTTCATACAACTTCTAAAAACTTATTTAAGTCGTTATTTAAATTTGTTGTATTGTTTTCACAACTTTTTAAGCGATTTTAAATGATATTCTGCGTAAATTCGGCCTACGAAGTAAATTCAAAGAGGAGCAACAACAATGTAATTGGGAGCATTAAATTGCTCTCATTGGCCGAATCACTCGAGAGATCATTTGAAACTACATCAAACTCTCTTTTACATTTCTTACGTGCTCTACACAAGGACATCAAAATCATTTAATTCCATTTAGGTATATACTGCAAATATTTGCTCCGTTTTTATTACATAATTTCCACACAACTTTGATGAACATATATTAGCCGTTATTTTGCTTTAATATTTTTCGATTTTTAAATCAATGAACGGCGGTGTGGCAATTTGTGATCACTGTGTGTGGTTTTGTCATTGCCTCTTGGTAGGTTGTGCTTGTGCACTTTCTTATAATTCTTATTCATTTCGTATCGAAAGGAAAATAAGAAGGTTATTGGAATTAACCACCAGGCCAAGACGGGAATTGAACCCGCAACCTCCCAGTTTGTACATTACCCACTAAACTATCGAAATATGAAGCAGGAAATGCATTCATCCTTTCTCAGTATTAGAGTTCATCTTCAATTTCGATTTGAAAACATTTTTGAATTCTTTTTGTACTTTTGTACCAGAGCTAAAGTAGCAAAGCAGAAATGAGTGCATAAACAGGATGTGATTGAGTACGAAACTCTGTGTTACAACCCACCATGCATATGTTCTTTCTGTATATTTTAGATTCATTCATTTTTATATAATTTATTTAAATTTTAGCTGACGCACTGGAAGCCTTTGCAGCAACTGCCAATCAATTGTTGCAGGATGTGCAAGAGCGTTTGGTATTTCGTGCTCACTTGTATTTACAATCAGATATCTTAAATTATAATCCATCTGTTGGCGATCTTGCCTATCCAGACAAATTAGAAATGATGGAGGTAATAAATAATGAAGTCAAAGTTCATATTTCATATTTTTATTACAATCATCTAAATTTGCTTTCAATTACAGAGTATTGCGCTTTCATTGCAAGAACCTCAACAATTACGTCGGTCTGACTCTAGATCTTCATTAATATCAAGTGTATCCAGCGCTATTGATACTGAGAGTGTGGATACAGCATATAGAGCTAGAAATATGAGTAAGTTTTGAGTGTGAATGAATATATTAGAAGTATTAGAATTATTTGCACTATTTGAATTTCTTTGTGTCTATTAAATTACAAAAATATTTTTGTATTACAGATTCGCCTGCGGATTTGCATGGCATGTGGTACCCAACAGTGCGACGTACTTTGGTCTGTCTATCACGACTCTATCGCTGTGTCGATCGTCCAATATTCCAGGGTCTCTCTCAAGAAGCTTTGAAGTTGTGTATACAGAGTGTTTCTTCAGCAGCTTCAAAAATTACGGCAAAAAAGGTAAATTTCTTTACAAATTAAATTGATATAATTTTAATTAGTTGTGAATTATATTCCATTACATTTCAGACTCCTATCGATGGTGAACTCTTTGAAATCAAACATTTACTTATACTGCGTGAACAGATCGCTCCATTCCGTGTTGATTTCACTATCAAAGAGACTTCATTGGATTTTAGTAAAGTAAAAACAGCTGCTTTCGGTTTGCTGCACAAGCGAAAGCAACTTTTCTCTATGGGCAGCAATAATGCGCTACTTGAGTTTTTGCTCGAGGGAACACCACAAATCAAAGAGCATTTACTTGACTCACGCAAGGAGGTTGATCGACAATTGAAAACAGTGTGTGAACAATTTATTAAAGATGCCGTCAAAATGTTAGTGGGACCGATTATAACATTTCTGGATAAAGCACAAGCACTGCTGGCAAATGAAACGAAGGCAACAGCCAGTAATAGTAGTTCTGGTGAAGATAAGAATTCAACTTCTACTAAAATCAGTTACGCTTTGCGTCAAAGTGCTTGGGCAAGCCCACAGCAAATCAGCAGCATCATTCAAGAGACGCAGCGGCTAATCAAAGGTAAATTGGCAACGCTTCAACGTTCGATGCAACTCTATTTGAGTAATCGCGATACAGAGTTCATTATTTTTCGGCCGATACGTGTAAGCTTGGCAATCTTTTTTAGAATGTATATGAATGCACCTTAATCATTTTACTATTTTCCATTACAGAACAATATTATACAAGCTTTTGTAAAGCTTGAGCAATTGCTCACCACAAATGGGTATAATAGCGATGACATGATCATTACCAGCTGCCCATCGGCTGAACAAGTTTCCATTTTACTTTCAAGCGCAAGTATTTTAGCTGCTGAAAGCATTGTTAATTTTTCTGCTGCAGCAGCACGCAAAATAAGCACTTCCTCGAATGACGAAATTGGCACTCCAACAACAGCTCAACGTAAAATGAGTTTTGAAAAGCGCGTTTCATTCGAAGATGGTCCAACGACAACAGCGCAAACAATGGAAAATCTGCCTGAAATGCCAGAATCAGGTAGTAGTTCAGCGGCCTCACCAGCGCCGCCACCAGCATCTGCGGAAAGTGCAGGAATTGTTGATGTGAGAGAAAGTGAATCTGCAGCTACTGTGCAGGGGTCTTCAGTGGCAATAGTGTGATCTTGTTTTTGTATCCATTTTATATTTCCCCATTTACATTATACTTTTTATGTTATTTGATAAACTATTTAAAAGTTTTTTTAGTCCTACCATTATGCAATATAATCCTTTAAAATATTCTAGTATATTTATGAATATGTTACATAAATTATATTAAATTAATATATAGGCCTGACTATTGCAGGCAAAATATTTCATATGTATAGCATAACATTGTCAGTCGAGAGGTGGCACCACAAAAACTGAATTTTTCTATTTACTTTTTGGGGCATCGACTTTATTTCGTTGGCAACGAGTCGTTGTTTTGTTCCTAGTATGGTGTAAAAAAAACGGAGAGAAAATGGTACATTGTTCCTCCATTGTTCGCTTTCCAAAAACTATCAAAGTTGGATTGGTAAAGTGTTCAGACTTATTAGATGCCATGGATCGGACTTTAAAATGAGCCATTTTGTATTTTAACGGTTTTAGAAATTGACCAATGCACTGACGACGAATCAGTTAATGCAACCATGATCAGTAAGAGAACGGAATTTTGACAACAAAACATTAAATCACCACTGACCTTTAAAACATCACTCAAAAGAGGCAAACACTATCTACCATCTGCTCCATTTTGTTATACTGTGAATAAAATCTTGTCCCATTGGATAGTTCACAGTATTACCTGAGCCCTATTGCGAATCTTGATCGGCTGTCGAATTTACTGCGGTATTGTAGCATAAAATTAATGAAATTAACTAATTTTTTCTACTAAAAATATATTGTGTTTTTAAATTTATAAAAAAATTAAGCGGATCAATCCGAAAGTTTCGAGCGGCTGGCAGTCAACTCTGACCGATTAAGTCGGCATTCATAATCGCCAACTAAAATTATTTGATCGTTGATCGAGATTCGCAAAAGACTCTTAAAATCGAACGATTCACTCACCCCTCTGTCTGGGTTCTCGAGTCGTTCTGTGTGGGGCATAAGTTTTTTCCCAAACATTTATGATGTCAATAATATTCACTGGGTTATTGTGTTTTTTGACATTTCCTGTAATTAATTCATGGTTGCATTCGTGTGTCCAAGTATATATGTAAATATACATAGACCGTAATTGCTCCAACTCATCATAAAGCATTAGGTTATAAAAAACTTCGTTTAGTGATAAATAATTGTGACGAAATATAAAATGGTGAACAATTTTATATGTTTAATTTGTTTGTGTAGCATATAATTTCCTTAAGCAAAAGCTAATTTTTTATAAATGCTTCATTTGCTACCCTTTTTCATTAATACCGAAGCACTGTTCATTTCACTGTACGTGACCCGAACGTCGCATTTCGTTTGTCTTTCATTCGTGTCAAAAAATGGTGTTGATGGGAAGAAAAAACGCGTGAAAATCAAGTGGAAATGTGAAAAATTTTTATTAAAATAATTTAAAGTGCTCAGAAAATACAACGTAAAACGTTCTTTAAATTGAATTTGAAGAAGTGCAACAGAAAATAACTAAATAGTGAAACAATACAAAATAAGCGGCACGAAAACAAAAACAATATAAAGCTATAGCTGGCAGACCCAGAGCAGCGTCACAGCTGCACCCAAAAATTCTCGAAGGAAATATATGTAGAAAAAATTAATTTTCTGTTGGGAATTAGCAACTAAAATCATTTTCTTTTATCATTTATTGATTTAATTGAAATTTGAGTGTAAACAGTGTGAGTGTAGGGGTATATTGTAATAATTGCATTAAATTGGCGCAATAAAAATTACGCAGATAGAACTCATCGTTGTAGCAGCGCTGGAGCAGAGAAACATCACTGAAGTGTGGTGGTGGCGGCAAATTGATCGATTTTTTCTTACTATTCTTTTTTATTCAAAGTACTGCGGCTTTGTCGTAGTTGTTGCTGTTTTACTGTTGTTGGTGTGGGACGAAAATAATAGTAGCGGGCTGTTTGCATTTTGTTGAGTTAAAAAGCATTGAAGAACATTTTGCAAACGGAGGCGCAGCGCACAATGGCAGCGCCGACAGAAGCAGCGACCGAGGCAGCGGTATTAGCAACAACATCAGCAGAACACAAAGAAGAAGAAGTGGTAGTAGCAGCAGCTGAAGAAAATGCAATAAAAGCAAACACCGGAGGTGAAGGTGAAAGACAAACAGATAAATTACAAAGCAAGAAGAGTCTTGATCTGAGTGTAGGAGAGAAGATGGCTGAAGAAAGTGCAGTAGTGGTGGATAAAAGCGGAGTGATCACCAACACAGTAGTTGCTAAGCCTCCTGCAATTAATGGACAAATGGAAAAAGTAATGAAAACAAATGAAGATATAATAACAGAAGTGAAAAGTGCTGTAGAAGAAGGTAATAAAACTGCAGTAGAAAATGCAACAGAAGCAGTAAATCACTCGCAAATACAAAATAAATCTTTGAGCTCAGCAGATGTAGATGCTAAAAGTACTCCAAGACGCAGTGATAAAGGTAAAGTTTTAATTGTTTAGTTGACAATACTTCAATTTATTTTGTGCATTTTCATGCAAACTCTTTGTCTTCTAGATAAAAATCACAAAAAGAAAAAGAAGGAAAAAGATCGTGATCGTGAGAAAGATAAAGATAGAAGTAAAGACCATCGTGATAAGATTCGTGATGAGGAGAAAAAGCTATCTGAGCGCAATTCTAAAGAGCATAACTCTCATGGAAGTAGCTCAAGCGGAAACAAAGATAAAGCAGCAGCAGCAGGTGGGGGAGGAGGTGGAAGTAGTAATAAATCACGAGATAGTAAGAGAGAACGCGGCGATAAGTTAAAATCAAGTGCATCTTCATCCACGCCTCATAACAGAGATGGAAAACACAAATCTAAAAATGGCGAGCGGGAAAAGGATAAAGTAATGATTTAAATTTTAAGCAACCCATTATTTTGTTTACAATACATATTTTTATTTATTTGCAGAATATATCTTCGTCCTCGCGTTCTTCATCGCAAAACAGACGCCGAAGTTCGGATAGTAGTCGTGGTAGTCATGCTAGCTCAACAAAGTCCAATAGCAAGATTGCTGATCCACGCCAGATTTTGGCAGAAAAGCAAGATACAAAAGTGGAAGATGTAAAGCCTCTAATAAATTTAATAAAAGTAGAAGTAACAGCAAATGCTACCACTACAACTAATAATGATGAGAAACGAATGAACAATGAAGGTGCTGTAAAAGAAGTAGTTAACACTGAAGAATTGAAGAAAGATATAAAGCTGGAAATATCCGAAGTTAGCAAACCAGCACAGAACCATGCAATCTATGAGGCTCCATTGATGAATGGAATTGACAGCTCTGTTGGTGATAAATCAAAGCAAAGTGAAGCACCAGCTACAGTTATCAAAACTCCTGCAAATGTGATAGCACAAAATAGTACTACAGCTGTTGAAGTTGCCATCATCAAATCGCGTGACGATGTTACGCGACAGCTCGACTTTAATTATGGCAACGATGCATCAATACTTCCGAAGCTACCTAAAGAGACCAAAATCGCTATAAATAATCATATAATCTCAAATCCTACATTAAAGGAAGCAAGTTCATCAGCTTCAATAATTATGCCTTCGCCAGCATCAAAGTCGGCATCTTCATCCTCATCTCATTCAAACAATAATCATCATTCCTCCTCCTCCAGTTTACGTAAATCCACATCTTCATCGTCGAGTAGTAGCAGCCATCATCGTCGAACTTCATCGTCGTCGTCCTCATCAAAACATACATCGTCATCCTCATCAGATTGCTCTAAATGTTATAAACGCTCAAAAATACGTCGTGCTAGTGTTGGCACACAATGTGCTCCTCCCATTCCTGCGGCGGCCACTCTCCCCGGCTCAATGAGTATCTCACAAAGACGTCGCGACCGCGGGCCGCCGGTCGGTCTGGAACATCTCAAATACGGACATCTGTTTGACATAGAAGTGTACCCGAATGGTGGTGCATCTGTAGTTCATCTCTATCAAGATGAGATTGAAGCACTTGCTCTCCCTCCAGAGCAAATTGATGAATTGGTTAACGAATTCTTTACCGTATGCTTTGCTGAAGATGATCAAGGCTATGCACATCATGTTATGGGCATTGTTCATGATTCAGCTAGATATATGCCGGACTTGTTGGAGCATATGGCAGATAACTACTCGACTCTGACTGTTAAGGCTGGTGTGCTAGGACGTAATTCTGATATAGAAACGTGCACAATGGCGCAGTATAATGAGCAAGTAAGCATTTTGTTTTTAAACTCTCAACAATCTTATATAACTAGCCAATTTCTATGCTAGGTTGTTCGTAACTACTCGCAAGGTACATTTCGTTATGGACCCTTACATCAAATTAGTTTAGTGGGTAAAGTGCATGAAGAGGTGGGTGGCTATTTTCCAGACTTACTGGGACGCATTGAATCTAATCCATTTTTAAAGAAGGTAATTTTTATTTACATCCCTCTACACATAGATGTTATATTCAGAATAATATTGTTAATCCATTTTTTATTTTTAGACTATGCCTTGGGGTGGATATTCCATTTTACAATCGGATCCTCGTCTCTCAAATGATGGTCCAATTTTGTGGATACGCGCCGGTGAACAATTGGTGCCCACAGCTGAGCTTAATAGCAAAACGCCATTGAAAAGACAACGGTAACTTAATTTCTTTTCCCATATTTCAAAATAGGTTTAATAGTAATATTTCCCATAGGCCTCGCATCAATGAATTACGCAACTTACAGTACTTGCCACGCCTGTCCGAGGCCAGGGAGACAATGATTGAGGATCGCACGAAGGCTCACGCCGATCACGTCGGCCACGGGCATGAACGCATTACTACAGCTGCAGTTGGTATGGCAATTTATGAAAAACAAGTCAAACATATTAATTTTTGAATTTTAAATACCATTTAGAGTCGATTTATTAGTTGTAAAGAATGCTAATTTTGTCATCATAAGGTGGAAACCTAGAAAGAGATATTTCAAAGCCAAAAAGTTAGATTTTAAAGATAGATTTAGAGATTTCAAAGCTAAAAAACTGATTTCAAAGCTAGAAAGAGATACTTTTCAAAGTCGTTTAAGTTCTAGTTAGTTGTTTATTCTTGAAAGAATTTTGTAAATTGTAGTTCAGAGGGTAGTTATCGTTGATAACTACCTTCGAGGCTTATTTGATTAAAACAAGATAGTTAACGTACAAAAAACCTGGTACTAGCAGACACTCATGTAACAGACTTTCAATAACGAACGGTTATTTAGACTAACAACAAATAAGTATATCGAACGGTAGTGGTAGTTTCTTTCAATATATTTATTTAGTTAAGACATTTGAAATCAAATCTGTAATTCTGGGTTACGATTTCAAATATTAGTAGCTTATATAGGATATTGAAAGATTAAAAACTATCACTAAGAGCACTGTAGAGAAATCGTGGCGGATTCCCAAACGGCCGTCTGATTTGCCTGTTACACATTAGTTGAAATAAACAAGACATGAACAAAGTAGTCAAGACTTTTAAAATTAACGCTTAGATTTAATTTTCATAGTCTAATAAACATTTAAAAGACAGACAATTAGTACCGTGAATACAAGAATTGGAAGACACTCTATAGATAGATTGAATCCTCCATATAAGAATCACTGCAGAAGCTTTGGAAAGGACGAAGAACAGGAAACTGTATGTAGCGGAAGAATGTATATCTTCGATAATATAAAAAAATGAATATTATTCGGATTAGATACATACATCGCATCCTAAAAAGCAACTATTAAGTGAAAATAAGCTAAGGTATAAGGATATGAACTTAACTCCATTTCGCATGGTATCACAAAAGATCTTTTGATCTAAGTGTGCTGTAACTCCCAACCTAACCTATAATTAATTTCGAAAGAGTTAATAAATGTAAACATATGCAGGGACAGAGAGCATATTCCAATGTGAAGTTACAAGCACTTCAGTCTTCTTTCTTTGTGGTCAATACCATTGGCTGTCAAAGTCATTGTTCACTTTTTTTCTGCATTTTGGTATTCACTGCATGCCGCCATTATGACCACAACAACAAAGAAGTGTTGTTATTGTCTTGAACGGCTGATTTTGACATTTAATGGTATCCGACGCAACAACAAAGATGTGTTGTTTGTGCCAAGGTAAAATTGTAATTTTGCTATCACCTTATACTTGATTTTACCATGGTCTATTCCATGATATCTTTTACCTGGTTGCTGTTTTAAATTCAATTTCAATTACAATTATAAATAAATTTCCTCAATATGCACGAACTATATTAAAGAAAAAGTAACGAAACCGAGAATAATGAGAACTAAATTTAGAGAGTTACAATAAGAGTAAAAACAAGTTGTTCTCGAGTGCTGACCTATGCTTTATATGAGATGCGCCTTCATTATTTTTTATATTCCTTCTTTAATCTTACAGTAATATTGGGAATTCCCCTACACTTTCTCATTTTCAGGTATTCTGAAAGCTGTACACTGTGGTCAACCGTACAATCATAATCGCATTACAAAAGATGTAGTTGCGTTTGCAGCTCAAGATTTCAATTATTTGGTTGAAATGCTTCAATTGGATTTGCATGAGCCACCAATATCGCAGTGTGTGCAATGGATTGAAGATGCCAAGTTAAATCAATTGCGACGTGAGGGCATACGCTTTGCACGTATTCAACTATGCGATAACGATATCTATTTTTTGCCACGTAACATCATACATCAATTTAGGACGGTCACAGCTGTAACGAGTATTGGTGAGTAAACATAGTGTCAAACGGAAAAATAAAAAATATATGATTTCCACACGTATATTCATTTCATAGTTTAAACCTTTGTGTTGAGAGTTTATGCATTGATCACTCAAGAGTCATGAGAATGAACTCGCCCATGAAAAAAAAAAAACATGAAACAAAACGAATGAAAATGCATATACGCAAGTGCTTAAAATACGATCTCTTGGTTTATTTTTATATTCGGAGCTATGAATTAGTTTGCAAGCTCCACAGTTACACATCGAGTTGTGTAGGAAAATTTATTTGAATCAAATAATAATATGAACATGTATGTATTTGCGATTCATTCGTAAGAGATTGAAATTACGCTGCTTGCTGCGATATTCGTTTATTCCTTTTCTTTTCGTTGCTTTATAAATATACATATGTTCACAACTTACTGTTGTGAACATTAATTATATTAAGTTCGAGTGAATGAAAGTAATCGAATTCTAGCTGTACTTCGCACCCTGTTGTCAGAATACTTGATCGAACTGAAGTGTAATTCGTTTCGCAATTCTATTTACAGCTTGGCACTTGCGTTTGCGTCAGTATTATCCAGGACAAGAGGTTATCAATGAGAGGAACAATCCAGTGCTTGCCGAACCACCACATTACAAGGAAAAACAAACAATACTACCGCACCCGATCTCGCACCATGATGAAGGCAAGAAAACGCCTAGCAAACGTACACACGAAGGCAAGGCTAAGAAAAAACTCATTGATACAGATGGAAGCCGTTCCAGTGGAAGCGGAACGGAAGATTCAAACTCAAAGGATGGTATGGAAGGGTCGCCTAAGCGTAAACGCATTAAAGACGATGCTAAGATTGACATGCGTAAGATGGTGTTGGAACACAATGCGTTGCAGAATAGTGTGGCGGCAGCATCAGGAGCACAACCAACAACACCACAAGCAGCAGAAGTAGATGCAACCTCAACTGTAGAGAAACCCGTACAGAAAAAGAAAGACAACAAAGAAACGTCGGCATCAGTAACTTCTAACTCAAGCAAACACAATCAGGTCAAAAATAAGGAAAGACGACAGTCGAGCAGTGGTGGTAGCAGTAGCAGCTACAGCTCAACAAGCAAATCAAATGCACCGCATAAACATGGAAACTCTTCCAACACGCACGTCTTATCCTCCAACAGCGCCAATTCGAGTTCCACTTCAACACATAACAAGAAACATGCAGCAGCATCAGCACTGGTGGTGGGACAAACAACCGAAACGATCGCTTCGAAAATTCAAAAACTGCCGGATCCTAAAGTGCCTGCCGCTACCACACCCTTACCCCTTGTGCCTCAAACTGCATCCTTCATACATCGAGAAGCCTATGTGAACAGCTTGAATCAAAAGGAGCCGGAAATCAAAATTCAAGTACAAATTGTTTCGGATCAGCCGGCGGCAACAGTAGTTGCAACAACAAATGTGGGAGCTGCACACGCGACCGCCACCAACACCACTGCAATGCTTTATGAAGAAAATACTGGTACTGCGGCCACTACCGTACCCAACGAGCAGCAGCAGCAGTTGGTTGCAAGTTGTGCCACCATGATAACAACAGATGGTAGTCTTGCTAGCATTATTCCTGCTGCCGTCGATTCACCATTATTATGTCAGCCACAATTGGTTGTCGATCATGAGGAGGAGGTTGTCGTCTCGGAACATATTGAAATTGATAGCAACACATCAGTACCTATTATTATGCTGCCACCGCATACATTGTTGCCGATACCGCAACCACCGCCGCCATTACCACCAGCTCCACCAGCAGCAATCGCACCGCTGCCACCTGCACCGCCAATGCCAGCAGCAGCTGCATCAAAAATATTGATGCCTACGCCTCACTTTGTTGTACATCCAATTCATAATGTTAGCAGTAGTAATGTTTTAGCACATTCAAAAGCTGCAACACCTTTGCCCTCTCCTTCAGCTACAACTACATCATCCTCATCGATAGCACATGTAGCTCAAAAATCGCACAAGTCTGCATTACATATAAAATCGTCAATTAACAATAAACAACAAGCGGCTCCTTCCAATTCAATGGATTTGTTAAGCTCTATTATTGCCAGCATGGATAACAGCAGTTCAACTACAACGACATCATCATCATCGTCCTCCGCCACCCACAACAATAGTAGCAGTAGTAGTGGTGGTGGTGGAGGTGCAGGTGCAGGGACTAGTGGTACATCCTCATTCTCACTAACATATTCTTCATCGTTTCATTAGTAATTGTTAGCTTCACACTACCACACATACATAGACATACACATATAATTGTATTTTTATTTATATATTTACTTGAGCTGCACGCACACTTGAGGCATGAACCTCAAGTTTAAAGTTGTTTGTGGCATTAGCTCATACGCTTTTAAAGCGCCAACCACACACACCAACACATATATAAAAGTTATTTAAGAATAGTGAAAACAATTAATAAACTGTTACATTTAAAAAAGATTTTAATTTATCATTAAGAATTTAAATCGCCCAGAGTTATGTCGTTTGTTTGCTCGATCGTACTTCGAGATGAGCGTATTTGTATATACATGATTTTATATATATTTATGACTAGCCTACTACTACTACTACACTACACACTATACTATATGTATGTTTATGCTTACATACATTGTAAGCTGGTAGTTTTTCCTTAATTTATTTATGAGATACCTACAGTTTGATTTTTAGACCCACAGACACACGGACATAAAATCATGAAAAGATGTATCATTAAATATTAAACTAAATTGCACTAAACACTTGCATACTATATTGTAATTTCATTGAAAATGTTTACAGCTAAACGAAAAAGAAAGTATAGCACCTAAAAACATTTTTAAATTTTTACTTAATTAAAGCACTTACATTTACTTTTACTTTACACGTTGCTAAGCAGAACACCATTAAGAATAATAAATATATATATATATATCAAAATAAAGTTGAAAAATCAAAACTAAACGCATACGTAAATCAAATACGTATGCATGTGCACGAGTATGATGTTTGTATGTGCGAAAGAGTTACATTTTTTTGTTGTGTTTATTTAGATGCCGCGTTTAATGATTGAATGATTTGTTATTTACTTTACTTTCTTTAAGTTGATTGTTTAAAGAATTTGTCAAAACTGAAAAACAAATAACAATAACAAATATGCGTAATAAAATTTTGTAAAAGTCTTGAATATTTATGCATATTTATGAAAGGAAGAAGTCTATGTTAAAGAGTGCGAATGCTAGTGCTGTGTAAGTTTACCGTGCAGTCAGTCGCCTCTTTACACATACATATACACAACGCGATGTACAGCAAATACAGAAAATAGTAACTTTATATAATACATACATATATATTTAAATGTATTTAATAAAAGTGTAGTTAATAAAGTTTTATTAAAATATGTGAAACATTAAATTTAGAAAAAATGTAAACGTGATTTATTTATTTTATCATTATTCATGCATAGATCAAATATATGTCGCTGCCTTAATTTGCTAAGATATTAAGTTTTCGGTACAGGTCTCTAAAATAAACCCAGACACGCTTTATCATAATCCATCAAAAAATCGATTTTGAAAAATTTGATGTTAGGGCCTTGGCAAATTAAGGCAGCGATGTATGTGTATGAAACAGGTGTCGATTAACCAACCAATGTTTAAACATAAAGCAAGTTGTCTGAATGAAAAAAATAATTTGATTTGAAGTTGACTGATCCCTTTCGCGAAATATTTTAATCCAACTATTAAGTTAAATTTCTCTTTTCTTTCGAAATTTTTTCAAATAATATCAACTTAAAATAAATGAATTTTACAAGCTCTGCACAATCTATAATCTCAAAATTTTAGGGTGCTTTGAATTCCAGCAGCATAAACTGAACATTATGGAAAAATCTGTATCTTTTATTGCTTTCAAAAGGCATCGCAAAAAGAAATTTTTAAATTTATGGGAGTAACTTCTTTTGCATTTAGAATAGGGAAACGGTATCGGGGCAAAAGTATCGATACTATACTCATTTGAAATATCGGGTACTCAAAAGTTTCGACTTAAATGTACTCGATACCTAAAGTATCGGGCTTCGATACCTAATGTAAAAAAAATCATAAAATACGCTTAAAAAATTACGAATTTTTTGTTTTTTTTTTTTAATTTTTTGAAATACATATTTAAATAATGAATACATATATCTATGCATATAAAAAATGTAGATATTTATTTAATATAGATACATATCTGACCCTTATCGTACAATTTCGCTACTTCTATTCTTCAAGCACGTATCTCCAAAAGTAAAATTTTGCAGAAAAAAATAAACATTTCAAAAGCAACTTTCGTGTTCAAGTGGAGACACGAAAAACCCGCTGAGAACTTATTTATATCTGGATTCTTAGGTAATTTTATATAATTTAAGCAAAAAAACTCAATTTCGCCCAACATGGAGATACTTGGTTGAAGAATAGAGGTTGCAATTTGTAGTATGTACCACCTTAATCAAAAAGTTCCCGGAATTTATTCAGAAAATTAAAAATACATCATCTAAATCTATATTGTCCCCTTCAAAGCAATCCCCATCGACTGCAACACACTTATGCTAGCGCTTGATCCAATCCTCGAAACATTTTTTATATTCGGTTTTCGGTATGTCCATCAGTGCGTTCTGCGATTTTTCCATTACTTCCTCTCGGTTTCTGAAACGCGTTACCCGTAATGGTTTTTTAACTGGATTGAACAAAAAGAAGTCACGGTTAGTCAAATCAGGTGAATTCGGTGGCTGTTGGATGGTAATTGTTGCATTTTTCGTCAAAAAATTACGAATAATGATGGCACTGTGTGACGGTGCGTTATCATGGTGCAAAATCCACAATTCTGGTCTCTTTCGACGAATTGCTTCACGCAAACGCCTCAAAACGCCCAAATAATACTCTCTGATGGTTAATTTGCGGTTATTGACCAAAATTTCTTTTACTTTATCAACGTTTTCGTCGGTTTTCAATGTCGATGGTCTGCCACTGCGTTCATCATCTTCGATTATCTCACGACCACTTTTGAACCGCTCGTGTCATTGGTAAACGACCGTTTTCTTTAGAGAATCGTTGCCGAAACACTTTTCCAAAGTTCGTGAGTACAAGTACTCATATTAAAAGTATCGAGTAAAAAAGTATCGGGTACCGTGATAAAAGTATCGAGTACTCAAAGTATCGAGTACCGATATCGTTTCCTTAATTCAGCATTAAATTCTGGTTTTGAACCCCCAAAATACCCCTGCGTTCGCGCGTGATCTGATATGCGTGTGCTGGCACCAGTCAATAAGGCAAATTGAGTTCGGCCTGAGTCATTAAATGCATTTTTTTATTTGATTTCCCTGCTCCGCTTCATTCTTCTGACGAACTCGTTTTCGCAAGCCTTTTTCGTTTTCCTGAGGGACCCGCTGAAGTGTTTTTCGGCAAGTTTTACAGACACTACTTGGTGCCCACGGTTTCTCGAGATGCATTGGTTGAAGATTGAAGTATTTCTCATACGCTTCACATAAACCTTTTGTGCCTCTTTTTTCATCAAATGATGTGCTTTCTCTTTCACTAGAGAAAAACTCGTTAAAACTGATAAACGGTAAATTTAAGCAGGTATGTAAGCAGTGAAATTGAAAATTTAGCTGTTTCACAAAAAAATTCCAATCTTGGTCAGCTTGGGCTTAAAATGTTCGTAATTAAATACACTATGCATTTGACTTTTAATTAAAAATAAATTGAATTTAGAATTGAAAATTTGAAAAAAGTCTTGAAGAAATGGCAAATTTTGAACTTTGAGGAGCTATAACTCAGCCATTTTGTTATCAGATCAAAACAAACAGCATATCCAACGATATACTGTTCATCTCGATAGGACTCTTCGTTTGGACACAAGGATTTGAGTGAAACCATACCCCAAACAATACAAAATTGTTGCTGGGTAAAAATTCTTACCATAGAGAAAAATAAGTGTTTTTGTGCTCAAGAGGTCCCAATTTATCCACCCAAACATTTTTTGTTCTTGATACTTAAAATTTGTAAACCAGTGTTATGAATAAAAAAAAATAAAAAAATACGCTTGTTGCACTCTGTCGAATATGACCTTAAATTTTATTTTATCTTTTTAAGCCATGAAAATGGAAAAATGAATTGAAGCAAATCGTTGTTATACACTGGAACCTATAACAAGTAACAGGACTTTTGCAATATAACTTATATGAGAGGTGGGTGTGGCAATGGTCTGATCGTTATAATTTTTGGCATAATAATTCCATCTAATATCGTCCTACGTGCTTGACGGCGTAGTATAAAATCTATAATAACTGTAGAATCCTCATAATTTATAATTTACTATCAAATCAAGCATACGACAGCAATTTGTCCAGGAGACGATAAAAGAGATAAAGTGGATTTTAGCATTTAAGATATCTTCAAAAACTATAAACAGCATTAAAACCTGTAAACCAGTGGTTCTCAAGGGGTGGGGGCGGAGACAGATTTGAAGGGAAACGCGGAGACATTTCAATAAACAAATATTTGCGTTCTCTGTAATGCATTGTAATCATAATATTTAGTTTTTAATAAAATCATTCTCTTTTATTTTATATTATGTGTTAAAATATGCACATTTAAATTTCTGACTTTACTCGCGAAAATATTTATTAAAAAATTAAATCGAATGTGAAATACCATTTTTTGTGTTAAATTAATTATTTGTATATTTTTGTGATAAAATATTAATACGAGTACGTATTTTTAATTATAAAAAAAAAAACAATGGATGCGTGCAAGGCACGCAAGAAATTTGATGTGTAAACAGTTAAACCAACTAAATGCCATATACATAAGCTCACATATGTATAGTCATTTATAGGGATTTGATGTATAATCTATATGCTTAGGTAAATAATTCAAATTAAAAGAATTCTTTTATAAACTTAAAAATTTATTAGATATCATTATCTTTTATATACATTTATGTAATATCCCAATTCACTATAAATTGCAAATGGCCTTTCATCAATGCAAATGCAAATTTTTGTTCCATATCGTATGTGGTTGTTGTTGTGATAACAGAAATATCTTGCATTTGCACCAAATCGTGAATAGGGCTGATATGTTGTAGTTGAATCATTTTTCTTTTACTGAATGCATCGGGCACGATATGCTCGCATATACGCAATTGCAATTGCATCTTTTTTTCCGCGCTTTAAGTTTTTTTTTTTGTCGATTTGAAATTTTATTAGATTTGAAAATTTTACATAACGTCGCCTGAGAATTGATTTGGCGTATAGGTATAGTAGCACAGTCATGCCGTGCAGTAGTGTGAGCGAGACGGGAACTGGACGTTACAGTTATCTTACATCTTACGATACAGTTATTGTTACATTTTACACATTTGAAATTTTGCCCATACCGTGAGCTAAAATGTTTACACATCAAAAATAAAATATTGAGAAGCGTATTTAAAATAATAAAATTTAAATGCGCTTTTTATACCTGCTTGGAAGATAACACAAATTTATTTAAAAACATCATTATTCACTTAAAATAGTTTTAGATAGAAAAATATCTGCATTTGAAACTATCTAACTTACCGTCATTCTTGTCTTTTTCTTTTCCTACAATTTTTTTGGTGGGTTTGTTGACCGCCTTTTACACAAACTTTGACATTAAGAATCACTTCAGAGAATGGATCGTTGTTTCGATTTATTAATTTATTGGTTAGTTTTTGCTAGCGATATTCCAACTAAAACTTCACCATCCTAGTTTTCTTCACGAGAAACTTCAACTACTAGATAAGTTTACTAGTTTAGTTTATCCTTAACACAGTCTAACCAGAGTCTCCTCGAAACTAGACAACTAGATATTTTCCCGGGCGGGTATGATTTTATTTATGAATAGTAAACCAGTGCAAAAAATGTTGTATAAAAATCAAAGTGGGGGAGGCGCGGTCTTGGCACTAATTCGAAAAGGGGGGCGCAGGACGAAAACAGTTGAGAACCGCTGCTGTAAACCATAACTTTTCACTTACGACAACAATTTATCCAGGCCACTATGGTCCAGAAACCCGATTGGGCGGTATAAATTCAATTAATGAAGATAGAGCACATATATGCTTTAACTGTTATCTACAAGTATATATTTAAAAATGGACTACCACGGCCACCTCTTGAACAACCAAAAGTTATATATGTGGATATATTGGGAACTATACATGGTGTGTTGTTGAAATTTGGAATAAAGATGCAAGTAGTCACTACCAAGAGTTTTGGAAATTGGACAACCCCGCCCATTTTTCATAGAAGTCTAATATTAAAAATTGTAGATAAAAAACTGAAACTTTTCATATATTTCTGAAATCATTCAAATATTTATAAGAACAAAAAAAAGACTACGTTTTATTAAGAATATTGAGATATTATTGCATTCATTTTTTAGGTTAATTTTAATTAATTTTCCTGAGAAAATGCAAGTAAATGCCGCAAAATTTTTTAATTTTTTCTAAATTATTTTTGTTGCATACTCATTTTTATTTCCATCAATTTTTTGCAAGATCCAAATTACTACTTCTTCGGTAGCTCATCCACATTCACGCCAAAAAATAAAAATACAACACATGATAAATACGGCTAAATGTAGTAAGATCTGTTCCACGAAATATAAAAAAATGTTCTAAAATTTGCACTAAAAGCTAGACACTAATTTCTCAATAACTATAAAAGTGCAGCGTAATGTAATTATTATATTTTAATAAACATACCTTCTGTGTTATCATCCATATTTTTCCACTTTTTTTTATTGAGCAAACAGTTGTATCTCACGCCTTTATTAGTTCACATTTTTTCGTTAACTTTGCAACCAAAACAATATGTAACCTCAAATAACAACTTCAAAGTAACGGTACATGAAGATGGTTGCCATATGGGACGAAAAAATAATTTTTTTTGACAAACTGAAAGTGTTGTTAGATAACATAAATATTTTTTTTTCATACAACTTAGTTGAAAAAGTGGATTTATGCTGCTACAAGAGCTCTTCAGGACCATAGTGCAGGCGATGAAATTATACGCATTCTTTGCTGCAAATTTCACAATTCATTGTGCCATGCCAGCACCTGGAAATATTTGGCTCATCTAGAAAGAACCAACAAACCATATTTAATTTCTTAAATCGATTTTTATTTAAAGTTCTGCTTTACACCAACAACCAAGTATGGAGTTCTCAATTGTTGACCTTGAAATTGCTATCAGTTCATTTTTTCTAAAATTTCATTTTCATTTATTAAAATACTCTCCTAAAATTCACTCAACATTTGGGACATCAGCTTTGAACACGGGTTCTATACACATGATCTATACACCTATAACTTTGAAAGTTGGTTGTTTCCCATTATTTGGTTAATTTACTGTATAGAAAAACAACAATGAACCTTTTTTTTAATAACATTTATTCATAAATTAAATGTTTACCAATACTTACTTAGAAAAAAAAATTGTAAAACGTAAACATGCGTCGTCGATTCGACGTAGCATGTCCTTCCAGGGTTAATAAAGACGTGTTTCTTTTTTAAATGTGTTTGATTTTAACCCGAGTCCATGTTTGAATTTTTTTGCTCTAAGATAAGGTTACTTTATGTTTTTTTCACCAAATTGATTAAAAACCAGTGCTAATTTTAATTTAAATTTCTGTCCATCTTCCTAGCCATTAATGAGTAATTTATCATAATTTTTGTCCAGAACAATGATTCTATATCGCTGTCTTCTTCTACCAGAATTTGCCAATAACAATTCAAAAAATTGAAAAATTACCATTTTTTATTTCACATATTTTGCTTCGTATTTCTATACCAATACATTTAAGTTGATAAAAAAAAACGAAAAATTCTGAATCTAGAGGGGTTACACTCACGGTTGCCACTTACTCATTTTATTTCGTACCAATATTTACAAAAAAATGTACTAAAGGGGGGAGGGGGGGAGGGGGGGAAATGTACCAATATAATAAATAACATTAATAGTCATTTATTAAGGATGTAGTCTGGTGTTCGAGTTTAAAAAAAATCGATTATTTGTTTAAATGCATTTCGAAAGTACAATATATTGAAAGTATACTGTAAAAATTTCAGACCAAAACTCAGAATATTAATCGAGAGCGCCTGTTGTGAAAACTTTATCTGTTGTTAAAACTTAAAAAGCGTTCTTCTCGAAAAAGAATTCTATCGAACCGATTGGGCTGAACTTGTAATGTCTTATTTTATACGCCAATAGCTCTCGCTGTTAGTAGAATTGTTTATTTTTAATCATTATTTTCTATTTTTTACAATGATTTTCAGCAAAAAACAACGCGATTTAAAAAATATTTGGAAGTCCGCCATTTTGTTATTTTTTAATCCAAATGTTTAAATCTACTACCTACTAGAATGACAAGCCTACAGAACAATAATCTATTTAAATTTTTTGTTTAAGAAGACTTTAAATACTAAAATCACCCTTGCCAGCCCCACACCTTCTTTTTAGGTGCCTACTTTGGACGTAAAAAACACTAAAAAAATATCGTAATATAAATTCCAAAAACAATTTTTTTGTACAGTTAAAGATGTCAATAATAACAAATAAAAAAATGAAATGATCACATTTTATTTTGTTATAATAAAAAATTCCCGAAATAACCTAATAAAAAAATTAGGCCGGAACACCAGACTACATTCTTTATAAAAAGTAACACACTAATTGAAATATATTCTGTATTTTAAAAATAGTTTTTGGTCGACTAGATATAATGAGACTCTTAACGTCCGACACACAATTTTTTTGAAAGCATTATATATTATATATGTATATTTAAATTTTACCTTTTCCAACAAAAAATATTTTGAACATAAGTTTACAATTCTAAATTATTATAAAAGCTAACTGTGCCCACAGACTGTACCAAATTTTAAAAACATGTACCAATGTACCAAAAGCAGAAAAATAGAAAAAAATGTACCAGTTTTGGTAGAATTGTACCGAAGTGGCAACCGTGGTTACACTTTCTAAGAATTATTTTTCTCAAATTATTCAATTTTCAAAAATTTTCTTTGCTTACTTTATAAAAATTTGTTCGTGAACATATTTTAAGTGCTAAGTTCTCCCAGCCTACAGGTAGCAATATACCCTAGTTAACTCTCTAGCAAGTTAATTGGGGCAAGAACAATATCTACTTATATATGGCAATTAAAGGAAAAATCTCAACCTATGGGATCCAGGGACTTGGTGGTAGCGAAACGTCAAATGCAACCTTAAGACATGCGCTTAAATCTTTGAAACACATTGTACCATTGGAAATGTATGTAAATAGTACGTTTTATTGAAATACAAATCTATAGGTAGATACAAAAAAATGTTTTTTTTTTTTCATTAGCTTAAATACTTTAAAATAAACAAAAAATATCATACACCACAATAATAAAAGGCGGACTATAAAATTTATTTTGATCTTTCTATGAAAATAAACCCCTCCTTTAATTGCAAAAATAAACAATTTTACATTGTTGAGTCAATGCGCTACATTGTACTTTTCACTCTCCTCTCTCCATTAGTTTACAATTTCGAACGCAATTGCTCAATACGTCCTTGAGCAGAGCGTTGCAAGTCCAAAAGCTTCATAGCCATGCCCATGTTGCCTTGGATCTTAACTTTACCCTGGAAGAAGGCTTTTTGTGGTGGCAATTTGCCAGTGATCAGTTCAGTAACATCCTCATCGTTGATAATAAAAGTGACATCACATTTATCTGCAAAAAGAAGAAAAATTGTAATGTGGGAAGGAAATTTTCGAATTCAAAAACACTTGCCACTTCCATTGAATGTGATTTTGCCTTTGCCTACTTTGGCGTTAATAACCCAGAATCCAATTTGGCCATTGGGTCCATTTGTCACCTTGAATCCGTATACACCGCGCACTTTTTCGATTAGTTTTTCCTCATCATCTTGCATTGCCTGCTCAAGCAAATTCAATAGAGGTGTCACCTGGAAACCTTCTGGGCTGCTAGCAGTGGCGGCAGTTAAGTTATACTTAACACCAGCTTGTCCAGGGAAACCCAAACGGTATAGACCGATTACAACAGCTCCGCCCAAGCCCAAATTATGTTGGAGCGCCAACTTGCAATTGGCAACTTGACGTTTTTCAGCTAGGCCACGCAATTGCCAGCAGAGCTCAGCGCATTGTGCTAAACCGGTGGCACCCAAAGGATGACCCTTCGAGATGAGACCACCACTAGGATTTACAACAACGGTTCCACCATAGGTATTATTGCCACTATCAATGAATTCACCAGCTTTGCCCTCTTCGCAAAGACCGAGCGCTTCGTATGTGATCAGTTCGTTGGCCGAGAAGCAATCGTGCAATTCAACAACATTCACATCTGAAGGCTTGAACCCAGTCTTGGCAAAGACACGTTGTGCGGCCAAGCGGGTCATGTCGTAGCCAGCGATCTTCATGAGACTTTTGTCGGCAAATGTTGATGCTGGATCGGATGCCATTTCCATGCCAACAATTTCAACCGCTTGCCGTTCAAGTCCGTGACGGCGCACAAATTGCTCAGATGCTAATATGGCACAGCCTGAACCATCAGATGTGGGGCAGCATTGAAGTTTTGTGAGCACACCCTCTACAATGGTGGGTGATTTCATTATCTGCTCCAATGTATATTCATCGCGAAACTGAGAATAACTGCAAGTTGTAAAATTTTAAAGAGATTTAAATAACTTGATTAAAATTCATGCAAGCAAACGAGAGATAACGACGATAAGATAAAGTTTTTTTTATTGTTTTTCTTTTCTATATTTATAGCATAGTTGAACTTTGCTACAACAGCAGATTTAAATACTTTGTGCAAGCAATAGCAAATAAATTATACTCACGGATTATTGATTGAATGCTTGTGATTCTTCCAGGCAATTTTGCCGAAATGTTCGGGCTTAGTACCATACTTCTTCATATGCTCTTTGCCGGCATTGCCGAAGATCTGTGCAGCCATGGGGCCACTGCCGATTTCAGTTAACTCACTCATTTCGGTAATGTGACGTTCCATGGGATTTGCGCGGTCAAAGTACTGCAAAAAATATTTACGTTTATCACGTACACCACACACAAAAACATCCACTTGACTTACCTTAGATGAGAGAGAACCACGTTCCATTTTCTCGAAACCAACAGCCAACACACAATCTGCACTGCCAGCTTCAATGATTTGTTTAGCCAAATAAATAGCGCTCGAACCAGTTGAACAATTATTGTTCACATTGTACACTGGAATGCCGGTCATGCCGACTTCGTAGAGTGCACGCTGGCCACAGGTCGAATCGCCGTATACATAGCCACATGTGGCTTGCTGAACTTCATTGTAGTTAATTTTGGCATCGGCTAAAGCTTTGGTGATAGCCTCCTTTGCCATGTCGGGGTAGTCAACATCAGCACGGCGACCAGGTTTTTCGAACTATGAGGAAAGTAATAAGACATTGGGAATTAATATTAGGAATTACAAAGCAAGAAGATGATTTGTTCGTTCGTAGGAAGGATTTAATAGTCAAGCACATTGGCATCGAACGATAGCAATATCGAGTATTCTTTTTCTGTGGCGAGCCAAGACTGGGCATTTACATAGGCTGTAAGTTGTGGTCTTTCTCTGTCTTAACAAGACTAACTGCACTAACTTATTTCGGTGATACTTTTTAGATATACAGCACACTAGCAGTTTAAAGTCCAGATTGCTGCAAGCGGTGTACCAGTTAAGGACGTGGGAACAAATTGCCAATTGCAAATTGTTAATAATACAAGTTAAAACAGAATAGATTAAAGTATAAGGTATACTTTGCACAGAACACCAGTGTTACATCTAAGGATAGAAAGTTAGTGTAAAAGGTTATTGTTTTTTTTCAGAAGATTGTTGAGATCATTCGAAAAAAATGATAATTGTAAGCTTCACAGAGAAAGAGAGAGAATATCCATTCACATATTCTCAATTTAGGTAACAGTTATGATTTCTACAACAAATATGTGTGTATTAAGAAAGGGTCAGTTTTCGATTTTATCAGAAATAATATGAAGAGAAAGTAGATTTTTTACATACATATTTATTCTAAAGAGATGGGCGTGGCTCTATAATCAATCAACCAATCTTAAGATCAACGACGTTTAAACCATTTTAGTTTCTAATTTGTTGCATAAAAAACTATTCAGGTGAAAGGTGAAGTGGATGGGGTAAATAATCTTGAACCTAGAGAATTAAATGATTTTTATTATCGCTGTTTTTGCAAAAAAGCGATTAAGCAACTTTTTATTGGTATGATTTAAAGAATGTTCCATAAAAACAATTATAAGCGGCAGAGGAACAAGTGTCCAAAGTGCAAACGAGTAAGCAACTGCAGCAGCAACCGCAGCAGTTCACAAGAAGTTTGTAACTTTTTTTTTAATACCTATGAATTTTTTATTGTTTTCATACGCACCTTGGTCATTCCTACACCAACAACGTAAACACGAGTTTTCACCATTTTTACCAGATTTCTTAGTACTTGTTTAAATTAAATTAGTTTTATTTTGCTGCTGCTACTGCTGCTACTGCTGCTTATCCAACTTCAATTGCCTACCAACGAAGACGACTAAACAATGGAAAATATATTGTTGCTGGAAAAATAATAAAGTGAACTCTGCTATTATTGAAACTGATAAACTTTCGGCTTATTCGTGTTTTGTGTATTGACCAGTGTTCTTGTTTTCCTACAAATGGAGTAGATAACATTTACTACAATTTTTATTATTGCGTCGTTTTTAACTGCATTGCATTTATAAAACGTCATTAAATATTTTATCCATAATTTGTAATTCCACAAACTTGTTTTATTTTTTTTTTTTTTTGCTTCGTTGCAACAAGTTATTTACTTAAAAAGTTTTCTAATTAGAAATTTAGAACACAGCAAAATTAAGCAACACTGTACATTTCGGAATGTTATCGATGGCAGAGTTGCATATTCAAGTAACTATATTTTTGTACTTTTTCGTCTTTGAGCAATTTTTTTTTAGGGAGACTGCGAGTATTCGTTCTCCTTAATCTAGCATAAACTTACGTATGAAAATCATTTTATTTTCTTTTTGGAATAAATTTAAAAATAATATTTTTAAAGCTTTAGAGATATGCCGGATGTCTGTAGTATTCAGATCCTGATTGGAACGATTATTTTAACCAGTCGCATCTATCGTTGTTCTACACTTACTCAATGTATGCAGTTTTTCTGTTAAGAGTTTACACTTAAATATTTTTCTAAAATGAGTTCTACCTCTAAATCTACATTATTTGAATTATTAAAATAGTACGAACCACATGCCAAGATCATTAAACTGTGGCATATTATTCCGAGGTAAGGTCTACGTATATTTCATACTATGAGCATTGTTCCACTAATTTATGGATGTCTATTTTAAACGAATCAAGAGAAAATCAGTTGGGATTTTTTAGTTTCATATATAGCACCCTACAAAACGAGTTCTACCTCTAAATCTACATTATTTGAATTATTAAAATAGTACGAACCACATGCCAAGATCATTAAACTGTGGCATATTATTCCGAGGTAAGGTCTACGTATATTTCATACTATGAGCATTGTTCCACTAATTTATGGATGTCTATTTTAAACGAATCAAGAGAAAATCAGTTGGGATTTTTTAGTTTCATATAAAGCACCCTACAAAACGAAATACATAAAGCTTTCTCTTCACATTTTTCACAAAATATTAGGAATTACGAAGCTATCTTAGTTGTCACTTGTTTTTATTATAATAAAACAAATAAATTTATTTTGAGGTTCCCC
This sequence comes from Toxonevra muliebris, assembly GCA_963691655.1. Taxonomy (NCBI): domain Eukaryota; kingdom Metazoa; phylum Arthropoda; class Insecta; order Diptera; family Pallopteridae; genus Toxonevra; species Toxonevra muliebris. The sequence continues at coordinate 45,149,636 of OY829329.1, forward strand.
TTTATTTATAAATAGTTATTGTCTTGTACTTGTATGAATAGGAAATGTACATAGGTATTTGTATTATGAACTAACTATAAAATTAAATTACAAAATTTGTTAGAGTGAGTCGAGAGACCTCATTAGCAGCCTAAAAGTTTCATTATTGGAACTGGTAATATTCTTCAATAAATATCACAATTACTATAAAAACACTAATTCGCTATTGCGCATCATCGGCTCAATTCTTCTTTACTTTATCCACTTTGCGGCCTCGCAAACAGATTGTTTTGAATATTAGAATCCAACTCCAAAGGGAAATGCCAAATAGAATAGCCAATACCAAGTATACATCCAGCGAATAGTAAGCAAATCTTGACATATTCACAGCAGAAGATTTCAGTAGAGGTGCACCTTGAGTTTTGGCCACATATTCTACCCACCAGATAGCGGTTTGCAAAGCTGTTTGTGGGCGATGGTTGAATGTGTGGGAAACTGCTTTAGCATTGTCCATATATCTAAATCATAACCAAAGTATTTGAATTTAAAGAATGTATACTTTGAAACTTAATTTTACTTACGACTTCTCCAGTACTTTTTTAATAGATTTAATTACAGAATTTTCCGAGATTTCTTCATAACTCAAAACTATACCCATTCCACGATGTACCATTGCTGCGGCGTTCAAAAATTGATCACCATACATGGGAGTAGCCACAACGGGAACACCACAATAAGCCGCCTCAGAGCTGCCCATTAGACCGGCATGTGTCATAAATACACGTACATTTGGATGACAGAGTATATCGCGTTGTGGTAACCACTTTCGAATGTACATATTATCAGGTTTATTTGCTAGTGTCTCATTCTCCCACTTCCAAATGACTTTCTGTTTTAAACGTTTTACAGCTTTTATGATGCCATCACGTTTTGCGGGCGGCAAACTGTCAGCACGTATCATTGAGCCCCAACTTATGAAGATTACACCGTGTTCAGCGTTATCGAGAATGCGTTGAAGTTCTGCATCTAATGGTTCAGCTTTCTGTATATGAACACCACCAAGTTCAATTACAGACGGTGACAACGGTTTCACACCACTTAGCGAGAAATGTTGATTTACGAAGAAGAGCGATGTGTTTTTGACTAATTCTCCAACAGAAGGCACGTCATGCCCAAATTTATATTGAACAAAGGAATCTGCTGCAGGCACAGACAGTAAGCTATGGGATGGAAAGAAAATTTTAGTTGAATTGTAGTTTTTCTGTAAAATCTTTAGCCAATGCTTACTTGTATAAAAAGTTCATGCCATGAAATGTTATCCAATTTGCAAATCGCTTGCTAAAGCTCATAGCTTCTGAGTTACCAAGAAATAAGGCTGGAACATGTGATGGCACAATTGGTTGACCCATGCGTTCATAATGCCAAGGCATCATAGCACAACTATGTACATATAAAAAATTGTATAAATATTTTTTGAATTGTGTAGATATCAATGGGGGAACAACCAGAGTTGGGTTTGAGTTGTATTGATTCCTTTAAGAATTAAACTCCTCTTCAATTGCAATTTTTTGGAACTGTATTTGGTAATACGCATTTCCGATTCCTTATAATGCAATTAGTTTTTTGTTGTTAATTCTATTCTTGGGAATTATCATTAGTAATTAACATTTGCAATTCTTGAGTAATGGAGTGGAAAAATGTTTAATATCATTACTGAATTGTAATTTGTAATTTAAATTTCAATTTCTCAAAAGAATAGAAAAAGTGCTTGGAAGCAAATGGAAAAAGTAATTGCCTTGTGTAATCACCTACTCCGAAAGTAATTATTTCTTTTTGCGTTGAATTCTAGGAAGCTATAAAGTCAGCCAGTCAGTCATTAATATATGTACAATATTTAAAAAAGGAAATTAAAAAAATAAAAAATAAATAAATAAAAGCATGTAACATTAAAAATCTTTCCAATAATAGATAGCTTTAACTTTACTTTTACATCACTATAAAGCTACATAGAAAGTAAAAACTTTGCTCTGAGTTTTAAATAGACAGTGCGATGTAACAAAAGTAAATATTCAAAAACTTCTAGTCTTCTATAATGAAACAAGATTTATTCATCGATTTGGGGTATTTGTTCCCAAACTATTCACCTATTTCATCTATTCCTCGTTACCTCGGGGAATGCGCTGTAATACTTTTTTAAATATGAAATAGAGGCAGTTTGACTTTGATGCTAGCATTGTGTTCTGAGATGATGAAAACATTACCTTCTATGCGTTTCTCTTCAGGAACTGGATTAAAGACTGAATCTCCAAACAACTTGGTTTCCAGTGATACAATTTTGATTATACTACCCATGTACAACCACATTCCATGTAGCTATCTATTATTAGGAAGATTGTAGGTGTTACATGTTTATATTTATTTATTTTTATTTGTAAATTAATTGAAATTGATCGATGTAAATAACTCTTTGTTTGTCTGGCTGTCATCAGTACTCGAAAACTGTCATCGATATAACCGAGTAAAGTTTTTCAATAGTTGGAATTCAAATCTGGAGGAATTAATCACCATTTTGAAACTCAATTCCACAAAATTAATTGAACGGAGGAGAAATCCCTCAGTTTTCAAATACTTTTTCAATTTCTTTAAGGGTGCATATTTTAAATAACATAATTCCGTAATGGAATGGAACATTTTTCCAACTCAATTACTGAGGAATTGGAAGTGTTAATTTCTAATTACGAAAGGAATTAAGAGAAAAAACTGATTCCATTACAAGGAATTATAATTGGTAATTAACATTTCCGATTCCTTGGAATTAAAAATGCAATTGTAATGGAATTGAATTTACCCAACTCTGGGAACAACCACCAGAGTTAGATTAATTTTGGTATGCTGATTTTGGAAATTATCTCAATTTTGTCCAATCAGATTTTGTTTATAAAGATCGAAAAAATCAGTTAATGGTTGATTTAAATGGATATAGAAAAATCACATAAGACACAAATATTTTGTGTAATACTAATGAAAATATGGGCTCCGTGAAATTTGACCCCTATTAAAAATCAAAAGTAAACTGAAATGAAAAATAACCCTAAAATTGCGGCAATTTTCATAACGAAATAAGTCCCTAATTATTGAAATAAAATATTACCCCAAAATGATGAAAAAACATCCTAAAAATAAATGGAATAAGGACCCAAAAAATTTAATGTATAAATGAAAAATGCCTCCAATGGTATTATATAAGTAAAAGTAAATACTGTCCAGAACACAACATATTTTGCTTGTGGGTAGATATTTCTTATTGCTTACCGCATTGTTTCTTCATAATCTGTTGTGAAAACAAAAGGAGTTATATGATAGGTAACTCTTTTACATAAATCATTAGCTTGTAATATTAATTTATTCTATGTAATCAGGCATGTTCCAGAATTCACTTTCGAGTGAAAGTGAATTGAAATCACATCAATTTCACTGTTTGGTGTTCAAGAATTCACTTTCACTTTTATTTTCTTACTCGTTGTTAAAAGTGAATTTCGAATGTTCTAGAAACCGAATTCACCAAAAAAAAAGTGATTTGAATTCACTTCAGCAGCAACAAGTGAAATAAAGCAATTGGCCCAAAACTGTTAGTAAATTTAATAAAATATTAATCAAGTATAAAAAATTTGAATGAAAATAAAAATTTCATGGCGAAAGCATAAGAACTCCATCCAGGGTACCAACAACTTTTTGAGAAAGTATTTCGTCGACAACCCGTCCGATTGCTCAGCAGTCAGTTGAAAGAAATTGCAAGATTACCTAAACTCCACGAGGTGGGTAAGAGCCCAGCTGGGGTAGTACGAGTCCAACTTTAATTCTAGTTCGGTGAGAAAGTGGTTCCAACACGGCGCTATAGCGCTCTTTCTGACTCACAGTGGGTCTGCTGTGGGTCAGCCTCCTTAACCAACCAACCAAAAGTAGAAAAAAAAGCAGCGAAGGTGTAACAGGCACTGCACAGTTTGGTCCCCCTTTCACTTTTGAAAATGTAGACAGCACAAGCTCCGATGAGAAAATGCCGTCCAGCTCGATAGCTGCTGTGGTCGCTGCTACTTCTTTTGCTGCCCCTAGCACCGCCGCCTCTTACACTGCCGGCACTTCCACGGCCGCCAACGCTGCCGCTGTTAATGCTCGCCTTTTAATTTTTACGCTAGCATATTGGTTTTTGGCTTCAATATTTAACGCATATACAATTAAAGCATTAATATTTTTAAATTTTCACAACTTGTTTTGTTTTTTTCCTTGCGCCAACAATCAGCTGATTGAAAATTACAGCGAGTTGCAAACATTACAGCGAGTTAAAAAAAATAGTGAATATGAATTCACTCGGTTTCTAGAACACCAAAAACAATTTCACTCGATTTCAAATTCACTTTCGAATTCACTTTCACTCGGATTCTGGAGCATGCCTGAATAGCTTTGTTTTGTCAATGTAAGGCTATTTTTGGCAAAACATGGGGCTTATCACCTTATAAAGTCTTATGGTTTTATAAGGCTATGATTCGACCCATCACTACCTATGCATCCATAGTCTGGTGGAGCAGACTTAATGTTGACAGCGTTAGGAAAGCTCTTGCCAGACTTCAAAGGACTGTGACCATATGTTGTACGGGAGCTTTTCCTACAACACCTGGCCCATCCTTGAACGCATTGCTCAACTTACCACCCCTTGATATTTTTGCTAAAGGAGAGGCTGTCAAAGCCATCTGTAGGCTTAAACGCAATGGGTATTGGTATGACACTTGCTGGGATATTGGTGACATTGTTGAAGGTACTGATATGGACCTAACAGTTCTATCAATGCCATCCGATACAATGCCAACAATTCCAGTTTTAAAACAGCGCTGTACAATACAAATTCTAGAGGCCCAAACTTGGTTTTTGCCGGTACCTGGGCCGGGAGTTGATTGTAAGCGTATTTTCACTGACGGCTCCAGAACAGAATTCTGTTCGGGTTCTGGGGTCTTTATTGAAAATGACCTGTTTTTTCTGTTTCTCAAGCAGAAATTTTTGCAATCATCAAGGCAATGGACCATGTTATTGATAATGGTTGGAGAGAAAGGAGTATCTGTGTATTTAGTGACAGTCAGGCTGCGCTTAAATCCTTGCTTAATCCTCTAACCACGTCTAAACTGGTTATGCATTGCAAATCCAGGCTTGATTGTGTTGGAAAACACAATAACCTTCTGTTGATATGGGTTCCTGGACACTCAGGAATTTCAGGAAATGAATCGGCTGACATTCTGGCAGGAAAGAGTTCGGAAACTGGTTTCCTGGGCCCAGAACCTGTACTTTCTTTGCCGTCTACAGCCATCAAGACCATTAATGAGTGGGTCGACTTGACTAACAATCATAAATGGGAAGACCTGAGGGGCTTTAGACAGACAAAGACCATGCTACCTGTTATCTCGAAGCGTCTAACAGACTTTCTGTTATCACTTAACAGAAAGAGCTGCAGGCAGCTGGTGGGATTATATACAGGTTATTTCTCTTGGGCCAAACATTTGCATATAATTGGCCTGGGAGCTAGTTCCTTCTGTGCTTCCTGTAGTTTGGAGGAATAATGTGAAGAGACGGCGGACCACTTTCTTAGTGTCTGCCTCGCTTTCTGCCAGATCAGAGTAAGCATATTTGGTACTGGAGTGTTGGGAAACGAACACCTGAGCTCTCTAACACCGCAGGATCTGCTAAGATTTATTAATAAATATGGTAGATTTAAAGAATAGCAAAAGGGAATACAGGATATATATATATATATAAAAAAAAGCTTTGTTCATCTGTACGAAGAAAATTGAAAATATCTAAAAATAAAAAATTCTTATTAAATAATTTGAAAGAATAATAATAAAAACTACGAGTGAATTTTTTACTATTATTCCTTCAATCTCAAAAAAACTCTAATTTTGGGTATATTTTAAGAATGGTTGGAAATATCATCAAAAACTCGTTTAAAATAATTTGAGGCATATTTGAACTATATCAAAATTTTAGGTCTTTGAGAGTTTAAAGGAATAATAGTAAAAATATTTATCGCTACTTTCATTTGCTAAAGCCATAACTTTCATCTGTGCCGAAATTTTTGGGGCATACACCGAAAACTTATGATCTGTTCTCTTAGTTCAGAGGTTCTCAACTGTACTCATTCGACGCCCCCCTTTTTGAATTCGTTGCAAACCCGCGCCTCCCCTACTTTGATTTTCACACAACAGTTTTCTATGCTGGCTTATGATTTTTTAGATTAATATGAAAGAAAAGAAATTATTTTGTTAAATACAAAATATTACAGAGTATTCAAATATTTGTTTATTGAAATATCTCTGCGCCTCCCTTCAAATCTGTTTACGCCTCACCACTTGAGAACCACTGTCTTAGTTTATATTACAAATTCTGAAAAAAATACTCCAAATATCAAAATGTTTTTTGCTTTTTCTGTAAAATTTTAAAAAATGTGTGTTAGGGCTTTAGCAAATTAATTATGGCGATATGTATATTTTGGGGTCAATTTAACGTATTTTGGGACCTTTTATCTTTTTTAAATTTGGCTCCACATTTTATGCATATCATAATGAAATCTGACCTCAAAACTAAAAATTAAAAAAGTCCCAAATTATGAAATATTAGCCCAATTCAAGTCAAAAATCGTTTTTGTTGCTTTCCATTTAAACTTTTTAGGATTTTTTTCATTTTTGTTTGGGTTATTTTTCATTGGAGTCAAATTTCATGGAGGAAAATTATTAAAAAATTATAAATTCTAAACTTGATTAAACATGAAATGTTAATCAAGAGTTTCTGTTCGATTTTGATGATACTTTTATTTTTAATTTAGAGGGCATTTTTATATTCGGTGGCTCCAAATATCTCATAGTTACCCAGTAGCAAAATGCCTGCATCCCAGTGTATTAGATGCATTCGGCAGTTCGGCTGCAAAAAGTCGCTTATTTTATAACTTTATATATATTTTGGTGTTGTATTAACAAGTTTCAAAATAAGCAACTTTAAGCGAGTAAATATATTTGATAAATCGAACGTATTTATGAAATAGTACCTGCTAAGCGCGATAACTGGTGCTTGCAGCATGTGCGCTACACCCATCATGCAATCAGTATTGAATTGCTCCACAATGATAACATCATAGTAGTTTTTCTGCCGTAGCACTTGTGCTAAAGCATTAGATTTCAATGTATGATTGCAAGCTTCTTTGCCCCACTCGTGTAGAAGAAAGAATTCGAGAAAGTGATTGTAGAAGTGGCGAGTTTCAAAAAACTATTGAATGTATTAAAAAAATAAAAAAAAAAATAGAAAAAAATATTTTTAGTTTTCTTTTGCAATTAATAAAGTAGAAGAAGCACTTATAGTGATAAGCTTATACATAGCTAGGTAATGATTAGGTAAAATTTTAGTATATTTAACTTGAACATATAATATGAATTTTTCATTTAGTCATCACTAGTAAGATCACTACTTGTAAAGATTAAACAAATTATAAATTTTGTATTTATTTTTCATAGATATATTACAGTTTTAAGGCGTGCGTCATATGAAATTAGTGCAGATCATGGCGCAATTATAATAGGTGATAGCAACATTACAACAAGTACAACAAAACAAAAACAACACACTACTTTCTTGTTGCAAAGACTCAGAAATGTCAAAATCAGTTGACGTAAACATAAAAATAAATGTCTTTAAAAAAATTATAAATTGGAAATAAACAAAAAATCTTGTGTTTTAAATTTGTTTTTTAAGAAATATTTTTATATTTCAATAACATATAAGCAAAGAAATAGTAAGTTTGTGTTTGTTGTGTGTATATAATCGAGTGTGAGAAGATATACAGCGAAGTTGTCTGTACAAGTGAATAACACGGTGCGACAGTAAAAAAAAACAGGGATGTCATACTACTTTTCTTGTAGGTCTTGTCGAGTAAAACAAGAGTCTGTACTTGAAATTTTCCAAACACCCCCAAAATCTTGATTTACCGTTAAAAAAACCGATTTTGGTTACCTTTGGGCACTTATAAGCCTGTAACTTGGTTGATAATCAACAGATTTTCAGTTTTTAGAAAAAAGAAACTTAGATCTTTCGAACGATATATATTTTATTTTAGAAGATTTGAGGAATTTGTGTGTATTTGTCTAGCAAACACAATTTTTTTTAACTTTTTTCGCCTTTTCTCAACTTTGACGGTGTTTGTACACACTATTTTATAAAGGAGCTATACTACTTATGGATTTATTCTAAAAATTCACGTTTATTAAGGAGTTAAACGCAAGTTGTTTTTTTTTTTTAAAAATCGGTAAGTAATTGACTGAGTTATTAAACTTTTTATGAAAACAAAATTTTTGCAAAAATACAATTTTTGGCCATTCAACTCAAAAATGTGTGATTAACCGTTATTTTTTTTAAATTCAGCACCATCAGTTTCTCGTTGAAGTGACCAACAATATTCTGAAATCATTTTTATTTTATTTTTTCCTTCAATTGTAGCAATTTCTTTGTGAAAATTTTGGGCTTGTATGCCTACATAAGAATTTGTATCCATTTTACACATTGTGGGCCAGTGAAGCCGCATGTGTTCTTCATTCGGAACTTTAAAATATGATCCAGAACCATTTTTTTTGCACGAATCACACACTTTTTCATTTTTATTTTTTTATTTCATATTTAAATTTTCTCCAATTAATTTATTTTTCACTTCACAAAAAAGTGAACCAAACGTAAACAAAGATTTGACAGTTCTGAGTCCCTTCGAAGAAAAAAAATTAAGAAGAGGAAGATACAGTTGACGCTGCTACCACCTGTTGTAATTCCGGCATGGTGCAGATGTTTTCGCTTATAACTTTTTTCATAAGGAACGAATTTAAAATATTTTGGTCAGACTAGCTTTGAAAAACATGTCAAATACTATTTTTTATATTATTTTCAAACAACCCGCAATATACCTTCAAGAGGATTGCAAGGGATGCTCAAGTTAGCAGAAATATAGTGTCCCGGGTAATAAAAAATTTTAAGGCAGATGTTAGCATAAATCGAAAGAAAGGAACAGGCAGAAGAAAAAGGTTGTTACTGTAATAAGGCAAACAAGGTGGTGACCATGCTGAAGTGAAATCCCAACCTTTCAGGAAGAAAAACAGCTCAGCTAACGGAGAGACTGGGCTAAACACCTACAAAGTTCAGAAAGTGCCAGATCGGAATGCTGAAAAGAATTGGGAAGCAAAAATACGCGCTCATAAACTGAGTAAAGATTTTGTGAGCAAATTTGAATGTTGTGTTGAAGATGATGAAACTTATGTCCTTTCCTTCGTGCCATTACAGCAAAGCGGCTTTTGAGTGGTACAAGCATAATAACATAATTTTCGTTCCTAGAGAAGTGAACCCACCTGATTGCCCTGAACTTGGTCAATCGAGAGACATTGGGCTCTGGTGAAAAGGGGATTAAAGGCAATAAAATTAACATGCAAAGACAAACTTTGGACGTAAGTGGTGCGCTGCCAAAAGATCAGTGGTTACTGTTTAATACAATAAGATGTATATAATTTATTGGAATTAAAATATATATGCATCTGCACACGCGTGTCTCAAAAATCTAGATGCCGGAAATACCATATTCCATTTTCTCTTCCTTTCGGCATTTTCCACTATTCGCTCTACAATTTCTTCTTAATCTATTACAGTACACAATATTGCCATCCTTAAATACTTAACATACTATACATATCTTATTCTTACAACTGATTCAATTTTCAAAACTTTAATTTCAAATGACGATTGAGTTGGCAACAAATTTCATTTACAACTTGGTATACCAAATCTAATAGAACTTTGTCTGATTTGAATAAACTAATTTTTGCATTTGCAGCAGTAAGTATTAAGCTTAATGAAAAATAAAAACTGATGCGGCAAAATAAAGGTAATGCCCTAATTTAGTGGTCCCAGATTACCCTAAAATATATTATAGTTTGCCTGTAAAAATTCGTTTATTCTCAAACTACATATATAAATATATATATATATATATATATATTGGTTTTGTATTGACAAAGGAATTTCCGAATAAGTGACTTTCAGTCAGCGACAACTTGTGAATCGAACGTGTTTATGAAATAGTACCTGCTAAGCGCGATCACTGGTGCTTGCAGCATGTGCACTACACCCATCATGCAATCAGTATTGAATTGTTCCACAATGATAACATCATAGTATTGTTTCTGTCGTAGCACTTGTGCTAAAGCATTAGATCTCAATGTATGATTACAAGCTTCCTTGCCCCATTCGTGCAGAAGAAAGAAGTCAAGAAAGTGATTGTACAAGAGGCGGGGTTCAACAATCTATTGAATGTATTAATAAAATAAAACAAATATGTTTAGTTGACTTTGGAATTATTGAAATAGAAGCAACACTAAACGTGATAATCTTATACATAGCTATGTAAAGATTAGATAATATTTGAAACTTGAGCGTTGTAATATGAAAATTTCATTTAGTCATTACAAATAAAGAAATAATAAGATAACTGTTTTTGAAGGTTATTGAAATCATATAATTTTTTATTTTGTTTTTCATAGTTGTTTACAATTTTACAAGAAAGCGCTAATTTATTCGCTTTTGAGTTGGCAACAAATTTCAATTAAAACTTGGTTCATCAAAATTGACCAAAAAGAGAAGTGAATTTTTATGGAAGCGTCTGCGATTTTAATAAACTGTATGGAAAAGTGTTCTTTTTATTTATTTCCCATGCAGTTTCCGGATCCATAAACGAATTCATTTACGAATACATATCCAATATTGTTGTTTCGTTTTTAAAATGTAAACGGTAAGTTCAAAGGTTCCTTTGGCCGGGAGTGAGTTAGTAATTTAAAACTTTGTTTACAATAATTTTAAAAAGGAAACAATTGAGTTTTGATATATGAAAACCGAGATTATCTTGATTAATAGAAACGTAGGCTCCACGCTTATACTGATGTACAACAGTGCTGTTTTAACCTCAAATCGAAGTAGCATTTACTATGAACCACAGGCTTAAGGGGCCTCAAGAAAAAACACAAAAAAAAATTTTACGCGATAAGCTATTAGCGCTTGGGATGGTTTGAGATTTATCTAGCACCAATATTATATATCCAAACGATTTTTCTTGAGCCGAAAGGGTTAAATAAATTTTAAATTGGCATACCATTCTCTGTGTATTCTCTAAAAAAAAATTATTTAGATCATGGAGCACACGTGGTGACACTAAGAGAAAAATACGGAAAATTTGTTCATGTCAATTAGGGATGCCAACTCGTTTTTTCTTTCACCCCGGTAACTCTCGCGAAATTCCCGGTATTCGACCGAATTCCCCGCACTGGTATGATTTCCTATTATAACAGTAAGATACGCATTTTTCATATAATCATTTTATATAAACGAAAAATATCCTTTACGTAGGCTTAGAGTTAATCTCGGTCAGAGTTATTTTAAGGGGCCCTGTACTTTCTTGGTTAAAATTTTTTTAACAATTTTTTTTTGGATTGATAAATTAATAAAAATTTTTTCTGCCATCTTTTTAAAGACTTCAAGAAAAATTGTGTAGCAATTAATAAAAAATTATATGAAGGGTTCTTTTTGCAGCTTCATGGAAGTCGTTTTGAAAATCGTCAAACGCAATGGCGGGCGTGATTGCGGCTCACTGGAACATCTAAAAAAATACCATTAGAAAAATTATAACTGTACTCTCAGTACATAATAAGATTATTTTGTTTGACCAACAATTCACAAAATGGCAGACCGCAAAAATTAGTTTTCTCAAAAATTGTACTTTTTTCGTAAAAACAAAGTTCCAAATTGGGGAAAGAATTAACCAAACTTACATCTTGTTGCCATTGTTGTGTAGAATAAAATATTTAAATTTCAGTTATCGTGCACGCCAATGGCAAAAACCTTGTTTTGAGAAAAACTGGTTTAAATTTTTGACTATAGGTTTTAAACATATAAAATATACTTCTTCTTCTTTATAATAGCTGACCATAATTTGCAAGTTTATAGGTTACAGTCACCAAGAACTAACAGTTATTAATTAGAAGGTGCTGAACAAAGGCGCAGCTAAGGCTTTCTGGATGGCTAAAAGAGAAGCTGAAGCACTGCGCGATCGCGTTGGACTGTCTGATTACTAAACGTAAACAGTGTTGCATAAAGCAATGTTTTGATGGTGTTGGTTGCAAATGCGCCAGAATTGTATTTAGGAAGATAAAATTTGCAAAAAATATTCTACAGATTGTTTGGGGTATTTTAATATTGAAAGCTAAACGGTTTAAAATTCCCCGCAAAAAACAGCTCATTCCCCAATTCCCCACACCAAGTAAAATTCCCCGCAAATCGGGGAATTCCCCGCAAGTTGGCATCGCTGATGTCAATGGTCATACGTAACGCTCGTATCTATACACTTTTTCGCTGTAGTATACCGTTTTTTCAACTCCAAAACCGCATACGGCCTTTTTTTTACCAAAATACCGCGTTTATACTAAGAAAAAAATATACAATTTTTGAGCGCTAGGAAATTCAAATTTGTCAATCGCAATGCAAAACGTCAGAGAGAACAATGGCAATACGTTGCGAGGATGCTTTTGAATGAAGTGGAAACATTGAAGGAGATTCTTATCGTCAAATGTAACTTGAAATACCCATGCGTTGATTTCTATAAATACCTCATAGCAAAGCCGGAATCGCTTCGTCAAATTTCTTCCAAGCACAAATTCAATACAACTACAGAAGAATGAAATGGAGAATGAAGACGATATAGATGATGGATAAATTGCTTTCCTTGTATTCATTGAAAAAAATTCATACCGCGAAATATACGTTTTTTTTAAATCGATTTCCAGTTTTTTAAAAGTTTTTGGTAGAAATATACAGTTTTTGGTCCGAAAAAAAATACGAGCGTTAGTCATACGTAATGTAATGATGAAAATCCAATTTAATCTCTCTTTCCAAAAGTGATGTAAAAAAGTCCTATACCGACATCAGGTTTCTTAGTTTGTGCTCATGTGCTCTTTGGATTCATATCAGCAGTGTGGCCAACTTTTGTTTTTCAAAATCCGCTAAAATGAAGAATCAAACGAGTATTTTCTTAAAAAAAGCGTTAAACTTTTTTCCTCTAAAAGTGCGAGAAAACTCAATACATTTAAACTTTTTCGCCAATACAGGCACACATCTGATACTTCTAGTCAATGAAAATTGCTTCGATTTTTCGAAGATATTTAAAATTTAAAAAACGTGCTGAGCGCTAAATCACATTTTTTCCGCGTTTTAATTTTCAAAAAGCACTAAAATCAGCGGGAAAAGCGCTGAGTTGATCACACTGCATATCAGTGTTGCAGGTGATATTGAACTAATTCACCACACAACAAAATAATCCACTAATCCACATTTTCGACACATTTCTCAAATACCATTTTTTATGTACCTATATTTTATTTAGCCCAATGTAGAAAAATCTTATTTTCATTTTGTGAAATATTTATCACAGAAAATTTAGTAATAAAAAAAAATTTTTTGTACTCACAACCAAGGCCATAAAAACTTTGCTATAGCCATCACGAAATTTTAAGACTGCACTGATATACAATAAATTCATCCTAGCAATAAAATTATATACTTATATATTCATGTACCTTTAAGTCCACAGTATTCTTTAGAGATTCTATGCCGGTCAATGGTAAATCCTTGTAGCGCGCTGGAGGACTTTTATCAGGAAAATGACTTACAACTGTTACCTGATGACCCTTTTCAGCAAGACCACGCATTATAGGATGAAAGAAATGAAAGTGACTAATACCAGGATGCGGAAATAAACCAAGCACTTTCAATGGATATCCACCACTTGACATTGACACTGACAATAGCAGTATCAATGCTAAAAGGCGCCAAGGAGTAAAGTTTGTCATCATTATCATCATCAATATTAATCTGTGGGTGAAAGCAAAAACTAAATTGCAATTTTGTAAATTAATTATATGCAATTGCATGAGAAATTATACGAGGAAACAGCTTTGAATGTAACTTTTCCTCATTTAATTAACTTATTTAAGAATTTCGTAAACACGCAAACTAAATCAACCAAAAAAAAAAAAAAAATTATAATAATACAAAATGTTATGTAAATACAAATTACATCACAAAAGAAATTATAATTTTATTTTGTTTTAAAAGTAAAAGTATATCAGTATCACAAAAATATTATTATCACTAGCGTGACCAACACATGCACACATAGATTATATAGTCAATTAACTATAGTTAGACACTTTAGAGGCGCGTGAATTCTTATATTTTGCAATTTTTATTATTTATTTACTTATTAAACAAAAATATATTGCTAATTCATGAGAAACTACGAATGCGAATAGTGACGAATGCCTCCGTCCGTCAACGACCTCAAATTAAGAAATCAATCTAAAAACAAACAAAACGAAAATCCACGCTGAGTGAAATTTTATAAACTTACTCGTAAGAGCTTTCTTCGACGACTGCGTCTGTTTTCTTGGTGAGCAGTCTAAGTAGACCAAGCGTTCGCATTTATGCACATACATATGAATATAATATAGCTAAATGTAATTTCGCTGACTACCGGTTCGTCTCTCTGTCTGCCCTTAGCGTCAATATACCAAAGTCTCTGTGATATATTTATGCGAGGGCATGCATTGGCAGGTACATATACATATATATATATGTGCCATTGCCACTGCCACTTAAATATAATTCGTTGTACATAATCGAATTTCATATACGAGCAACAATACCGGCAGCAGCAAGCAGAGAACGCAACAAGTTGCCGGCTTCTGGTTATACATACTTGTTGGTAATATAAGTACATACCGCATGCACATATGGATGTACTACTCACATATATGTCCGAATATTTTCGTATTTATATAAACATTTTTTTTTTAAATTTGTCAGAATTTTAGAATTGGAATATAATTCAAAGTTAATATACTGTCAAAATATATACTTTCCAATAAAGTTGAACGAAATGTCGTTAGTGACAAAGCAAGTATTTTGTTTTATAATTTATCATTAACGTGTTCACAAATATTGCAATATTAGTTGTTTATGTAGTATGTATGTATATAGTAACAGTTTTGTTTTAAATTACACAGTGCAACCGTAAATTTCAAACAATTCGGAGTCGCCGATTCCGACATTGTACTCAAATTTTCTCAATCATGTCTGGGATCCCAGTCGTTATGGGAATTCTAATCATTTTGGTATGTGTAGGAATAATATGCAAAATCATTTTATTTTAACTCGCACATGTCTCATGGCCAAGAGAGAGTTGTTTATTATGAAAGAAAAAAATACTAAGACAGCAATACTTCACCACCTCCCCTTATCCACCTTTTGGTGTTATAAGAAGTCATTATGTGATATAAATACATATGATCATGCTGGGTAAAAGGTTGCGAAACCTGTCACAAGTTTTTCGAGAAAAGTTTTCCCTATCGAAAAGTAGTTGAGGTCAATGAAATCCAAAACTACCTAAGTCAAACCTTTTTCAAGAAATTTTGCCTTTTTGACCTTTCCTGTCTAAGGACAGAACTACTTTTGTCCAATTTTTTAAAGTGAAAGTAAATTTTTTGATGTGTAAACATCTATAGCGGGGGTATGAGTAAATTTTACATGGGAGTGAAATGACAAATTATTTCATCCCAGATTAAAGAGAAAACAACCGTTTTTCGGATAACCGATGGTTTTTTTTTTTCATACTCTTATTTTTAATACTTTAATTAAATAAATAAAACAAAAAACATCTGGTTTCAAACATGTGTATGTGTAGCAAATAAACATTTATTTTATTTTTGAGATCATTAATAATTTGTATTAGTAGAAAATAGCTTAAGTTAGCTTAGAATGTATAAAACAAATAAAATAATAGTTTAATAATAAGATAAATATTAGATTTTGGTATTAATTTACAAGTCCAATACTTAATATCGATTAGGCTAAGAAAAATTAATTCGGTTTTGTGATTTTCTGACAATCTCTTACAACAGCATTTATTGCCGATACTTGTCTTTCGGATCCTAAAGAACTGTGGACTATTGTTAAGAATTTGAGTGCCATTCCGATTAATGGTAATATTTCTATATATATATTTATATTTATTTAAACTACCGGCTTTTTGCATCTCTAAAGAGCTAAGGTAAGCCGGCACTGGCAGTCAACCGGCACTGGCAAACCTCACAATTCAGATGAGCGAATCTTTTGAGAATTAAAAGCATAAGAGAAATATATTCTTCGAAAATAGTTGATTCATTTTTGTAACAAATAAAGAAGGTTAATTCAGTATCTTTAAAAAAGTGGACTTAGGTAGTTATGACCTTAAGCAACGTCAAGTATTAGTCGAAGGTAATTAACAGTGCGCAGAGTTTGTTGACTTGTCATCTGTTTTTGCATATAAACTCCGCTTATAACTTTCAAATTCAAAATATGAAAAGTGTTCTAATAATATTTTCGTCATTGTTGGGGGTTTTTATTTTTTGGATAATTTTTTCTATTGTCAAGCCATTTTTATTATTATTTTATTATTTTATCCAATTATGTTAAATTTTTCAAAATACATGTATCTTAAAAAAACTATGTTTTCTATTAATTTTTAATTTTTCAAAATAAATTTCTCTTATGTTAAAATTTTGTAATTTTCAAAATGACAGAAAAAGTAAAAAAAAAACAAAAATTGCCAATGCAAATGCTAATGGCAAGTTTAAAAGAGAATCGATGAGAATTACGCAATTTTTATTGTCGAATCTAAATTGGGACTTAGTGGAAATATTTTAAATTGATCTTCTTTTTCATTTCAACATTCTATTCCATTTGTATGTATTTAACTGAAGTTTAGTTGCAAAATTGAGATTTATGATTTATGTAAACACAACCAAAGCAGCCGACCTATGACCGCCAACTTCTTCTAAGAGAATAAACGCAATAAGAGCGTCAACTTCTAGAGTCAAGAATATGTAGAGGAAAAACAGAACAAAAGCAATTGAGTTTGATTTTTACAATTCATTTTGTTTTTATTTATGTTGCCAAAAAATAAAAGGAAAAATTCAAAATTTCGCAATTTAAAATAATTATTGTATAAACAACAAGTTGGCTTTAAAACTTTATGCTGGATTGCAAAAGTTTTTTTTAATGAAAATTTTAATGCGTTACAATTGGACATAGAAGAATTAAGTTCCAGCGATAAAACTCTATTTAATTTGTCCCTCTTGTCAGTGTCGAAGCTCCTCGTTTAATAAAAATGTTCCGGCTGAGAATCGGAGATCATTTACATTTGATAAATTACGAATGTTTAATGGTAATTTATTGCAATACAATGGAATAAAAATGATACATAAACATTTTTTAAAGTTTTTATGAATTTTAATAATTTTTTAGGTAATTTTTCACAGTTTTTTATGGCACTTTATTGGTAATTTTTTAAGTTTTGTAAGTCAACAAAATCCCTGCTAATTAGCCGTTTTTACTAACAGTTACATAGGAGATGTAAAAATATTATTACAAAAATAAGTAATTTTTGATATTTTACAGTATATTATTATGAAAGATATTATTATAGAATTATGGTACAGCCGAAAGGGTGGGCTAGGGGAGATGGTGGACTGTTGTTTTGAAAGTAATTTTTTCTCCTCTTTTATGATAAACTCTATTCTACTTTAGACCACTAATATGGTTTCTTTGCATTTTCAGACAGTATTTACTTATACAGCATCGTTTCAAGATAGATCGATTTAAAATTAGAATACAGAATTTATTTGTTATCACAGCTGTATGTTGACTAACCGGGTTTTCTTCAATTAAAAAAAACTCATATATTCATCACATACAGGTAGACCTCGCTTAACACGGGGATAACGTTCCTGGAAATGCCGTGTTAAGTGAAGTCGTGTTAAACGATACTAGGAACCAGTACAAAAGGGGGAGTTACGTCCCAAGATTTTAAAATATATCCAAAAATATTTTTTTTTATTATTTTTAGACATTTTCTAATTGAAATTATAATTATACAAACATTAGAAAATAAAAAAAACTTCGATCGATCTCCTAAACTTGGGGATTTTTTTTGTTTTTGCGCCAAAAACAAAACAACGCGTATACTTCAACTTATACATAACATATACAACGAATGGCAAAACAACGTTCCTGGTGCTTCTGCAACCGCTTAAAAATTTACTTTCCAGGTAAAAAATTGAGCCATAGCGTCCATAAAATTTCAATATTTTTTCTTAAAAATCTTTGGATGTTTAAATGAAGCTAATTGGACACTTTTCCGCAAAGTGCACTCAAAAAAATTCACCGATTTATTTTTGTGTGCATTCTAATGTATATATGTTAACATACATACATTTATGTACGAGCAAAAATAAAAGTTTTTCCCCGAAACCGTGTTAGAACCGAACTTTTACAGTGTTAATCGAACGAACGAGGCCGTGCTAAAAGAAGTGCGTGTTAAGCGAGGTCTACCTGTGCATAAACAAATGTAAACTTTACGACAATTTCTACTAAAAACGAAATACGAATCAACAAAATTCCAATTAGAATAGTTAGCTACAAATGGTATTCATTCATAAGAATGCAATTAATCTTAGTTTATGTGTTTCATCGAGCCACTTTTTTTTGTTTTTGTTTACTATAATTTATCAACTAATTATTTAGATTAAAAATATCCACTAAAGAAACTTTCTGTGAAAAAATAGAATTACGTTTATGCAGCAAAAGAGAGTTTAGAAACACGTTACGACGTAAAGAGATTATACAGAATTTTACAGTTGAAAACGTTTTTATTTACTTTTTGGTTTTCTTGTGATTTGAATGACTATTAAAATATACATAAATACTGTAAAGAAAGTCAACAAAATGTTCAGACATCCATCGGGTGATGATAAGAAACTCTATGTAAGTTAAAGTTATCATGCCAAGATTAAATATTTCATTACAGTAATCAGGAAAAGGTCAACTTAACTATAACATTATAACATACAGTTGCTGGAAATTTGAAATAAATAAATACAATACTATGGTAAATATTCGTTTAAACGCACTTGGAAAATCATTAATAAGAATTTGGTAAATAAGCCGCCATACTGATAATCAAACAAAACTCGTTTAAAGTTTCATGGTTGACTTTTGACTTTTATTCCAGGCAAAACTGTGTTAAAATCGATTTTAAGTTGATTATTAGTAAGGTTGAAAGAGTTTAGCGAAATTCATGCATATATTTGTTCATATATTTGTAAATGTATCGAAATTGCGTTGTATTATTGCAGTTTCTTTTTCAAATATTGTATAAATCGGTATATGAATATTAAATATTCTTTAAATGCAGAGTGCAAAGTGTTTATTGTTTGCATTAGACATAGTTATTGTATTGATGACGAATAATTATTTCAATATTTTTTGTTGGTTTAGATACAGAATTTTGTTTTTTGAACAGCTATGAGGAATGTAAAGCGGGACAACTGCACATAAATGAACCAAATAAAGTTTCTACGTATTTCGCGAAACAAAGAGGTAGTGGTCAACGTATAATTTCGGTTGTTGGGCAGCTGTTCTATTAAAGATTTTTTCTAATGGAAGGCAATTTAAGGTGGTTTTTAACCTACACAGTTCATTGGGGGTTAGGTAAAAGAGAACCTGAAACTTTAGGAAGATTTCGAGATACAGCTGAAGAGCAGTTGAATTGTTTTTATACTATTACGCTAAATTTAGCTTACATATAATAACTTTTTTCAGCTAACTTCGGAACCAAAGAAGATGCTAAAATTATTTGTATGGGTAGATGTGTAATAGATAATTAGTATTTATTCTATCTACAGATGAATCCAGACATTTAAATAAAACAAACAATGAGAATTTAATATCTATTTTTAATTCATGTTTCTATGCAAAGTTTACTTAACCCGTTTCTGCGTTGATATTTTATTGATTTAGTTTCGTTATGTTTCATATTGACATAGTGGATTATTTACAGTGTCGGACAAAACTAAAGCACGAACTCTTCCTTGTCAACATTTAGTTCAATAAAATTTAAAAAAATGCAAGTATGCACATATTTTTTTTTGTATAATTAGTATAATTATTATGACGACCTCGATAGTCTAGTGGATAGTGCACTAGACTTTTATCTGGGAGGTTCGGGTTCGATTCCCGTCTTCGTCAGGTGGTTAGTTTTCATTACTTTCTTATATTCACTATCAATATGAAGTGTATGAGAATTATAAGATAGTGTACAAGTACACACATTGGTTGGTAATGGCAAAACCACCAAGCCGATAAAAAAATTGCCACACCGCCGTTCGGAATCGGCGTTAAACTTTAGGTCCAACTATGTGGTATCACAATGGGCCGTTCAGGCCTAAGTGTGTCTCTCGACAGCCACTCCAACCTAACCTAGTATAATTATGCACTTGTTGAAACAAAATAACATTAAAAACTGGTTAATATTTTTCTTTTTTTTTCACTAACATTGCGCAATATGCTTAAACCTGGCGCGACAAAACTAAAGCACATAATCTTTTTCACTCACTGTTACGATCAATTGTTAAAAATAAACAACAACAACCATCTTTAAACTAGTAACCCGTTATTTTAGAAAACAAAAAGAAGGGTTTAAAAAAGATTGGAAGCGTATATAAGTTGTTGGTTATCATTCACCGTCATTTCAAAATTTCGTTTCCCAAAGAGGCTCGAAATAAGTATTCTGCACAATTTAGAGAAAATATTCTAAGTAGGTTTAATAAAGCTGAATCAGTGACATGCATTGTAAAAAAATTTTGTATTCGCCATTACGTTAATTCCCGAGGTATAAGCCATTTTCGCGCTTCTCATTTATAAATTACTACATATGGAGGTGGCAGATCGCGGGGCACAACCAAACTTGAGGATCAAGCCATCAATTGGTTTTTAAAAAAAGATCCTTTTATATCTTGGAAATAAATTGCGTTTAAACATTTCACACAGGTTTATCCAACGACGAGCTGTGAAGGGTGGCTTAGCAACATACCAATGCGTAAAAAAGCCATTTATTTCTCGAAAGAATCGACAGGCAAAGCTCGAATTAGTAGCCGCGCACTTTAGCTGGGCTATTGCCAAATGAAAGACCGTGCTTTTTACTGATGAATCTATATTTAACATGAAAGGTTGCGAAGGATTAAAGCTAGTGTGCAGACCAAAAGGGCAACGATGAAATCCGCGTTATTTGAAAATCACCGTTTAATACGGGGGAGGCAATGTAGTGCTCTGGTGATTTGGTTTTAGCCATGAAATCGGTCCAATTCATAAAATAGGACCGTCTGATGTGAAAAGATATTCCCCAGAATGTTATGTTACCTTATACTGAGGAAAATCTGCTGTTAAAGCAAGTCTACCAGCACGATGACGATTCCAGCGCGGAGTGTAAAAGAGTGGTTTTTTGCCAATAAGATCAGTATTTTATAGTGGCCCACCCATTCACTCAATCTCAATCCCAAAAAATTTATAGGAAATTATAGATCGTAAAATTCAGCGCATAAGGGATAAAAACAAGGATTCCATTTTTACCAATCGGAGATTGCATGGAGTAACATTTCTGTGGACGTTTTGAGCAATTTTACTGAGTCCATGCCACGTATATGTGCAACAGCTCTGAAAAATAGTGAATACGCTACAAAATAGTGCAGAAATCGAACTTTTCCATTAATATATTCCATATGTGCTTTAGTTTTGTCGCGCCAGTTTTATGCATTTTGTTACTCTTGAGTTAATATTTTTATTTTATGCGAAAAATAATATTATATTTCTTATTTTTTATTATAATGCGTGTAAATTCTTACTACATTCATAAAAAAAATTTCAGTTCAAGCATGTTTTACAATATTACTGAACAAAATGCAAACAAGGAAGAATCCGTGCTTTAGTTTTGTCCGACGCTGTGTATCCAAAATATTACAAATAATTACCGTTCCACAATTTAAAAATTTAACAAAAAATATTAGTTTACCGAAAATCTGGGGGAAAAAAAAACATTTGAATAACAAGGCAACAGGTTTTTAAACTCCACATTGACACCATCGCAGAGTCGGGTAAAAATTAATAAAAAAACAATTTACGTGCATAAGAGTGACTTCTAATTGTAGTAGATGAATAAGCATATAATCAGATAGGTAAGCTGTCATAATGGCAAATGATTGATTTTCTCCAAGTATCTCTACAGACGTCAAAGCCATAAAGAAAATAGAACTAATTAAAAATTCTACACAAATTATTGATCGGCTCATGCATTTCATAATTAGTTCTATAAAAGGAGAGTGCAAGCAATTGACAACGTCTAAGATTTACTTGAGGCACTGAAAAACAAGCGGAGATATATTGTTTCACTAAAAAATTGTATTTGAATATTCGTGTACTTTTTCAGATCATTTTGTTTTGAAGAGAGCATTTTTCTTACGCTCTTAAATTTTGTAACTAGTTAAATTTTACTAGTAAAATACGCTAACATACCTAATGCTAAGTGGGGCCATCCGCAAGGGGGGCATTTTGAGTTTTGAGTCTTCTCCCATTTAAATTTATTAATTTTTTATACTCATATACATTTACAGTATATCCAAAATTTTTACACATCCCAACAAATGTTTATATAGGTATTTATTTTTCAAATCATACATTTAAGTCCAAATATCAATACAAAAAATTATTCACATCTCATCACAACTTTTATATTTCGGTGGTAAAGAGGAAAAACAGCCTAACTTGGCTGGAAAAGGTTTTATCATATATTTTTGACTATGAATAATAAACTCATGCGAATTTTTAAAACATTTTTGGAATCAAGGTATATAATATCTTTTCAAAAATGATCTTTTATTTGAGCATAGAGTCTTTTGAAACAGTGCTATAATATTTCTTTTCAAAGCTATCAAACTCAGCTGACAAGAAAATAAACTTAAGCTATAATTTCCCTTTACCATAGATTTAAAGAAGGTAAATTTATAAATACTTTTATAAACTAAAAAAAGGATTAAAGAGAAAGAAAATATGAATATAACGCTTAAATTTTGATTGGTTTATTCTTGGCATAAAAAAACAGCCTTTAGTAAGATATTTGGGAAATCGTAAACAATAGTAAAAAATATATAAAACTATAAAAAAATCTAAATGATGAAAAACCAAAATGGTTGAGAACATAAACTGAACTTTTGCAACGGAATTTATTGGGTATATTTCAAAACCAATAAAGAAGGTTAGATTTCGGAACCAAAACTATCAGCAGGTATTGAATATTAGCCCAATACAATTGTACCTAGCCTTATAGTTTGAAAAATGATTCAAACGAAAACAAAGCTTTATGCGCCTATCATTTCCAATAATACCTGATACCGTTGCCAGTAATAAATAATAATTTTGATCTGGAAAAACAAAAATTACTTGATTTGATTACGTTAATAACAGAAGAGTTCAGGGAATCTGTGTTTTTGTTTTTTACTATCAAATATAGAAAAGGCAATCAGGTTGATATCGATACTTACCAAGTATACAAAACAGGACCATTATTCTTTACTTCTCTTAAAATCTGCTTCTCAATGCCTTCACAAATTTCAATTTAATGCTCTTACTAAAATTTGTTGATTTTTACGATTGTACAATATTATAACAAGTTTTTTGCAATTTTTAGAAAATCGTTCAAGTCTTATCCTTTGGGTTGTGAAGAAATTTTGAACATACTGTATACAATATTTCTTATATATTATTAATTTTGTTTATTGTTTTGATCTGTATAACAAAAAGTAGAACGGATCGAGATACGGTATTAAATGAAAACAAGGACTACACTGTTCGAGAATAGAAATCGATATAAATACTTTAATCAAAGTACATAAATTATTAAGTAAGAATCGTAAACAGATTTATTCCCAGTTTCAATGAAAATGTCTGCTTTTGTAACTGGTTTCAATCTTTGCTAAGCTACACGTTAATGTTGCACCACCCGTCAGTGTTCGATTCCACTTGTTCCTCTATTTCATATGTGAACAAACAGGTCTGAGATGACAGACGACAAATGAGACAGATGATGTGGCCAAGTAGTAAAATTTTACTTAGCAAAGTTTTTTATTCAATTAAATAAAATAAGTGAAAATAAAAAGAATAATTTTTGTGTAAAAGGTGTGTAAACGAAAGGAAACAATGCAAAATGTGCACAAGAACAGATAAAACTAACAATTGCTTCCATTTAATTGTGCTGTTGCTGTTTTGTGGCGTTGTCTTTGTGCCTCAAATTTCAGCATTATCGGATAAGAGACTTTGCGCTGATCCAAATTGTCAGGGTGAGTACTCTCTCTGCAACTGCTGAAACAAACATATGTATTCCATTTTACTATTAATCATTACAGAGATTATTTCACTGGGCACTGGGAAAATCAACTATATGGCAGGGCAGGATGGAATGGTTTCATTTAAAATCAATTCACAAATACGAATAAAATCGAAAAGCGCTGGCAGCGATGGGAGGCTATGGGGTATTGAGGTTAATGGGCGTGAGGGCTATGCTCCAAAAGACTACATTATGGAGACGAAAATTTTAGTTAGCGAAAAGAATTTAAAGTATGAAGTGCCAGTACAAGCTCCAGGCGTGCCAACTCCAGCGATTGCGGCGGCGGCGCAGATATCTGATCCACCATCACTAAAGCCATCGGAAAACGCTGAAGCAAAAGTGTTAGATGTAGAAGCAACTACTACCGCTCCCCTAGATGAGGTGGTCAAGGAACAACCAATAGTAATAAGCAGCGAAGAGGCTACGCTTGTGAAGCCGCAGCAGGCATCACCGGTACAGCAGCTAGTAGAAATAGTAGATGGAACTGAGATACCAATATTGGATGATATGTTGAATGCAGATGGGGAAATTGGGCAAAATGATGAAGACGGTGAAGATGATGATGATGATGATGTAATGGTTGAAAATGATGAAGATTACGGCGGTGAAGAACTCGATGAATCTAAAGAGCGGTTGCAGAAAGTATTAGCTGCAAGCAAAAATGCGAAAATGCAAGCAACAGAAAAAGTGCAATCAGAAGTACCACTTATTAAAACGAATGAACCTATTGTGAAACATCTAAATACTCAAGCTGAAACTTCCACTGAAGCTACTAGATCTGTGAATGTTAAAGCTGAAACTACAAATGACAAAACCTCGAATACAATTATTACAGACAACATCAAAGAAATTCCAAGAATTGATGAAAACGAACCGAAAAAAATATTGTCGAGTGATAGCACAGCAAACGAAGGAAGTAAGAATAACGAAAACGATATGAAAGAAGCCCTTGCAAATGTACACGCACCAACAACAGATACGAAAGATGTTGATGTAATAACAAACGAGACCAAAGAGCAAACGAACCAAATAGTTGGAAAAGGTTTTGCAGACAATAGTGTAAAGCTCAATGAAATCAATATTGCTAAAGAAGCTCCTGTAGAAACAACTCCGAAGCCAACTTTGTTTGCAGCTGTTGCTAGTGAAAGTGTTGCTGGTGGAATGAATTCACAACAAGAAACCGAAATCACAGAGCAACCGCATGCCACTGAATCAGGTTTTGCATATCATCCTGAACACTATAATCTCGATAGTTTTGATACAACTACAATGCCTACACCTAAGTCACAAGAGATTTCTACACCAAGTGCGGTTAATGTGGATGGAATTAATCCCAAGTTAACAGGAACAACAGCAGAAAATTCTACAGCAAATCTAGAAATACAAGCACCTCAACAACTTCCTACTGTGGAATCTACCACTCCAGCAACAATACCATTAAAACTTCAAGAGACTGAAATTATGGATGTCGAAAACGGCGAGGAAACAGCACCATTTGTACTTTATTCACACGAGACAGAGGCAGCAACAACAACAACGAAATCAGAAGAAGCTGTAGAAAAACAAGTTATTCCTAATATTAAGCAGGAGCTGCCTGCTGTACATGAAGACTTGAATGTGCCTATAATACAAGAGCAAACTCAAAAGCAACTACAATCTCAAGAGCAATTGCAAGCTCAAGAGCAACTACAAGCTCAGGAGCAACTACAAGTTCAAGAGCAAGTGCAGGCTCAAGAGCAAGTAGAAACACAAGCTCAAGAGCAAGTACAAACAAAAGCTCAAGAGCAAGTACAAACACACGCTCAAGAGCAAGCGCACGCTCAAGTGCAAGCGCACGCTCAAGAGCAAGCGCACGCTCAAGTGCAAGCACACGCTCAAGTGCAAGCACACGCTCAAGAGCAAGTGCAAACGAAAGCTCAAGAGCTAGAACAAGCTCAAGAGCAAATGCAAGCACAATCCCAAAAGCTAGTGCAAGCTCAAGAGCAAGTGCAAGCGAAAGCTCAAGAGCTAGTGCAAGCTCAAGAGCAAGCTCAAGTGAAAGAGCAAGATGTGAAATCTTCAAGTTCTGAAGAGCAAGTGCCTACAAATACTATGCCTACTCCATTGCCGCTCTTCCGTCAACCATCCACAGTACAAGAACCTCATCATCACAATGAGAAAACACATCAAAATACAAATGAGGATCCAAATGAATACTATCGACTTAAAGCGGAAGAAGCTGATGAACTAGCATCATTACATTATACTGCATCAGCACTACCCCCACTACCAACGCCTTATTATGAGCCAACAATGCCTGAATCCCAAAAGGAAAAGGACGATCAGCAAAATAACAATTCACCAGAAGAAACAGAAAATCTGGATAAAGGTAATGCCTCTTCTGAATTGAATGCAGATTCCAAAGAAAATGCCTCCGCTGAATTGAATGTAGATCCCAGTGAAAATAATAGGAATGAAGATGCTGAAGTTGGCATTGGTTCTGTTGAGTCATTAACACCAATGGAAGCACCGCAGGAGCCACCAATAGCAATGCCTTCGCAAGGTCCACCACCACCGCCGCCGCCTTCCTCAGTAGCACCAACTCCTGAAATTGAAGAAGCTAAAAAGGAAGGTGGCCTTTTTGCGACTATAGTTGGCACTGTAAATAGTTTCTTATCATCGAATGACAATAAAAAGGAGAATTTCCATACATCCGCTGATGGCGCGGAAGACGCTGAACTGCAACGTATTTTATTCCCCAAAGGTGCCGGTGTAGCATCAAGCGGCGACAATAATAAACCAAGTGATAGTAAGCTTAATTATTTTCAAAGCAAAATTAAATGCTCTATTATTTTATATCTTTCATTTCAGCTGATATGCTTTATTGTGAAAAACTTTCACCACACGATTGCCCGCCATCGGTCAGCATCGAAAGCAATGCGCAACATCAAAAATCGTCGGCTACTAATTGCCAGTACGCATTTGCTGATATTACCATGGATAATTTTGCTACCATTCTCGCAGCGAAAGTATTAGAAATGAGCGATATGTTGGCTTGCTTGTCCATCGTTGCAGCTGCATCACTTTTCTTCCTCTTCGGCTATTATTGTTTTTGTAATAGCAGTCGCGAGGGTGCTCTACTCTCCAAATTGAATATGCTCGAGCGTAGTTTAATGGCGACACACAAAGAGAATGCCATACTCAAGCAGGATCTTATGAGCACACGTAGCAAACTTTCCAGCATTGAAGATAATTCATTTGGTTCGAATGATATGGTAATGTCACTGCGAAAGGAACTGGATGAAGAGCGTATCGAGAAGTTTAACTTGCAGGAACAAGTGAACAATTTAGGGAAGGTATGTTAAAAATGCTCGGAACGTTGATTGTGTCTACACAGGTAGAACACAATTTATCAGTTTATTTATTGTGTATAGATGTAATTAAATTAATATTTTATTTTAGGAGTTGGAACAGGCTGCCGAAGCTGGCTTGGAACTGAATAGAATCGTTTCGGAGGTATTAAGTAATCAGTCCGGTGATGAATCAATTATTAGCAGTGTGGAAGAATTGCAGAAACAACTGAATGAACAACAAAGTAAGTTGTTAAATCTTTATTTGGTGGAGAACATAGGCGCGGCAATTTTTAGTTTTAAGTTATCGTTAATATTAAAGCTATCACGGCATCCTTGAGTAATATCGTTCTGTTTACAGCTCTAAAAAGCTAGGAGACACAGCTCCAGGAGGCCTCGCTATTAATATGGAAACTGGTTGTAAATAATCTATTAATGGTTCTAGAGAAGTTGCTTAGGCAGATGTTGCAGCTTGGCCAGTTTCAAGAAAATTTCCAAGCATTCTTTCGAACATTTAAAGAAGCTTTTTTCCATTTTGATCAAGTATTAGAGAAAATGCGGCTCAAGGGCAAACCCAACTAAAACCGAACTAGTTTGCTTAACTAAAATCATAGTATCCACATTTCGTACTCTGAGAATTGCTTTAAATAGGAAACAAAGCAGACAATCTAACATCATATTCAGGGTTCAGAAAACCACTGTGCCCCTTTATTCATATAAGAAAGCAATATGCAAATGATGAGGTATGGAATCACGTATTCTTCATTGGCTGGTTTTATTCAGCAGTCTGAGTAATTCTGTTTTATGGTAAAATGGTTTTGTGGACAGCTCTTCAAAACAGACCCTCAAAAAGGTATTGAGCATGGAACAGCTCCTTCCTTAGTCATGACAACCAACCACTTAACATCAGTAGATATCTTTAAAAAGCAAGTTGAGCCTAATTCGACTCTAAAGCTAAGTTTAGTTAAACGCTGGTCTAAACCTTTTGTTGGCCATTTCACAATTCTTATAAAATTTATTCTTTATCCGGAAGTATTAACTAACTCATCCCTAAACCGTTTATTCGACGTGACAGAGGGCGGTGATCAATAAGCGATGCTAGTAGAAGGAAGCGGTGCATTTCTATATCGACGTTTCTAAACAGGATGAAACGGTAGGAGGAGTAATTAATGTTTAGCTTATCTTTTCGTCTGCTTGATCATGGTAGCATTTTTTAAACCAATGGGATGGCTATAAAATAAGCAAACTGAGTAAAATTTAAAAAACATCTGTCCATGATGTATTCATTTTCAGCGACAGCAAACTTGTAATCAAATTCCTAGCTCTTATAACTAATTGAATTAGCCGATAAACTTACACTTTATCTAAGTTCAAAGTACACGATACGAAAACTATGCGGATGTACCGTTGGCAAGCATAAAGTTCCAACAGTGATTTTGAACTAGTCTTGTCCAGCCTTGGATAACAACGACTCAGCCGATTTGGGGTTAGGTATGATTTGTGTAACAAGGTTTTTAAAGGATGGATCAGCCACGTCGTATCACACCGTCTGTCTATTGAACGAAACATGCCCTGATGAACTACCACTTAGTTGGTAGGCCACCTGGCCTAGTTCAATTTCATTCGCATTAGAAATTTCAATTAATGATAACAATGCATTATTCCTAACTTTCACTTCATTATTTATCTTACGAACTAAAACTGTTCTTCAAATAATTCTTACTTTTCTTTATTTGTAGATACAATTTTAGAAATTAATGCAAATTTAGCAGAGAAAAGTCGTGAAAACAGTGAACTTCAACTAATGATTGCCGAGCAGAATGCACGCTTGGGTGGGGAAATTGCATCGTTGCAGCAAGATAACGAAGAGCTTGAATCAGAAAAGAATAATTTGAAATCACGTTTAGATGAAATCAAGGGTGAATTTGAGGAAGACATCACAAAAGCTTTAGAGGGTAAAAACTCTGAAATAAAACGTTTACAAAGTGAAATTGTCGAATTGACAACAAAGTGCGAAGCTGAACACGCTAAATGGCAAAGAAGTTTGGCTAAAGTGGAGGTAATTCATTTAAATTTTACATTGTTTCATTTAAAAACTATAAGAATTTTATTGAAGGCCCTGGAAGACTGTTTGAAGTCAGTAAAACGCGATCCCAACGTTAATATTACTCAAGTAATCGATGTGGCAAATATACGCGCTGAATTATTGGATATTCAAAGGCAACGTAATGCATTGAAAGAGCGTTTAGATGTGGAAATAGTAAAGTTGATTGGCAGAGTTTAAAACTACTTATGTTCTAATATTATAAATATTTCTAGGATGCAAGAAAACTTGCCGAAGAGCAAAATGAAACTATTATCTCGGATATTGAGAGAGTAAAACTAGATTTCCATCAATCAGAAAAGGATAAATTGGAAGCACAGACACGTTTGGAAGTGCTTTCCAACTACTTTAAAGATAAGGAAACACAATTACAGAAGTAAGTTATTTTTATTCCATACAATATCAATTAAACTTATTTCAATCCATTTTGTACTTTCAGAGAGCTAAGCCTGAAGGAAGCAATGTGGCTTAAGCAACAGGGTGAAACTACCAGCACAGTGGAAAGAGTGACAGCTATGCAGGATGAAATTCAATCATTGAAGTGAGTACTAAGCATTTTAAATTTTGAAATTAATTACAATGAATTCGAAATAAAATCCAAGTGGAGTCAAAATGAATTCGAAATAAAATCGAAGTGGAATCAAAATGAATTCGAAATAATTTAGATTGAGTTAAAAATTAATTGAAATTAATTCAAAATTAATTCAATATAAATTTGACTGCATAAAATTAAATTAAAGTAAACAATTTTCACAACATATAATTACGAATTACTTTCAGATCTCAAAATGATTCGTTGCGCGCTGAAATTGAAGCCCAGTTAGCAGCTCATAAAGCGCAAATTGGAACACTAGAGCATCGCGCGCTTGATTCATACCTTGAAGCACGGCAGTTTCAACGTCGTTATGAAGAAGTACGCACCGAGTCCTATGCTTTACGTCGCAAACTTACAACGTTGGCTGGGGGTGAACCAAATGGTAATGCTAATTTGTAGTTTTCAAAGAGTTATTCTAATATTCTAATTCTTATTTCACAGCTGATGTCAAATTGAATAATAACGATTTGAATAATGCGCCAACACCCTTATCAATGGATCCGCCCGGATCACCGATGATACCATTCCTACCGCCTCCGTTTATGCCACCATTTTTGGGGATGCCACCACCGCCATTTGTGCCACCACCCGGTGAGATGCGTCCGCCGCCATTGGGACGCATAATGTCACCGCCACCAGCAGCAACGGGTGGTGGAGTACCACCTCCTCCTCCTCCACATTTGCATTCACGTTCAGGACGCTATTCACCACCATCGCCATATGATCGCTATGGTGATGACTACTATGATGATGATGACGACGATGATGTTGAACTGCCAACGTCGCCTCGTCGTCGACGCGGCAACGGCTTAAATGGTAGTTGGGTTCGTGATGATTCTTACTCACCTCCACCTCGTACATATCGCTCACACTCACCAGATGACAGTCGTTACAATTACACAGCAGATCGTGATCTCATATCCACTTACGATACGGAAACCGATTGCAGTCCACCTCCAAGTCCGCGTGATCAACGACGTACTACACGTGGCTCGCGTGCTGGCAGCTATAAGGCATACTCACCGCAACCGACTGCCTCATTGCCGATTAGTAATAATAACAACAACAGTAGCAGCAGCAAGAAGTCCACAGCGGCCTCCAAAACAACGAATAAAGGTAGTAGTAGAAGTGTGCGTAGACGTAGCGATTACACTCACAGGCAGCAGGCGCATGTTTCAAGCGATTCTAGTCAACGCTCCGATGTTGAGCTTGATCGTTGGGGTGTTTGGTGAATGCGTCACAAGTTTTGCGTTCGCTTTTATTATTATTACACCCTTTTTGTTATTAGTTAACGGCCCAATCGTTAGTACTAATCAGAAATGTTACCCTTATCCTCTTGCCCCCAATTTAACAAAGCGCATTTATTTTTATCTAACTTTTTGATATTAAATTAGTTTCTAATTTTCTTTTTGTTCTATTTCGCACTACTCACTAAAAAAAACTCACTCAAAATACTGCAATTGTGAAATAAAGAATTTCTCGCTTTAAATATTTCAAGAATTGATGCTTGTAGCAGTTCCTCAGAATCTCTAGAATCCTCGGATAATGAAAATAACAGAGGTTATTTATTTCTGCTCTATATTGCTTTGCTTTGTTTACTTTGTTTTGCCTGTTTCATATATTCTACATTGAGCGGTTGTTTGTAGTCTTCTTGTTTGCTTTGCTTTTGTTTCTGATTTTATTTTTCTGTATACACGCAACAAACTTACATCTCTGGAATCACAACTTGTCTATAAATAGAAATGATTTGCAACGGAAAGCAAAAAAAAAAAAAAATACAAGTTATCACTAAAAATTTGATGAAAGTTTCCTCTTTTACTTAGAGGCGCGATCTATACAACTTCCAAAATTTCCATTACAAAGAAAATTGTAGGTGTAAGATTTGTGGCGTGTATTTTTTCAATGTTAATTTATTTTACATTAAATTTACTTTAATTCGATTTAAGGTAATGATGTTTTTAAATCTCTTCTAGAATTTAGAATTCAAAATACCCATACCGACTTTAAACTGACTCTTTTGATTTCAATTTCGCTTTTAAACTCAAATCGACTATTCTGAAATCATGTGAATCTGATTTGACTACAATGGCTTGTGTTGTGAATAGGAATTGACTAATCCGAATTCAAATTGTCTTTTTCTGATTCACTCTTTCCGAATTCCTGTTCCCGAATGGAAATCGGCACTTTGTGATTTCTAGTTGATCAATTCAAGATCAAATTATTTAAAATTAATAGGCTTTAAATGAACAAAAATTCATATTTCGGACTCAAATGTACGCTTCATAAAATCAAACTGACGCTTTCTGACTTCAACAACGACCTATGCAGAGTCTAGACCTAGCTTTTCACAACCATTCATGTTGTGTGAGTTATATTTGTAGATGAATAAAATGAATGGCTATTCCGCATTCAAACTGACACTTTGTGAATTCAATTTGACTATTTAAACGGACGCTCTATGACTTCAATTTGAGTTACAGTTAGACCTACGTAAATTCAATTACATTACAATTCCAATTCCAGGGAATTTGTAATTGGTACTTTTTGTTTTCAATTCCTTAGTGATGGAATTGAAAACAAAGAGAGGTGACCCACAATTTATACTGATTTTTTCTGATTCGCTCGTAACGGTTAATTAGAAGCATTTTACAATATTTTCCGATTTTTTTTTTTTTTTTTTTTTGCCATTTTGGAATTTAATTAAAAGGGAATCAGTTACTTTCGGGGAATCATTCCAACTAAATTGGAGTTAAATTCAAAGAAAGTAATTGATTACACTTAAATATTTAATTCCTCTCTATTCAATTACATTTTCATTTACTTTAATGAATTGATATATTTTTAATTACAAAATACAATTTCCTGTAATGGATCCGAAAATTTTTTCAATTCCATTACCCAGGAATTAAAAAACTTTAATTACAGATTACAGTTCCTTATAATGAAATTGAAACTTTTGTCGATTCCATTACTAAGGAATTGAAAACAAAAAGTACCAATTACAATTTCTTGTAATTGGAATGGAGATGGAATTTAATTTCTAATAGAATCATTACTACCCAACTCTGATTACAGTAAATCAAATGAGCTCTGGATTCAAATTAATTATTTCGAATTCAAGTTTACACATTATAAAATGAATTAAAGTACTCTGAATCCAAATTGACGCTTTCTGAATTCTGTTTGATTATTCCAAATTCAAATTGACACTTTTGGAATTAAAATTGGCTAATCCGATTTATAATTTACGCTCTCTGAATTCGAGTTGACTAGTCCGAATTCAAGTTGACGCTTTCTGAATTCAAATCGGCTACTGTAATTAATTAATTAACACTTTCTGAATTCAAATTGACCGACCAGAATTAAATTGTCTTTTTTTTCGGATTCAAACTTATGTTTTTTTAATTCTAGTTAACTACTCCTAACCCAAAGTGACGCATTGTGAATTGAATTTGACTATTCCGATTTAATATCGACTTTTTGTGAATTTAAATGGCCTATTTCGACTTTAAATTGTACTTTCGAATTCTAATTTACGGTTTATTGATTCAAATTGATTACTCCGAATCCAAGTTAACGCTTTTTAAGTTATATTGTATTCACACCTTACTATTTCGGATTCTATTTTAAACTTTATGAATTCAATTTTGATTTTCCTAATTCAAAACACTCAATTTGAGTACTCCGATTCAATTTCAAATTGAACGTTTCTGAATTTAAAGTGACTAATTCGAATTAAAATTACCGCTTTGTGAATTAACGTTTTTTGGAGTCAATTCGGCTATTCCGAATTAAAATTGACGTTTTGTAAACTTTTTTCCATTATTCCAACATCAAGTCGATCCTTTCGGATTCAAATTGACTAATTCGAATTTTAATTGACGTTTTATTGATTCAAATGGACTATACCGAATATTAATGAAAGTTTTGTGAATTTTATTTTACGATTCCGACTTTAACTGTATCTTTTGCTTTTAAATTTACGGGTTCTGAATTCAAATTAACTAATCCCAATTCACGTTGACGCTTTTTGTATTCAATTTGACTATTCCAAACTCAAATTGATGCTTCATGAATTTAACTTGACTGTTCCGCATCCAAATTGGCTATTTTGGGTTAAAATTTAGACTTCTTATTCCGAAATCATAACTGACGCGATGCGGATTCGATTTGATTATAGACGACTATATTTTAACGATTACTTACGAAGACTTATTCGTAGATCACTTTTAGTAAATCTAATTTCTTTTTCTATAACTTTAATCTAAATTTTCATCTCCTTCCCTTCTTCTTCTTCTTCTTAAGGCGTCCTAAGTTCCGGATCTGAAAAGTCATCTGAAAAATCTTCACGTGGGAAAAAGAAGAACAAATCAATGGTTTGATTATGATGTGCTGTAGTGATGATGATTGTGTGTGCATTCTGGACTTAAAGTTAAAAAAAATCGTGTCACTGTTTCCTGTATTATGATTAATAACTGAGATAAGAAAAAATGAGGGAAATATCTCCAAATGTGTAGTTAAATTTATTAATTTATACATTACCAATAGAAAAAAGCCAAATTAAAAAAAAAAAAACAAAACAAAATCAAAAACATACTAATTATGTATAAATTTTGTATTATTAACATTTGTGTTTGTTACTCATCTTTTTAACGTTTTTTGTTGAATATTTATTTGCCTGCATTTTATTGTTTCTTTGAGATGAAAAATAATATCGAAACATTTACGATTACGAACCGAACGAATGACTCAAAAATATTCGACGATAGCGATTCCAATATTGAATTTATTATATAGTTATTACATAGGTACATACATACACATTTAAAAATACACATAAATACAATAGTTAATTTTTGCGTGAAAGGAAAAAAATAAATAGGTTTGTAAATTTTATGTTATACATTTAAAGTATGCGGACTTAGGGTCTTCGTACTAATTGTACTGAAATATAATAACTAATAAATAAAATTAACAAATTACATAAAAAGAAGCAAAAACGAATGAAATGAGTGTGTTGTTTTTCAAAAAATGTTTAAGACAGCAAATAGGTGAGCATGTTTCCATTACTTTTTTATATGGTTTTCACAACGACTTGCGGATCCAAGGGAGAGGAGGGATTTAGGCTATAAAATTATTTTTCAAGGCTACATGGTTGTTCTAAACACCGGCCAAAAGTTATAACCTCCATTATAAGTCCGCCAGTGGGCACAATTACTGTGAGATAGCGTGGCATATTTTTCAATAAGATACTTCATGCATGGATGAAATTACTTTCCCTTGGCTCCTTCGTAGTATATCATTCATTCGAGTGCAGTGCCAGCCGCTATTTGAAAACGGGCCTGAAAACACCTTTTAGCAGAAAAGAAAAGTTTAATCGGCGTGAGAACATAGGAGGACATAAGATAATTTCTGTGACTGCATCAAAACTGAGAGAGATAATATTTCGTTATTATGCTTAAGTCTAAGCACGTACCATTAATTGGATGTTGGTTTGACAGTCGCTCGTGGTGAAATAATGTGTGCGTGGCAAGTTTTTTTTTCTTACTTCTATGCAGTTTCCGTTTCGGGCCTACCACTTAAACAAGATTTAATGAAAACTCAATTATACGTCGTTTTTTTTTCAATCGAAATCGTGGAAATCTTTAAAAGATACTGTCTGTTCCAGCATTGCTAGTAGTGTGAGATTTCTTTATAAAACTAATTCCGTGTGGTCCAATGCCCCATTCGGTCCTTACGGAATTAGTATACTAATTCAAACACTACCATTAGTTTGTATGTATATTTATACGCTATGTAAATGCTATGATCAACAACCAGAAGAGGATAAGATTAATGAATCGAGATTTCTTTTTTTGTACTAGTTAATGTGAACTGAGACCATCACGATTTCCATTTCGGATGCTCCTTATAAATCCGTTTCTAGTTAGAAATCTGTATAAACCAGTTCCTAGTTTGAAATCCTGAAAATTTGACCTCTAACATCTAAATGCCGCTCACACGTTCTTGAATGTGATGGTGTTGGCAACAAAATATTTATCTTAAATGGTTTCGTGGTAATTTGTTTCCAATATTATTTTCTTTTGAGTCTATCTAATTTTTTATTCCCAGAATAGCTACTGTGTTTTTCTGTTTTTTAATGAATGCACACATTCTGTTTTGTGAAGAAATAATTTCTAACAGCCGCTCTATAGTTTATTTTATATGTGAATTCTAGTTAACAATGTGCGATTTTACCTTTTTAAACTACATATAAACTTCAACTCATTTAAGATTAAAAAAAAATTGCAAAATAGATTAATAAAAACATTTGTGGAACACAATTATTTAGAAATTACAATAGAAAAAGATGTACCCTTCAAAATCAAACACAAACTATTTTTAACTGAAATTAATTCAGCAACGCGGTTCATTCACAATAGTCTCAAGAATGCGCTGCCAACTGAAATCCATATGAACTTGAATATAAATTTGAGTTGGCAATTCTTTCTTTCCATTACTTTGAATGATCTGCGCATTGGAAATAAATTGCAGTTTAAAAATATTTATTTGTGCAAGTTTGTGAATTTCCTTTTTTAAATGATTTTTATATTTTTAAAATTAACGAAAGTCGAATATTTAACAATATAAAATAATACATAAATGAACGGCGAAATCTATTGTGCCAAGTTCAATGCAATTTACTATTTCGGAATGGACTTTTGGGAAAATTCTGCGCGTTGAGGAGTGTAGTAATATGCATTCATCGCATTTCAATGTTTTTTTTTTTTTTTATTAATAACGGGTATTTAACAAAATAATCGGAAAAAGGCGCTGGGAGAGACTGTTGACTTGGCAAATCAATGTAAAGAATCGAAATACGCCAACTAAAGTGTGTAGTAGCAGCAAAGAGTAGCAACAAATACATCAACATCAATACACATAAACCGTTCAAGGCCTATAGTGTTATCAAAAACTCTCTGAAGTCAAAGTCAACAAGTTCCACCCATTACTGTTTCCAGTGTGAAGTTTCCTGTCGTTAAACAAAGACTTAAAAAACTGAGATTTGTACTGGTTAACCAGTATTTAGAGAAAGAAAGAACGCTAGTATTGGCCACTGACAAAGAATGTGTTCCAAGGTCTCATTTGTAATAGACTAATTACAGTTCTTGCATAGTTCGTTTCCCACCATACCAAGCCTTTTGGCATGATACTTCAAAAAGTTGTGACCAGTAAGGGCGATGGTACACAATCAATGTTTTGCTGTCAAACAATGAAATTGTTGTTGCTTTGAAAAATGAACACTGAGCAAAAGAGAGAATGAACACATTTCACTTAAAATTTGTTTACTGACGAAAAAACCTGCATCACTTCAAAGGCTGATGTTACACGGTCAATGTTTGCTGTCAATGTTTTCTGTTTTTACTTTTTTTTCATCATTTTGTTTGATGCCCTGTTACAGTATCAGTTTTTTGCTGAATGTTATTTTTTAATACTTTTATTTGCAACTATGTTTTTCCAACTAAAAAGTATTTAATTGTTTTTTGGACTGCATGAAAATTCAACAATTGGAATGGAATTGGATGGAAAATAATTCTAATGAAAATATAAGATAATGTTGGTGGAAATAGCAACAAATTATACAAAAAATATTGCATTTATATATGAAAAACGCAGAAAATAATCTTTAAAATTTGCGAACTATTAAAATAAGCTCCGCGTCTTTGTTACTTGGCCATTGAATTACCATGTTTTTATGAAAATTATTAAGTAATTTTTTAAACAGCACTCATTTTCACAAACAAACAAAAGCCAAACAACGCAAAGGGTGGCAAAGAAAAAAAATATATTTATAAGTAAAAAAAAAGTGTAGTATTTTCCATTATATATTAATATTTTCCAGTAAAATACAACTCTGCAGCAACCCCATTTTATTTGAAGTGATGCAGGTTTTTTTCGTCACTAAAAAAGTTTGAAGTGAAATGTGTTCATTCTCTCTTTTGCTCAGTGTTCATTTTTCAAAACAACAACAATTTCATTGTTTGACAACAAAACATTGATCGTGTAACATCGCCCTTACTGTTGTAATGCATATGTAAGAAATTCCCCAATTTGTGAGGGGATCGATTTCATTTTTATGTAGTTAATTGTATATTGGATACATGTATGCATATAGCATAAAAACTGTGATGGTAAAAAATTTATTATTTACTTTTGTGTTAATTATTAATTGAATCTGAGTTATTTGTAAGTTAACATTCCTGATCAGCAGGCACCAGTGCGTCTGCTGCTTCTTTTTTCGATCTCTCAAAATAACCAAGCAGGAAAATTACTTATGCATTCAATAGTGTAATTAAAGAGTTTCACAATACAAAGGTAATTGAAAAAAAATTTTCTTTACCTAGTACAACAATTACTAGTTTTATGAAATCAATCCAAAAAACATGAGTTAAGTATAGCAAAGTATGAAGTTTTCTTTTGCATTTACGTTTACACTCTCTGCAGGGACGGGAACAATAAACTCGTACACATATACTTACACAATAAAATCGCATTTACTCTCTCATACTAGTTCCTCTACCCCCTCAACACAGCGTTGCCCCGTCTAGCCCGTATGGGAAAAGCATCGACTCATACGTGTTTTTCACTTGTATGTGTCGAAGTGCACATCACTAGTGTAGACCAAGTCTAAATTTGAGTAAGAAATACTGAACTGTACCGTATATATACCCAATAAACATTTAGGTTTGAGATCAACTTGAGGTGAAGTTGATATCAAATACCTTTCTCAAATCTCCAACGTTAATTCTCAATAGCATCTCCAAAGGTGTACTATAGCATTCTCAACAAAAAGGTCATTTTTTTGTATAGTAATAATTATAGTTATCCACTTGAGAAAATTGTAGTTCTCAACTTGAGTTGTAACGTAGTTCTCTAATTGGTCTGAAAGGAAATTTACAAAAAATAAAAGGAAATTTAAAATGACTTTTTTATTTTTTCGTTTTTCAACTTCAAAAGCAACTTAAAATTTTAACAATTTCATATCACAAATGGTATTTTGTTTTAAAACTTTTAAAAAAATAACAAATTCAGTCTATTTAATATCACTTAAGAGTAAACAATTTTGGTTGGCAGTTGAAGTGGAAGATTGTAGCATCAAAGTTTCGGCAGCTTTGAGCGCTCCGACAATATGTCCACTTTCTGTCTTATTTCACTTTTTAATTTTTTACTTTTAAAATTAAAGTTTTTCTGAAAAATTATTTTCACTTCATTTTCTTCCATTTTTCACTTCACTTTTGTCGAAAAACATGTTATTCACAATCACTGCTAGAAACATATTTTTTGCAAATCCAATAGCAGTGCTGCCATAATAAAATATGTAAATATTTTCTCAAATATATCTCAACTCATTCTCAACTTGAAAGCGGATGTTGAGAAAAATATTTGATATCGATTGGAGAATCATGTTGGATATCAATTTGAGAATTATTAATAAAGGCTAGAGAATTTTATTTTGTGCTTGTTGGTTAAATATAAAAGCGGGAAGGTGATGTAGTAATCTAGGCAACGATTATCATATACTTACATTTTGTTATTTATAAATTTTTTGGGAGAGATCGTTTCATTAAAAGCACCTTACATTACTTTAAACGAAGAGACTAATATGAGTTTGCCAGGTTAGTTGGGAAAACGGAGCATAAAAATGTTTTTGAGCTTTTTTGCATATTTTGGGTTTCTATCAAATTTTTCAACAAAACGAATGCGTGCCTCTTATTAACCGCCATCTTCAATCAAATAGTGGAATCCATCGAGTAGATTTCTTCGTATATTCCAGATGATTTCCTAATATTCGTGATACAGCCAAGTCATTCAAACCCAGTTCATCAGCTACACAGTGCAATAAAAATTTTATGCGTGAGATTTTTCAACGTCTTTATGGAAATTTAGGATCGTCTTCAGGTCAATGTTGTGCAGTCGTGATCAGCGACGCTAAATTTGTATGAAACCGTTGGAAACTCTCGCGCATAAGACAAACGTTAAAATCTTATTGCACTGTGCTATCATTTCTTGGGTCATTTCTATCGTTGATCGAAGATTTTAGACGGCTTTCAAAAGGTAGTTTTCTTCAGAAAAATTTCGGTCTGGAATCTTCAAAACCACTTGCAAAAAAACAGCCAAAAGTGATATAGTGCTTTCATCCCATATGCATTTTGGTGTTCGTGGAAAATTTGCACTGGCTTGAGTTGATGTCGAAATTTGTGGTGAATGACAAATCGAATTTCTTACTGTGTTGGCGGTTAGATTTCTGTCGATAAACTGTGGGTGTGGTATTTCCCTATACTGGGTTGTGTTTTAAACAAAAACAGTCCCAGAAATAAAATCAAAGCTTTGGTCCATAAATCTGCCATCTGAATTTATTCTCATACTTACTACCTCATATCTTCCGACTAATCTCTTAAGACCCGATCATAGAAACTTAAAGCAGCTTAACGTACCATAGTCAACTATCACATAGAAATCTGGTTAACGCACTTTGTGTGAATCTCATTATAGAAACATAAAAGTTTATTGAGTTCCGATTTTTACGGTGTATTAGTTGTTGTCTGTTTGCTTCAATTTTTTATCGAGGCGAAAAGTAAGCGTTTAAAAATTAAATGACTATTTTATTTACTAAATTAGTTTATAAACCCGCTATTTTTGAATGATTTTTCAACTATTTTATTTCTATTTTTTGATTTATTCTGCAGTAGCTTAAAAACCCCAAATCCAATAGCAAAAATATGAGAATAGCTGATTTTGTTTTTGTTGTTGTGCTATATTTATGTTAGCAGCATAATTTTTTTGTTATGCGCTGTCATGCCACGTTAAATTTCCATAATTAGGCGTTTAGAAAAGAAACAACTGCTCGGCTCTTTCAAAAGGTTAACTCTTTGTTTTATGTTTTATAATATTTTTTATTAATTATTTACTTACAATTCAATTACAATCTCTCGTCTTCCGAGAGCATGTGTATCTACAGATACATATATGTATGTATGTATTTATATTTATTTTGAAGAAATATTTATATTAGATATTTACATACACATAAACGATACAATAGGCATTTTAAAAATATTTATAAATATTTTTACAGTTACACAGTAAGTAAAACATATAAAATACAGAAACAAAGAATACAAAGAAAAGAATACGAATTTGTGTACGAAGATTCATGAATGAGTCAAATTAATTTTAGTAGATTGCTTAACTTAAAATCAAGTAGCACGCACTGCTGCATCCTCGTGGTGCGCATTGCTGCATAGTTTCTTCGTAGGTGGAGTTAGTAGTGGGGCGGCATTATCGACATCCAATTCCGAATCATCAATGCGCTCACGCTTTATGTTTGTGATAGTGCTGCTCTGATTGCTGCTATCGTTCTCGTCAGCACCCTCGTCATCGTCATCTTGTTGTATGATACGCAAACCACTTGTGGATGAATCGGGATCTGAGGGCGCCGCTACTGATGATGATGTCGATGAGCTTCTAGTAGCGGTTGGGGATTTTTGTTCTATTTCCGCTGTTGTTGGGTTGTTGGAGCTTAGGGATGTTGGATGATGTGGCGTTGGCAGGCTCGGCGAATGTTGATGATGTAGGGGCAATTGTGTTACTTTACCCATAAATGAACGAATTTCTTCGAAATAGGACTCTTCTGTAGGATTCTCACACAGACGTCGCAGACCACGGATACGCTCGTTGATCCCGAGGCCAAGTGAGACTGCATCCGTTTCGTGTTTCTTCAGATGCCGATCAAGGTTTGTTTGCTGGCCAAAACAACGTTCGCATATCTCACATTTGAAGGGGCGTTCTTTGTTGTGTATGTTGCGTACGTGGCGTTGTAGGTTCGATGATATGCTGAAGGAACGTTCACAGTATTTGCACTTGTACGGCTGTTCGCCGGTGTGCGTGCGTAGGTGGCGAGTTAGATTGGCAGAACGCGGAAACACTTTGCCGCAAAATTTACATGTATAACGATCTTTACTCTTGTACTGCATTGATTGCGATTGCGAGTTTGCTGGCTGTGATCTATTTGCAGCTGCCTTCTTGTTGCCGCTGTTGTTGTTGTTGTTATTATTGTTGTTGTGGTTGTTATTGTTGCTGCTGCTGCTGTTTTGGCGCATATGCGTCGCATGATGTGAATGAGGATGCTGCTGTTGCTGATGATGATGATTCTGTGGATTATTGCTGTGAATTAACGAAGCACTGGCATTATTTCCTCCTAATGCTCCACCTCCTCCTCCAGTCGAGTGCAATCCTTCTGGTAATACATTTTTACCAGGTTCAAAATGGAACTCTAACGGTGCGTTCGGTGTTGTTAGATTATGTAGTAACTCTTTCTGTAATGGTGGCTGCAGAAATGGAAAGGAGCTACCTGAAGGCGGTCGTGGCAGCACAAATGGATTACGATATGGTAGCGGTATTGCTTTAGCCATTGCCTCCAGTAATGTTGGATGTAGCGAAGACGTTGGAAATGGTATTCGTTCAGAATTCAAGTGAACCGAATCGGGAACTCTAAGGGAAGCCGCTGCTGCTGCTGCAGCTGCTCGTAGCTCAGATTTTGCAGTATCTCGAAGTGAACGTAGTTTCTTTTTGCTTATGCCGCCACTGCCGCAATCATAGTCCATAATGGAATCATCATGCAACATCAGAGGCATAATATTATTGTTCATTTCTTTCTCTCGACTTCCCATTATACTAGCACCACCCCCACCTCCTCCGCCGCCGCCACTATCATCCTTTCTACTGCGATACGTTGAGGATTTCGCTGTCGAATATTCATTATTATTGATATTATTGTTGTGATTAATGCAGCCTACATTGGAAAATAATATCAAATTGCTATTCTCATCTTCCACCAACGATTCCGTTTCATTCTTGATGCACAATTCGGTTTTCTTATGCGCCAATCGTAAATCTAGTGGCTGATCGTAACTGCTGCAGCGTCTTCTCGCTTTTGCCTCCTTATGGCTATGACTTAATGCGGCTATAGTTATTGAATTGGCGGAGCAGAAGGAAGAAGCTAACGACGACGACGACAGCGAAGAAGTTGAGGTACGCGCCGTCGACGACAGATCGTAAGGTACATGCGAAGCATATGTTGTCGGCACTAAGCCTAAAATTGGGTATACAGACCCTTGTTTCGGGCTAGGAAGCATTTTTCTTGGAGAATGATCTTTTTCTCGCATTACTGGTGGTTAACGTTTTAGTCTATATTAATTTTATTAGAGACTCTTTCTAATGTACGCGTATTCTGTATCTAATTATGAACATTCGGCGGTCTATTGATGAGCGTCACGTTTTCTGTTGCTGAGCAAATCTTATTGTTGAGTTTATGTGAACCTGAAACGAAAACATAAATAGATGCGTCATATTAAAGCTGGATTTTATCAAATAAATTTGTAGTGAAATATTAAGTTTTAAGTTTCTATTGTCAAATATATTTATTCTTTATTTTAATTAAATATATCTTTCTCTTTATTTTAAACTTATGTATACAATCTCGATCGCGTAGATATTTCAATGATATGTGTACTTTGAAATGACACAGCAAAATATCTACAACCATCAGAGCATCATAACGTCAAAAACATTGAATTGCTCGAACGTATATTTATATAGTTGTTAAAAATACTAATAAGAAAAAAAATTTCCATGACTTACGCATACAGTTCTCATACATATCAATATTTAATTTTCTCTCAAAACAGAAGCAACACTACACAGCAAAATATATACTAACTAAAATTCCAGAATTTTAATTTTTCATTTTTTTTTTTTTTTTGGATTTCTTATCAGATTTTCCGTGTTTTTCGAGTACAAAGATCTAACGATTGGTTTAGATACCAAGAGAGATGAGGAGTCCGTCTTATGACCTAACCACATACTATGAAAATTTAACGGAATGCTTAACCAAACCTGCTAGCTCTTTATGACTTTTTCAGAATTCTATTTGAAGTCCTGGTTGGAGCCAGAAGAGGCTAAATTATATTAAATGAATCAGATGGGAAACATAGACCACAAACGATTGATCAAAATTCAGGGAAAAATTCAGACGAAATATTAAAACAAAAATCAAACCAAAACTCAAATCAAAACTCAAGCCCATAGTATTATTATACTATAAATTATATTATAAATTCTACTATAAATTCTAATAAAACTAAAACGAAAAATCATACCGAAAATCAAACTAAAAGTCAGACAAAAATCAGACCAAAAATCAAACTAATAGTCAACCAAAAATTAAAAGAAAACTCAGATAAAAATTCAGGCCAAAAATCAGATCAAAATTCGAAAACACAGACCAAAAACCAGAGCAAAAGCAACCCAAATAAAACCAATAATTAGACTTAAATTCAGTCTAAAATTAAGACCAAAAACTATACCTAAAATTAGACCTACAAATCAGATCTTAAAATCAATTCTAAAAACAGATCAAAACCAAGCCAAACACCATTATCAAGCTTTTCAAAAGTGGGACATCTATAAACTTATCTTGAAATTTCAGATTTAACGTAGTTCAAGTGAATATAA
This sequence comes from Toxonevra muliebris, assembly GCA_963691655.1. Lineage (NCBI taxonomy): Eukaryota > Metazoa > Arthropoda > Insecta > Diptera > Pallopteridae > Toxonevra > Toxonevra muliebris. Next base: position 45,194,614 of record OY829329.1, read on the forward strand.
TAAACAGTTGTGGAAAGGTTTTTAAAGGTTATAAGAATTAAGATTCTTAAAAGGGGAGGGGCTTCACTCCTTTAGTCCCATCTGGCTCCGTCATTGGCAGAAACGAAATGAAAATATGAAAATTCTAAATCGTTCCCTTCCGACCGGAATGAAAAATGAACATGCTAAGATTAACAATTAAATTTTACATTTCCAGAAATTTTCGAGTTAATGCGATAAAATTTGACCGTGTTACATACAATTGAAACTTTAAACGCAATTTTCTCAAAACAGTGATTTTAGAATCGATGAGCACGTTTTCTCGAGATCATCTTAATCGACCAAACTCAAATTTACTATATACATATGTTATAAATTACGTAATATGACTGACGAAGATTGGATTTTATCTCCGATAACTACATCTCTTACAAAATACCATTTAAGTCCAGTTTTTTTTAGCACAAATCGAGTTTTTAATTTTAAAAATTTTCTCAAAATCACCGCATTCATCTGTCAGAGTAATTAACTAAAATTATCTAATTGTTTTCGATTTAATTAGATTTACTCTAAAGTTTTTGTTCTTCGCCTTTGAAAAACGTCTTCTACGGAACCGTCTATAAATCCGACAGTAGTAGAGTTTTTTCAAGATTTTTTTTTTAAATATTCCTCAAATATTAAATTTTCAAACGTGTAGTTTTTAAAAAAAAAACCCTTAATGTTTCTTCTAAGTGGACGTCCCTCTTAAGTGGAAAATCTCAGGTATTATTTTTTGCTCTGACTGGAGCAAAATCATTGTCTGTCTTTCGTTTCATACTGCACCCTTGGCCCAAGTTAACTTAGATTACTGAAGCTACCTTGAAAAAGTGCACATTGCATTCAATTTTGTAGTGCAGTGTAATTGGTGTTTCTACTTTAATGCATGCACAGAATTTTGTTTCGAAAACGTCATGATGTTTGAAATAAAAATGAAATAAATGGCAGGTGTCAATTTTAGATCAAACGTGCTGAGAATTCCTTAAAATTGGGTAAACAGTAACAGCTCAGAGATTAAATAATTTAATTGAGTATCAGACTATAGTTCTAAGCATGCGCTGAGAGAGGATATCCCACAATATATTCTCAATTCTTTGGTAGTTTCTATTCACAGTTGCAATTGAATTCTTTGAATGAATATGCGCTACAGACTTCTCAACATAAACAATTATAATCGTTATATTTTAAAAGCTCGAAACTAGATCGGACTGTTATTAACACATCCATACAATGATCGACCTTAGAATAAGTAGATCAAGACAAGAAGAGTCTTCAAGATTCTTAGAATAGCTACCTGAAATCGTTTCAGTATTCTTATTGTGTATTTCGTGTGTATGAACTCTTTGTCTTTGGCATGACAATTTGGTAGTCTATTTTATTTATTTATGTGAAATATGTATGCAAGTAGATAATGTTTTCCAAACAACATATTTTATTTTGTACATAATAGAAGAAAAACTCCACATACATAACTCTTAAATACGAGAAAACTTTAAACATTTTCCCAAATGCAATGTGCAACTTGGCACTAATGTGCAATGTTGCTGCCATGGCGTTTGCAGACATCCGGTCGGACAGATGTGGAAGCCTGAGAGGCAGAGCCACAATAAACAACCAGCCCAGCCACCACAACATATACCTACATATAAAGAGTTGGTATATTCTCATGACAAGCTACTAAATGCTTGCATTTAACTCTCAAAAACAAAAACAAATAAAAACAAAAAGTTCACAGCACAAAATTCAGAAAATCGAAACAAACAAGTTTACGAGATCTCAGGGCATGAGATGATTTCGACGACGCACAAATTTTCGTCGACCTTAGAACACTTTTGCGCGCGATTGCATAATTCGAATTTCATAACAATTGTTCTATTGTTTGAGATTGTGTGACAGTTTTTCTACTTTGCTAACAAATTGCTAGAAAAATATGAAGAAAAAAATGAAAATAAAAAAAAAAACGAGCACAATTTACAGCTTCTTGCCACTTACTTACTTACTTGACTGACATACATGTTTTGAAGGTATTTAGCAGATAAAAGGTGCATTTTGTTTTCAGAATTCATTAAATTATTATACCTACTTGCTTAAGTATTATATGCAGCTTAATACCTATTTATGTATAAGAATTTATGGTTTCAGTTTCATTGTTTTATGTATGCCATTTTGATGTGCTAAACGTTAAGAATATATTATATTTTCATACTAACATTTTAGCCATTTACACTTGGTTGCAAAATTATGGATCCAATTCAAGCAATAAGCGTTTCCATTATTTTTTTTCGAAAAAATTTATTTTACTAATTTGTTCTATATTCAATTGCAATAAAAATAATAGCACTTACTTCTTCGATGTTATCTGCCTCGCTTACTCAGTTTCAACTATTGCAAAATTATGGGCCCATCACTTTTAGTTTAGTTTTTGGAGTGTTTGGACAAGTTGTGTAAAGAGTTTTAATTACGTTTAGCAATATTTTTAAAAATGCCAAACGGAAAAAATTAACTAAATTTGAAAAAGGGCAAATTATTGCCTTGTAAGGTAAAGGAGTGGGTGTAACGCAATCTATTTTGATTGAACCTCCTTAAAAAAATTTGTAAATACGTGTTTTTTGATATTTTTAAATGGAAATGTAGTTTCAGGTTATTTTTTCAGATGAGAAAAAGTTTAACCTTGACAGTCCAAATAGATTTAATGACTAATAAAATCTATTTACTGAATTCTATCGAGAACTCGACTGAAGTTGCAGAAAAACACGTCAAATTTCGTAATAGACCGCTATGGTATCGACGAATTGCACCAAAACGTAACAAATCGGTAAAATCAATCCAATGAAATAACTGCTTGCGGGACGGTCTTGCCATTATAAAACGATCTAAAAAAAAGTTTCCGAACGAAGCCGAATTGTTTTCAAAATAAAAATTTCTAAAAGGATCCCAACTAAACGCTACATTACCAATTAGTTGCACCAAAATGTAAAATTTTTTTAATATATAACTCATGGCTTTGAAAGTAAAAATATTCAAATTATGATTGACCCAATCTATCTATGCTTATATAAGAAATTTTTTCCCCTTTGTGGAATAGAGCTTGATATAATCAAATTTTTTCAAATTGTGTAAAATCATTTATGATTGAAATGATGTAGCATTTTGGTGTGGACCTCCATAGTTATTAAAATGAAATATCAGTGGTACTTCTTTTAGTTATAGCAGTGGATTCATAATTTTGCAATAGGTGGAAATGAGCAAGCGATGCAGATAATGCAAAATGTTAAGTAGAAGTAAGTGCTACAAATTTTATTGCAATTGAATATACAAAAAACTAGTAAAAGAATTTGTTTTCGAAATAAAATTAGAAATAATGAAAAAGCCTTTTTTTGCATTGGATTCATAATTTTGCAACAAAGTGTTGTGTATAGTGATTCATATATGAATTGTTTCATTTATTTAACGGTATATATTAAAAAATTGTTTGAAAATAAAATAAAAATATATTTTAATCATTGCTCATGAATTGTAAAGGTTTTTAAGGAAATGAAAAACTTTACTATCTCTGGTGAACCTGCTGGTGTGTATACTATTTACTTATTTAATAATTTAGACTATGAATAAAAAATTCTTACAGACTAAAAACTATAGTTGAGGACTAACAAAAGTTCACTAAGTGGATTGGGAAAAACCTGAGAAAAAAATTTCATATCTTTCCTCAACATAATTTCCATTAATCTCTTCGCTGGCAGTGGCACACTGTCAAGAGTAAAAATTGCATCTAAAAAAACTTTTAACTTCGCCGTTCGGATTTGGCATAAAACTTTAGCTCCCTTTCATTCGTGTACAAGTTTAACTCACACAACATGAATGGATGCGAAAAGCTCGATCCTAGGCCATTTATGGGCTGTTGCGCCATAAGAGAAGTAGCAATACCCATCACAACTCATAACAGATGAATTTTTATAAAAGCTTAGAAAATTCTTTAAACTATGCACAGTCGGCGTTTGATAAGGTGAGCATTCACTAACGTAAACATCCGCTAACGTAACAATTTTCTTTTCCATTGACGTGAACAAAGTCTGAACAAAAGCGCTAAAACGTGAACAAAATTTCTTAAAAATTGTGTATCAATTTTCATGCTGTTAGTAATTGCTGGAATCCCTTAGATATGTTTACTACAATTACCTACATGTACTTACTTGTACAAGAAAAGGTTACCGATTTTTTTTTTTGTAACTTATTTTTTCTCAATTAAAAACGTAAAAAAAGTAAAATATATATTTTTTTAAATTTATTTCTTTGCAATAAGCTAATTTATTTCTTATTTATTTAGGAAATATTTTTTTACTTTATATTTTTATTTAAGTAATTATCAATTTCAAGTGAATTACTGTATAAAACAAAAATTTTTCTAGTTTTTTTTCATGGTCTGCTTAGGGGTGATGCACAAGTACAACTGTAAACTAAAACATCCTCTTCAATTTTTTGATTTCCGACGCTGTAAAAAGGCGGGAGAATGGTAGCGGATTGAAATATTTTCTAAGCTCGAGTAATTCAACGCCCTCTAGGAAAGAGGCAACAAAAATTTTTAATTAAAAAAAAATGTTTGTTTTTTAGACTTTATATTATAAAAAATTAATTTGTGAAAAACAAAAAATTAAATCATATGTTTAAAAAATTATTATAAAAGGTGTTTTTTATAGCAACATAGTAGACTAGTACCTTAAGTTATTTTGCTAATAAAATGTTAATTTTTACACTATAGTGCATAGTTTTCATTTTAAAAAAGTTTCTTTTCTGTGGCAAGATCATAAATTTTCGGTTATTTTTTCTCATTGATTGTAAACCTGAACAATCTCTTAAACGTGAACCCCCTTGGCTTTTAGTTCACAGTTTCGAGCGTTAACTGTATATAATAAAATATAAATACAGAAAACTGTAGAAAGGCTGTCTAGAGGCATGCTTGGGAACTTGAAGGTTAAATCGGTAGATCTACTATTAACTCTACGATGGGCACCTCTCTGAGAGGCGCTAACATAACCTTCTGGGCCTAAGTAGGCCCACGTGAATAAAACGATGGTTGTTGCCTATTGCATCATGTTATTGCATAGACAGGGGTGTTGTTGGTATCATATATGGTCTCCCACATATGGTAGGTGTTTATAGGATGTGTATATGTTCAGTTAGGGCTTTGAAAAGACGTATATAACGTAAGTGATAGTGATTCGAATCGATGTATGTAAGTCGGATAGATTTTGTTTTGCTAATAACTTTTCTTTGGTATTTTTTCTAATTATTTCCTTTTTTCGAAACGAATCAAATTAATCAGTAATGAGTGAAAACACAAAAAGAGAAAGTACAAATTTTATAATATTTATAACTTTTGTGCGGGTAAGAATTTTTATAAAATTTATGTAGGGGTTTGTTCGGTAAATATTCTGCTATAGTTTGGTAAAAATAAGCACCTTTGTGGAAAGCATACTAAGAAAAAAATTAACTTTTAAAATCGATCCGAATTACCAACATGCGTTTTTCTACTTTCATATAATTCGGATTGATGATCCGACAAAATTTAGGAAAACTGTATAGTTTTAATTAATGTAAGTTATTTGGTTGTAATTAAGATATAAAGGTGATGTTTGAAGGTAATTTGGATCAACCCTTTGGTTAGAGAGTTTTTGTGGAATTTGAGTTCAAAGTCAATATACCTATAAATTTTAACTCAGAAATTGCTAAGAATGATTCGAAGAATTGATTTTTTATATATTTCATTGTTCACCAGTTCATGGATCCAATTTTTTTTTACTTTAGGTTGATATGATATTCGAAGATATTGGATTTTTGCGAAAATGCCACGCCCACTTTGAGATAAGGACACATTTTATAGCCCACAACTTGAAATACATACAAATGCATCTCTACACCAAATTTGACTAAGATCAGACAAACCGTTCATGATTACATATGGGAAACACATAGATGTGGTAATAATTTGCATGTATGTCTGTGTATGTATTTACGCATATATACATACATTTTTTTTTATATATATTTTCCTTAAACCCCAAAATTACCTATTGAATCTAAATAAACCTAAAATTCAAAATAATTTGTTATTAATTTTATCAATACACAAAATAATCACCTGGGCCTATTTAGGCCCAGGGGATAACATTCGAGGTTGAGACAATAAAAAAAAATGTTGTTCTATAAATTTATTCCGATTGAAACAAATTTTGTTTCTTTGTGCTTAGAAAACATTGGCGCAAGAAGTCATGGAGTTTTAGATTGATTCGTCAAGAAACAAAAACTCAAAATGGGCCTAATTAGGCCCAGATGCCCATCCTAGGGTTAAAATCTTTCCTCAAAATCCTATTTTTGTAGCTTCTCAATTTCGGAATTAGCTGTGCATATTAATTATTTCCGCAACTACTGATGACTCTTCCCTTGGCCATGTAAAGATAGAGCAATAATAACTCTGTACTGATAGTTTTCGGAATTAATTTTTTCACGCCTTTGACTGGACCCACCCCTTAAGGTAAGCTTTTTTCTATACATTACTTAGCAGTTACTGCCAGGCAAATTTCCAGGGGAATCGCAGCTACAAACTTTGTCCTGTTGAATATATCACTTTTGTCGCTAACTTTTCCTGTTTTATTTTAACTGGTATGTATGTTTAAACTTCACGGGCTCCATATTTTAGAATGCTGCTTGGTTTCAGAGTCGTCAGACTAACAGAACCAAGCTTGATCACCTTCTACGATTTTATTTAAGTTTCCAGACTATAAGATTGCCTCTAATTTTAACTGTGTCCAACCTTCCTTATTGCTCTGACAGCCTCTAAATTTTTTATTTGCTTCTAACTGCATACATACTAACTTGAAACTAACTTTTTTATTAAAGTATTTTTTTTAACGCTCGGATAGCTCCTGCACATCCCGTTTTGCTTTTGATTTTCCTCGAATATTTCGAACTGATTGCTTTTAATTGTCTTCGATTACCACCTCTGATTGTGTCAGGCTCACCCTTGCCTTTAAAACTACTGAATCATGGTAGCCACCTCCTAGCTTATAATAAGACAAACTTTGTTACTCAACTGTAATCTTTTGAAAACAGAAGAAAAATTTGAATTTTCTGCATTGGAAACTAATTTTATGACTTTTCTATCAGAATCACATTAAATTCTTACAAATTTCAATGATTTTGTTTTCTAAACTACATTCATTCGCACTTAAAATGACCTTGCCGGCTGCTGTTTTACCATATCACAGAAATGAAGACATTTCAATAAAATGCTAACCTCAATTCATGTTCCTTTGAGGTACAGATGTACATATGTGCATATATTCAGCTTGAATCATTCATTTCTTTGACCATTAAAAATCTTTACATCAAAGTCAAATAGTATTCATTAACCTCCTGTATAAGTGAAGGGTAGCTACATATGACCATAAGTGTATTGCACACAAAACAACAATAAAATAAAGCAGCAGAAAAAAAAGTGAAATCACTGTCATCGCAATAAAAACAACGCCAATATAGAGCGTGTAAAATGTCCAGCGTAGAAGATGTTGACATCACAAAATAAAATATGCAGCAATATACTTACAGTGTTGGTAGGTAGTTATGCGGCAGGCAGGCAGGCAGCTTGGTTTGGTTTATAGGTAGGTATGTTGGTAGGTAAGATAGGTAGATGGAGGTATATGCCTGCTTGCCTGCATGCTTGTCTGCCTGACTAACTGACGACGGAGAAGCGAGTGAATGCATGCTTTGCGGTGGTGACAAAGCCAAATTTGCGGTACCAAGTAGAGTAATATCGAACAACGAAAGAGGGACAGGCAGACCAATAGACGGGCAGACGAACGAAAAGAAAGAAATAGCATGAAGAAGAAGAAGAAGAAAAAATTGTAGAAATTACCTCCGTCATGTTAAAATGATTTTAATTCATTTAAAGAAACTAACGCAACCCATCACCATCATCAACAACAACAACAGAAACAACACAACTGCAACAGCAACAACATTGCACTGCATTGGATTGCATTGAATTGAAGAGTGGCGGTGAAGCGATGGAGTGCGCAGTGGTAATAGCGAAATGCAGCATAATCAACCGCAACAATGAAAAACGAGAGTAATCCAAAGAAAACATTCCATGCACTGAAATGGAAAATTAAACCTTGTTACATCAGCGTCAACTCTACGCTCAAACGAAACGATAACAAACCGATACGCTATGATGACGACCAACGACAACAACGGACGACCACTGCGACAAACAACGTTGGCTGACGATGATAGTTGCCAGGATTCAAGCAGTACGTACGTAGTATGAACAAACAAACACACTAAACTTTAAATACTAACGCTAACGCTAACGCTATCGCTCTAACTCTAACGAGCGATGCCACAAAAATAATAGCTGCAACATCAACAACAAGAGCAACTCGATACCAAATAAAATTTATACATTTCATATGAATAAATAGAAAGAAGAGTTTTCGCAGCAAAATTTTTAAATAGTTTAATACATGATCGCCACCATTCAAGATAAGTTAACAAAAAAACTCACACACAAGTCACGGTGACCGGAAAGTGCTAAATCGCTGGTAAAAAGTTGCATTGCAACAAGGATCAATTGATATTACATGCAGAGTTATGTTAAGGAAATAATCTGCAGGTAAATACTACAATCTCTGATGGTTTTTAAGTTATGCTCCACAATCGTGGAAAGTCATAAGTTTGCGAGTTAGTCAGGAAAAACTTAATATGACTGATGTATTTTAACGAAGTTTAGAGGCAATCTAAACCAATTCTGGGTACATTGGCTCATAGTTTTATGAAAATATTAACAACAATAAACATTATTCCTCCCACGGATTTTGTCCTCATAGGAAAACAATAGTTTAAAAATTCCTCAAAAATCAACTACATCGTATTGTATTAAAAGTTTTTCGATTCAAAGCTCCAATACTCTTAATTTGTTTAATTGAGTTTTATACATTTTAGACGCCTATTGGGAATATTTTTAACACAATACAATGTTTTTATTAAAGAACTATTATTTTTTGTACTGTGAAATTTATAATAAAAATATTTTTGTCTCATAAATTGTATCAAAAATTTACAAGCTAGAATCAGAAAGATATGTTGGGAGGGTTAAAACGTTTGCCAAGTTATCCAATAAGAAATTTCAGCACCTTGGCAATGCTTTGCAATGCCAGTACAGGTAAAATATCAATTTGGAACCATCGGCTCAAACATTCGGATTGGTAGCGCGGTCTGAGCTTCTGCCAATAGTCTGATTCCGGAAGCCATCTCTGAGCTTGTTTGGAACGATTTCCCATTAGTTTGGGAACTATTTGGGGGCTTTGTCACACCACAAACGTAGACAATTGCCAAAGTCGTATGCTCTAACATTATTTATACGAATAATATTTTGTGGATGATTGCAGGTATTAAAAATGTTTAAAAAAACGAACATCGGATTAAAATGACATAGAATGAATGCAAAAATGGATAAGTGTTGGAGTGAAGTGAAGTGTCGGGCATCGAACAGGATTGATACAAAATCGTATGCTTGATATAAAATACGAACTATCCGGAAAAAGCCGGTCCATTGTCTCCATTTCTTCAGGTCTTTCATCTGAACAGTACCATGAATTTTGGTCCAAATTGCACAATTTTCAGTAAACTTGCTGTGCAATAATAAATAATTAGCGTTAGCTTCCAATCTATAAAAATACCATATGTTATAGTAAATGTCGCGATGTTCTTGTTTTCTGGTAGACATTTAGCAAATGCAAAGGGAAATTTGAGTTCCTGTTTTTTAGGGCCGCATATTTTACACGTAGACTTCCAACTTCTCAAAATGTTTCCAAACCCAAACCTATTTTTTTTTAAATATTTGGCTAACAAAACTATGTGGGCCCCAGTTTCGAAACATCCAAATGGACTGATAATGGTATAAAAAGAAAGAGTGCTGACCCAGGAAAAATTATTAGCAATAAAGAACTGAGATCCAAATATTGATGATATGATGATTTGAACAAAAAATATAACTTCGAGAAAAACTTCAAAGTTATAATAAGTAACAAGGAAGAATGAAATGTTCGAAATTCCTCTTAAAGCACATACATTTAAATGGTACACAGATGGTTCGAGAACAGAAAATGAAACGGGTGCAAAGATATATGTATGGATCGAAAACCAGATACTCATGAGCCTATGGGGCAAACTAAACTAAACAAAGTTACTATATTCTAGATCCCTAGACACACACAAATACATGGGAATAAAGTAGTCAACTATTTAGTAAAGAAGGTATCGGCCAAGAATTACATAGATTCTGAACCCTTTTTAGGCATATGGGGCTCACAACCATTAAAAATGTACAGGAGAAGTTGAAATGGACAGTTGATCATCCTACTAGGATAGCTTAGGCAATCAAAACTACTAATTATAAAATTAAACCCCAAAAGAGCAGCCCAATATGTAAAGCTAAGTAAAAACATCCTCAGAATAATTACGTGATTGTCGGTTCTGCCACAAAAAAACAAAATCAGACCCCGGAGCATATGCTCATGCATTGGGAGGCACTAGCTCGTAGGGAAAAATATTTATCTTAGTGTATTCAATTTATCAATGTTTTTTGCCTTCTCTAATTTTGCAAATCTGCTAATGTAACTGTAATTAAAGCTTTTAATTTATGTATAAATTGTAGTTTCTCGATTTTAAGATTCGATTTACTCTTGTCTATTGTACCATTTCATATCATTGATAATTGCAGATGCTAGTCGACATTCGGCCGTTAATAAATTTTCTAATAAAGTAAAAATAAAATATTTTTCACTAAAACGCTTACTGAGAGTCCGTAGTGAGGTTGGTTTATCTGTATTCTTATGATGAAGGTGTTATTAGATGTTCAATAGACATATTGGTCTCAATACATTATACTGATATTTCGTATCTATGATTACAAACTGGCGATCCGAAGAGTTTGCTCAGAGATGCTAGGTTGAAATTGTTAGGAGGTTTTAGGAGGAGCCCCACTTTGAAGTGCAAGATTGTTCATCTTATGACACTGGACATCTTATATCAGAGAAGAGCGAGGAACTAGGCATCTACATCAGTTGACTTTATTACCTTGCTTCGGTTTCTTTGTCACTAACTTCTGTTTACCCCTTATTAGTACTTAGTCTCTGAACAACTGATTCCGAAACTAGGCTTGCTTTAAATTTTCCCTATTCCGCTCATGCTCTTCTAACTAAGGCCTTACAGCGTCTCTTGTGAATCCCAGTGAATAATTTAAACTTCTGAGAGCCCTTCATAACTTTCGTACTTGAAGCTTCTGAGCAATTTGCTGAATTGGGTGATATTTGCGTAATTAAAGAATCAACCGTCTCAATGTCAACACTTGGCTTAATTAGTTCCTCCTGAGTAGGTCAGATTGCAATGACATTGTCTTTGCTTTGTAAATTTTAGCTCTTGATTTAGGTACAAAGCTTCTTAATTCCTTTTATATTCCGGCGAATTAAACCATTGACAACTCCAATAGTTTTCGGAATTTAGCCAAGAATCTCGAACTTAGACCGATATAGCTTCCTGTGTCACTGACGCTACTTAAGTCCTTTCACCACGACAAGGTCGGTCAACAAGAAGTACCTATAAATAATTTGAAGACTGCATTGCAAGCTTTGGAGGAAATGGTATGAAATTTTCATGGAATTCCAATTGTAGAAAACTAATAGCATTAGTATTTAAAAAAAAAAAAAATTTTCATTTAGTGATATTTTCCTTTTCCCCGATTAGTAATATTTTTTTTTCCGGAAAAGAACATTTCCAAACATCTACTTCATAAAATAATTGTAAAGCAAATTTTTTACGCTACATGAAATTTCAACACGTTCACTCAATTGAGTTAAAAGTTATTGAATTTTATACCAGAAAAAATTGTCACTTTGTTTACAGTGCAACATCAAAGCAATCATCAACAACAGCAGCAGCTGCTGTTTGTTTTTTATTTAATTTTCTATTTTTTTTGTCTTCTTAGCATTAGCTTAAAAGTTGATGATAGTGTGCTGGCTTGTTGGCTGGTTGGCGAGCGATGCTGATGCACTTTCCAGTGGTGTGGACAAGTGTTGCTGCAATTGCTGAAATTGCAAACTGTTGCAACTGTTGTTGTTGCTGTAGTTGCTGCTGCTGATCGCTTGCCTGCCTATGAATATAAAAAGTGAGAGTGACATCGGAAATTGTTTCAATTTTCACAAAACAAGCTTTGAGTGCCGCAATGCATCGTAATGAATGAATGTCGAAAAGTGTAACAGAAACAATTTTTTTTTCTGCTGCATGGCGAAATAGCCACATACACTGGCTGCTATGATTGCTCGGGCTATTGGCTCTAGCACTAGCACCAACTAGTAGTGGTAGTAGTCTTAGTAGTAATAGCTGGAGTGCTGAAATGCTTTCCCAAACTGTATAAAATATTATGTATAAACTACGACGTACCACTGCTGCTGCTGCTGCTGCTAGTCAACCTCAACCAATTTCATCTTCTTTCTGGCTAACTTGATAGTCTGGTTTTTATGCCATATTTCTTTTCCAACATTGCATTTTATTCGTTTATTTGTTTATTTTCATTTAATAAATGAAAATAAACATAAAAGTATAAGTTTTGATTTTTGTCGTGTTTTTGTTTAGAAGATCAACATGGACATAATCGTAAAGTTGCATACGTAATAAAAAACTGTAACATCAACGAAGAAGAATTAAAGAAGGAAATAAGACAGAAAAATCATTGGATGTGTTGGAAAGTGTAGAAATTCTAGTGTTTTTTTATAGTTTATTCAACGCTAATGTTTGTCTAAAAAAAAAAAAAAAATATCAGCCTCTTGAAATTCCTAAGCTTTTTTTAATTAAAAAGGTTGCAAAACCCACAGCGCTAGTTTCAAAGTATCAAATACTTGAATTAAGGATACATGGAGTCATTAATTGTGTAGAAGTAAAAAATCATTCCATATTAATCTTTTAATACAAGCCACAAGCAAACTTCAAAACTTTTTATATTTATATTGTGCATAAAACACTTTAAAGATGATGCCTGTGATGAGTGTGATGGCTATGATGGCGATGGCTATGATGATGACTATGATGACGTTTTGTGTTGCTGTTGATGATGATGAAAAACTAAACTAGAAAATCAATGAAATTCCATTGAGTAAAGTGAAAGTGCTCCAATTGCTATATAGCATCAACATCAAAAACTGCAAAATCGGCACAACTGAAGCAACATCACTAACATCACTGCAACAGCAACATATACAGTAAGCAGCAACAGAAACAACAGTAGCTACTGGCATACAGCACAACACAGCTCAGCACAGCACAAGGCATTCATTGTTGATGGCTATTAAGATGCTATCCCTGCGTAACGACGTTACCAAAGCGTTAGCGTTACAATGTTTGAAAATTGTAAACGTCCACCTTCCTGCCTGTTGCTAGCTGGTGCGCTTACCAGCTTGGTTTTCTTGCCTACCTACCTATGTACCTGCCTGCAAGTATGTTTGTTTATTTGTTTGCTGCTGCTGTTGTTGTTGTTGTTGTTGTGGTAGTGACTTTTCACACACAAGTGCATGTATTGAAATCGATTGTGCAGAATAATACATGCATGGATACATACTCGATACCTTCTCTACTCTTATAATCTCTATGTACATGCTGCACGCTACCATAAATTCCATAAATGCTGAATAGTTGAACTGGCAGTCAGGCTGGCAGGCAAGTAGGCAGCTGCCTATATACATACATATATGCACCACTTTAGTTTTTTTCGTTTTTTGCTTTTGCTTTAATTTTGAATTGGACACCATCATCTCGTATAAATATTTCCAATATGCGATCATACATCACACATTTGAAGGAAATTTGTTTTACTACAAATATGTACTGAAATTGTATTGAAATATGTTGGTATGGGCACATTTCGTTTATTACTCTACACAGTGCTGAATTTATGAATATTCTATCGAAAATATTTTTGGGTGCATGTAAATTGCTAGCATTCCAATGTTCATGCAACGAAGTGTCGAAATTACACACAAATTTCTTAAGCCATTGAGGCGATTTAAATCATTAGCTCGATACGAGGAAGGAGATTTGCAACATTTTTTTGTAAAACAAATTTGTGCATAGGTATTTTGTATCGGGCAATATTGTGTCTAATTTCGCATGTGTGTGTGTGAAGTTTTTTATTTGTAAATGAAGGATTGTTTGAGTTTTTGGACCATTTCTTATTTGATACATAGGTACTGCACTTCGAACTCCCGAAGCTTGACTGTGTCACTTTAGAACTTTCATCCGAGGCAAAGTATCTTGGAATCAGTGTGACTTTTGTTTTTCAAAATCCCCTAAAATCAAAAATAAAACGCTTATTTTCTTTAAAAACGCGCTAAATTTTTTCCCTTATAAAAGTGCGAGGAAACTCAATACATTTAAACTTTTACACTAATACACGCACACATTTGCTACTTCTACCCAATAAAATTTTTTTCGATTTTTCAAAGATGATACATATTCTGAACTTACAGCGTATTCTGAACTGAGCGCTAAATAACTTTTTTCTGCGTTTTAATTTTCAAAAAGCACTAAATTTAGCAGTAAAAGCGCTGAGTTGGCCACGCTGTTTAGAATTATAGTTGATAGCAAGCTCAGCTGAAAGAGAAAAGAAAAAGAGAGCGTTATGCGCATCTACGCATATCAAAAAATCTTTGGTAAACGGTGGGTGTACGTCTGCAGCTCATCCATTGGATGTATACGGCTATCTCAACCAAGTTGTAAAAATTCAGAGATTAGCATAATTAGTAGTTACAAAAGCTTGGAGCAAAGCGTCCCAAGCAGGGTTTGACAATGATTCTTCACTTTTTACCCCTGGACGAATACCTCAAGTGTACAGCAGTCATCTGACTATGGGAATTGCAGTTTTGGAAACGCATCTATCTTAAACGAGTATAGCACAACACACTCCAAGAGAACTACAAACTATTTTCACACCACAAGTGATAGTAGAAATAAACTTTCATCATACTCAACAGACAGGAATTTAAAGAAAACACGGTTATTAGCTGCAATGATCTTTAGTTCTACACCGACTAAAATGAAAGATGTTACTCAATCGGGAGTTTTTTTCGATTTACTAAAGGTCATGGAGTCTTATAAACTTCCTATTACTGCAGTGTTTTTCAAGCAGAGATCCTCGCTATTGGCAAAGGTATTATAACAAGGAACTGTGATCACGGATCACTATCTTTGTGGACACCCAACCAGTGTTAAGTTGCTTTAATGCATTTAGGGAAATAATTAACATCCCTTAAGTCAAACCTGATGAACTAGCAAGAACGGGAGCAGGTCCTGAAAATGAATGAAAATATAACAATGGGGCCGTGAAATCAAGTCCAAGGCAAAAAGCAGAGGAAATAATCCACAGATCCTGGCAAACCCGGAGCGACTGTGAAACAGTCCGAAGTTTATGGGTATTGACGCAATAGCTTTGACAATTCGAGTTGTATTACCAAACAACTGTAGAGGCTGTGAACACGAAGAAGAAAATTTTGCCATTCACCACCTCCTCTGCGTATATCCCAACTTTCAGAGCCGTCGACACATACATACAACAGCGATTTCGCTATTGGTAACAAAAGAATGCCGAATGGTTGTCAATTAAATTGTACCGTGCAACATTCCTGTAAAATATGTGTTCTAGTGATGAGAAAGCACTTTCAAGTAAGATATTTTAAAAACTAAAAGTCTATTGAATTAACTTCAAGTTTTTTTCATTTTGATTTTTGAAAAAATACCAAAGCTGTAAAAGAGTGCATTCAATTGAGGATATAAGTCACAAATGAATAATAATTTTTGATTGCAGTTATTGAATAATATATTTGACTCCAAAATAAAAAATGCAGTTGGAAGTCTTTTTTGGAGTCGCCGGTTGGTTATTCATTTAGAAAAGTCTTTTTTAGAGTCAAGCGAGTGCAGTCTTTTTTTGAAATCATGAGATTGCAAATCTTATGACCCCAAAATCATGACTGCTTTGAAGTTGCTTGGAGTCACTTGGGGTCACTTGGAGTCACTTGAGTAACCTTGAACTCAAATGCAGTCATTTGGAGTCAATTGCAATTTGCAGTCAATTGGAGTCACTTGGAGTCTTTTGGAGTCAATTGGAAATTTGAAGTCAATTGGAATCACTTGGAGTCTTTTGGAGTCAATTGGGGATTTGAAGTCAATTGGATTCACTTGGAGTCTTTTGGAGTTAATTGGGATTTGAAGTCAATTTTAATATATGTGTTATTTAATATTTAATTTATATCTTCTCTCATAAATACTCAGGTCTCTCAAACTGATTCTTTTATAAATAAATACCCAGTTTTCCACAAAACACACGCCACAAATAATATAACAATATCACAAATTATTCACTTCAAAAAGGTTTGCACTTTTTGCGGTAATTCCATGCAACTCGGGTTCAATATAATAATTAATACTTTTTACTAATTTATTTAATATTAAAAAGAAAAGTTTTAGACTTCAAATCTCCAATTGACTCCAAATGACTCCAAGTGACTCCAATTGACTTCGAATCCCCAATTGACTTCAAAACACTCCAAGTGACTTCGAAGCAGTCATGATTTTGGAGTCATAAGATTTGCAGTCTCATGATTTCAAAAAAAGACTGCACTGTCTCGACTCTAGAAAATACTTTTCTAAATGAATAACCAATCGGCGACTCCAAAAAAGACTTCCAACTGCATTTTTTATTCTGGAGTCAAATACGTTATTCAGTAACTGCAATCATGAATTGCCGGTTAATAACTGTGACTTCAAGGTATTGCAATTAAATTTATTGCATTCTTTTACAGCTCTGAAAAATACACTATGAGTCTGATTGAAGAGTTGGATCTAGCTCTGGAGCAACTCCCGAAAAAATAAATTAAAGAAGCCATGCCCCTGAACACGAAATGGTATCTGGTTTGGCTGTAAATGGTCATATATTGAGAAAGTGATAGTTATAATTTAAAATGGTGAGATATTTTTATGAAATACAGGAAATAAGGAAGAGGAGAGCATCTGAAAGTTTTTGGAATCTGGGGATTCATTTTTCATATTTATTTCGTATTCATATTCGATATCAAGACAATAATTAAACTTCATGCTTTCTGATCATTGTTGGTGACTAAAGAATTGAAGGAAATGACAGTGAAGAGAAGATAGATACTGAAGACGATGTTCCACTATCTGATACTGAAGATTCTGAGCCTGAAAGTGATTTGAACAGACCGGAAAGATGAAGAAAGCTTTGTGAACTCAAAAAAAGACATTGTATTTGTATTAAATTTTGTATTCAAAAACAAACTATATACATATCAGAATTATAAACCAATTTTCTATTTGTTTATCATTACAATAAAGTAAAATCAATAAAGAAAATAAACATTTGATCCAAAAACTCTTCCTTCTCTTTAAAAAAAACGAATTGAGCATCCCTCCCAGATTCTGGGTTATTTTAAAGAGGAGACTCAATCTTACCTTGGATTCGTCCTTCCACAATATTGCATTGATACCAACATTTTTGTCATTTTAATTTGCAATCTTTATGGAATTAGAACTAATAAAGTTTTGAAACAAAAACATCAATCCTCTAAAATTTTGTGGCTTTTGTCGAAAGATCGCAATCTCGTACACACAGAAAACTAAATCGCTTACGACGATTAAGAGAAGGGGAATAAGTTACTGCAGAACAAAAATGAAACAAAATAAGTTCAGAACAAAAACGGATTAAGTTGCTGTGCTGTTTTTGCTCTGAAAGAATTGTTAATCATTTTTGTTCTTCCCTTAAATTGTTTCATTTTTACTCCAAGTCGTATTACTTGCATCGTTTTTGCGCCATGTCGTAAGTGGAATGTGCGTGAATCTCTCTGCTTTGGTTCTATATTTCGCTCTTGCGAAAATGCTAAGCAAAGATGCAAACATGCCACCAGCACAGTTGTTTGTAAACTTTAAAGACTAAAATAAGCGTAAGAACATCTGTTCATTTGAATCCGGCATAGTACTCTATGTACCCTCCACATGAATATACAGGAATGCCCAGACCCAGGCCCTCACTCAAGCCATAATTCGCTTACTCACGAACGCTTCTTATTCTTCAATTCATTTTTGATAAGCGGAATAACTTTAATTATTAAATTTATTATTAATAAACTATTAACTAATACAACAATTGCTCACCTCATCTCACTCCAACAACAACAACAAAATATATGTATGCATATCAAAATGTCTGTCATGCTCCATTTTAAGTCTATTAATCGAATATTAGAGGAAATCATAAATAAAGTACGAATAATGTGCGTATGTATGTATGTAATTCATAATAATAAATGAAAATAACAAATGAAGAAAAAAAAAAGTCAAATCACAATAATAAAATAGAAGAAAAAAAATTAAGTTATGATTTCACACAGTTAAGAGTCACCATGGCTGATTACATTTTTGTTGGTTTATGGTCCAAGGTCATCAAATAATCGCTCCACATCATACTGCCACTCTGCTCCGCTCTACATCATCACCACCGCACCCGCATCGCATCGCTCATGGTGGAGTGTGACTTGTGTGCGCCTTTTATAACTTCATTTGATTTGCAATGAATCTTAAAGCAATTTGTGGGATTATTTCCCATTGTAATCAGTATTTTGAGATTGTGTGACTGTATTTGTGTACCTATCTATATCTACCTTCCTATATAGGTGTCCATGTGTGTGTGTGTTTACCTATTAACTACTGAAAAACTCATCAGCGACTTAGCGATAATATTGTGTATAGGTATAAGTATTTATTTATTTAGTTACTTAGTTTATATTATTATTTTTGTTTTTGTCTTTGCTGCTGTGAGGCACATCTTTTCAAGCGACATGAGTTTGAATGCAGATTGTTGCTGCTACTCAATGAATGAATGAATGAATGGTTGAAATGAAGTTGAAGTCAAGTGCAAATGAGACATGGATATGGAGTCTAATTTATTTCATTGACAAAAAAAAAAAAAAAAAAAAATCTGCGATTATTTGATAGCGTGGAAATTGTTCCAATTTCAATAATACAATGAAACAAAATGAAGTTGTAGCGTAACCTTCATTGGTGATGGTGATGGTGATGGCCTGACATGAAGTAAGTTGTCATAGTTGCTTGTACTTACTTGTATTATTACCATAACATACTCGTATTAGGAAGCTTCTTTGCGTAGCTTTTTATTACGTAAGTCTAATAAATCGGAATATTCATGCTCTTCTTATGAAAAATAAATATCTGAGGTGATATTGTTGCAATATTTGTAATTTTTGCAATTACTGAATAGAAATTTTTTATAGGTAATTATAGTAGTAGACAATATTGTAAAATAATTACAACATCAGTGATATTCTTTTCATTCGGGATTTTTGTATATGAAATACTAGTAATACTGTCAGTTTTAATAACTCTATCAGAACAGATTTATATTTTATTAATTCTTTCACTACTGAATTATATTCAACAATATGGAACTTATTTGGAAAGATATAGAAGCATTTCCTGTGTAATAGATATGAGAACACCTATTTTAGAGAAAAAAAATTATAGTTTGAAATATAGACTGTAGGGTATAACAATAAAGTTGAAAACAAAAGATAAAAAACGAAGCAGAACGTAAAATTCTTAACATTAGCAATGATAAAATATCATGGTCAAATTTGGAAATCAAAACTGGAATTCACTTAGAAAAACTTGGTCATTTCCTGGAGGGGCAAAAAGGCACTTTAAAATTTTGCAAACCAATTGATGATAGTCTACTTCTAGAGTAGATAATAAAAATATAACGAGGACTCACGAAAGAAACAACTTTAACACTACATATTTGGAAGAAAATCCTCAATTTTTAGACAAATTGTGAAATAAATCTTAAAAATATTTCAAAGATTTTAATTCAAAAAAATTTTATACCATTACTACTTAAAATACCTGAAGTTGAAGGCTTCATCATCATAAAATTATATAAAAAGGTTTGTTTTTTCTAAAAGTGATCTTCAAAGCACTGAAAAATTTCGTTTTGCTATTGCATGCAACCAGCAACAAAAATACCGCAACTTTGACTGCTCATAACTTAGATACTAAGGCAGTTAAACCAATAATTTGATGCTAGTGATGCAGAATTTTATCCTCTTTTATAGCCGAAAGTTCTATATACATCAAAATCCATTTTTTTAATTTTGGCCAGAAAATCGAGTGCAATACCCAAGTGTGCGACGTAACACAATCCATGACCAACCCCTCTCTCTAGTGTATATTTCTGCAACCCTTATTTTTAGGCACTTTTTGAATTAATTCTAAAAAAAATTAAAAGAATAATCATGAGGAATTATTGCCAATAAATGTAACTTTTTTATATAACATAAAGCATATGTGTAAACTTGACTGTCTGAAGTTTCGAACGCTGGAGCTCATCTTATAGCAGACATTTCTCATTTCTTGTCTTATATTTGGCGTTAGATGTGAAAGGCGCTTCATTATTTTGTTCTTGTTTTATTAAGTGTTTTTACTTTTTATAATCAATTTTTTGCAAGAAAAAGTCAATATTTCATATGTATACAAAAATTGTTCGACCAGATTTTTGAAATCAGCGGGTCTTAATTACCCTAAAAAAGTACTTGTTTCCAAAAAAAAAAACAAGTTTTGATCTCGGATCGAAATCGGTTAAAAAGAACACTGCTATATATATATAAGTTATACTACCTAGTAAAGTTAGACTAATGGAAATCTAAAAATGTTTTTGAATTATGAGATATTTAGTTAGATCATAGTGTTACCTCCCAAGACTGTATTGTCAGCTTGGGGGTTAAGATTTATTTTGAATAATAACTTAACACTTTTCATAAGAGAAGTATGGTAGATACAGTTTGAAACTTTAAAGTAAGAAATGAAACGCAATCATTGTGAAATGGAACTAAAGAGGTTTTCAATAAATGTGTTTGAACTTTACAATTGAATAAAATGAGTTGTGTGTGATTAAAGTACATACATGTATGTTTTAAAGATGATATGAATTAAATGGTCTCCGCTGTTTCGTTTACAGGACTCAATCATAGAAGTCCAATTTTGTATAACTCTGTGAGCTGAATCTCACCAACGGTTTGAATGATGTTGTTTTCCAGTTGGTCAATTGTTGCTGGTTTGTTGGCATAAACCAACGACTTAACGTAACCCCAGAGAAAAAAAAGTCTAAGGACGTTAAATCTAAAATGATCTAGGCGGCAATTCCACATCCCCTCTTCTCGAAATAACGTGTTCTGGGAACTTTTCTTGCAACAACTCCAATGTAGTGTGACACATTGCACCGTCTCTAGGTCTAGGTCATCCTATTGTGGTCAAGTTGAGATCACAGAAAGGCCAACTTCTTGTACACGACGAGGAATCGAGAGGGTTGGGTCTTCAGCCACACTTTTAGCAACAGTAGTAATATTCTCGCCTGATCGCAAGTTTCGGCGTCGTACGCTTTGCTTGAATTTCGCGATAATTCGTTCAATTATTCGCTCAGTTGGGCGAACATTTCAGCCGTAAATAGCATAATTATATTTCTATTGTTACGCCCTCGGCGAAACTAGACTGTCTAGGTAAAAGTCCAAACTTTAATTAAACATAGAACTGAAAACACCGATCGATGCCAATAATTAGATGTGATCTACCAAAGTGGATGTATTGTCTTTAAAAAAAAAAAAAATAAAATCAAATTTTTTTTAATCCTTTATCACGCAAGGTCATGGATTTTTAAAATTAGTATCTAGTTCGATTCGTATTAAGAAATAAACAAACACGTATTTTTTTGTTTTTGCAAATTTGTTTATAAAAATGTGGTTATGTCACTTATTCAAAACACGATTTTTGTTGTTGTTTGTGCATAATTATCACTATTTATCAATTAATACTGATTATTTGAAAATTAAGCTATCACATTTTTAGGAAAAATCGCAGTAAAATATATGGTATAAATATATGAGTAAGCAATGTTTTTTTAAAGTTGTTACTTTTTCATTTGCAACTGAGTTAGTGCATTTTTTTGTTTGGTTGCAGAATACATTACGTTAGCAGTTGTCAATACCTTACAAATAACATAAAACAGTTTCACCAGTTTCTACTTAATCAGTTATGATACACAACAAAATAAAATAACATGCCTGTAGAATTTTGTAAGAAAAAATTGGGCATGTTACAGATCTCCAACAAGAACTGATAAAGGGTTAAGCCTCATCTATAATAATGCGTTCAATAATTAGTAATTTTGGAGTGATTAGCTCTCAAGTTTAGCTTAGATTGCACTCTCTTAACAAACGTACTAATATTGACTGACTTTAAAGGCTCCTACGTTAATAACTTATGCAGATACCGCCCTCAAATTTTTAAAACATGATACTCAGAAATTTGTTAATAAAGATGAAAAAAAAAACAAACGGCGTAATTTTGTGGTGCTCATATGGATTTTGGATAAATCAGTGATACTGGGAAATAAAGTCCGACTAGGATGATTTGCCGGAAGTATAAGATTACAGATTGGAGGCTTTGATAGAAATAGTTCGAATAGAATATTCAAAAATCAAACTAAGCTTTGGGGTCCCAAAACAAAGTTTTCCCAATTCAGGAATTCGCTTTTTTTGCCTATGTTTTCAACATCCAGTGTATCTTTGTTTTGGTTAATATTTTTTTAACAGGAAGTAACTACAAAAATAAAACAAAAAACTTCAAAACCACAACGCTCTTGTTTGCTCCTGCTCTGATGGTATACTCAAGGTTTTGCGACCACTATAACAGAGCCTGGTGGTCAAAACCGACAACGTTTTAATTGAATGCTTTTAAAAAAAGCAAGTGTGATCAATTTTATGTATACGACACAGGCCATCAATACAACTGATTGACTGACTGACTGATTGACCTATATATGAAATAAATATTTGGTACAAATTTAAATTGCTGCATACTTTCATTCAAAAATTAAATTGCAATTATTTCATCTTGAATTTAAAAGTTTATTTTGTACATATTTCATTGCTTTTATAGTTGTTGTTGTTGTGAAAATTTGTGTAAATTGAACTAATATTATGTAGAAACGCCACTTTGGATTAATAAATAAATAAGTTTCGTTACTACTTAAGCTTAACCGATAATTGTTTTGAACGGAGCCGAACCGAGCGGTAACCGGAAGAGTTAAATCGCTTTGCTGGCGATTATGTTTTTCTCATGATTATTGCTGCTCGCATTTGCGTTGTAGCAGAGCAAAAATTGCTGCTCACTTTATCTAGTTAAAAAAAAAACAACCAACAACAACAACACATTCATTTACTTGCAACTTGCAGCAACAATATATAAAATTCGTAATTTATAATTGAAAATGGTTTAATGTAAGTAGTGATTTTTGTATGCACATACAGATTTACTACTGTATTGCTACTCTTTCCGTCCGTCTGGCGATTTTGGCCTGGTCTGTCTGCCTGTCTTAATATCTAAGTATTTGGTTGCCTAATTTTTTAATTTTCTGTTTTTTGAGGGGGCTAACAAAATCATTTAAGGCTATGAAAAAATTTTTCATTTCATATTCATCATCATACCAATTGATTTGTTTTTTTTTTAGTATTTTGGATTGTTTTTTTTTTTTTTTTTTTTTTTGTTGTATCTTGTGAAAATGAAAGTTGTGAAATTGGTTGGAACTACAAATCGATGTAACATTTTTAAAACGGTATTAATACTTTCATATGAATTGTTAAAAAAGAAGAAAAACAACAACAACCAGAGCAAAAACGAAAAGATTATATTCTACTTTCGCGTCCGGAGTGGAGCGCCTTCAATCAGTTTTGGTTGTTGTTGTTTTTGTTGTGGAATGGAAACACAGTTTACATAAACTGTTCAACAATTCAAATATTCTGCATTTTTCATTATTATTCAGATGATATTGGGAGCTACACAAACACTCACACTCAAACACACATACACACACACTCACACAATCTGCGATATACACAATTCCTTCGTTCGACTATTTCGAAGGTGTCAGATATGCATATATTTTTGTTACATACAAATACATATGTACAAACATTCGCCAGCCCACCCGATTTTTCTTGTTGTATCTATTTGGAATAAATATGCGCACCTTCAGTGGAGGATGTAGTTGAAGTAGAAATTGAAGAAGAAGAATTGCTTATGAGTTGTTATTGCTTTAGATGCTGTTATTGTTAATCTATCTAAAAGAATTCGAAATTTGCTTTTCATTTACGTGCAATATCTTGAACAATATACAGTTATATTTTTAAATATGCAAATAAATTCAAAACGTTTTTTCTTTTCTATAGATAATTTCAGGAAATTCCTTTAATTCATAAAATCTACGTAAACTTAAACAACAACACCAAATTATGACCCGAATTTAATAGTATAGTAGCTGCCGCTATTGTTTGTTGACGTCATTTAGCGTTTTTCTCTATTTGTGTATTTACTCTCAACACAGATGGCGGTAGCAGATGACGATAATCAAGTGATACAATGAAAGTAAAGTATGTAGTAGTTGTCTCTTATACTTACGTAGTATATAATTTCGGAGATTAATATATTATTACGAGTATATAGACTCTTATTTCGGTGACGAAACGGAATAATAAAATAAGAATATTTTCTCATAGAAGGAATTTGATTGGTTTGAATAGAATTATTTAAGAAACTATGTTTAGTTTGAAGATCATTTTTGAATTTATGGTAATTTAAATTTGGAAAATTATTTGATATCTTTTATTCCAGTATAATTCGATTTGTGTTCAAAAGCAGTAATCGCTTAAGTCGGCTTTAAAAAGTATTGAGTTATTAATGCTATTGTGTTTTCCTTACTGCACTGAACATGTGGGTACATAAAAGCTCCGAATTTTTCCGTTTTTCTAAACAAAAGTTATGGCAAAAGGAACATAATCAGGTCGAATAACAATCAAATACAAATGAAAATTTAAGACTTAATCATCGATTTTATGCCAAATTTCACATAATTTACACATTGTATAAGCTAAAAAAATTTGAAATTTCAAGTTCAGTTTATATGTTCTACTTTTGAAAAGTTTGATAATGACTTCGTTATGGTTTTTAATCTGTCTGTTTAGGTTTGATTTTATGATTTGATTTTTAGCCTTATTTAATGTCCAGTCTTAAGTAAGATTTCTATTTCATTTTTTATCTGGGTTCTAGTCTTTTTTTTGGTCTCGAATTTTGTCTTAATTTTGTGTATATTATGGTTTGAATTTTGATTTGCTTTTGATCCGGATTTTGGCCTACTTTTTGTCTGACATTTCGTTTCATTTTAGTTTGGACGTCGGCCTGGTTATTGGTCCGATTTTTATTTGGTTTCCAATTTATTCTCTAGTCTGGTCTAGTCTGCAAACACAGTCCTTGAAAAGTCAAACTATAAAGTATAAATCAATACTAAAATACTACAACTTAACCGGAAACCAATAATAAATTTCATATCAGCTGCTTGGCGGGATGTTCTGATAATAATGGGGAAATGAAGTGACGGACTAGTTTTCGTGGTAGGGTGTGTGCCTTGAGCTGGACTCTCGAACATATCACAATTTCTCAGTTTCCATTACTCAGCACGATAAGCAAGTTTCCACAACTTCAAACTTAGGATTGAACTTTTTCCGAAAAACGACATAAATATTGAAAATTTGTTTTTAGTGTGGCTAATGCACGACCAAACCCCCATATCATATTTTGCACACAAATGTTCGACCCCTTTCTGCCCCCTCTAAACGTGTGATGTATTATGTGGACGATCCCTAAGGATTTTTTATAAAATTGCAGAAAACTAATTTTTAGAAATACAAAAACCTACCAATTGAATTAATAAAAGCCAAATGTTATATTTTCATTGTATTTACTTCTTAGCCTCCGCAACTTAGTGATGCGTAGTGATTGAAGGTACTGTGAATTCGCTCAATGCCACTTTACGCGGTCGCGAAGCGCATTCTTCCGTCGTAGTTAATGAATTTTATATAGCCAATATGAATCTACCACTCTGAAAAAATATGTTTTCTATAGGAAATTTTCCAAGGAATACGATAGTATGTATGTTTTTTAATTTTTTATTCCATAGCGAACGAATAGTAAACTGAATTTCAATTATTTAATTGTTAATAACAAATATTTTTCTGAAACAATTTTTACAACTAATAAAACACAAATATAGAGATTTTCAATACCTTTAAAATGATTGTTCATTTTACTCAATGCGATGAACAGAAATGGAGTTATCGCGATTTGAAAAAGGCTGTAATCGGCGAATCACGTAAACTTTACCTCTCTATATTTTCGAAAATAGTGGTAGAAAAAAAAATGGTGGACCACAAGTCCGCTTATTTTGTATAGGAACCAATCAAGGAAGCAAATCAAAAATGTTGACCAATAAAAGTGTTCGATTTGTAAAAGAATGCCTCATATATATAAATTTTATACATTTGCTTAATGTTTTTTTTTAAATTGCTGACTTTTTTAGATGTATTTGATTACAAAATTTTTTAGGCCGCGGCAACTCTGGAAGGGACTTAAACCAATTTCATTTTCACCCATTTGAGGACTTTTACATCCTTTTTTTAATTTTATCCATTAGACTTAGGTTGGCTTAATATTTTTGATGGCATTTGGAAGTTAGAGTAATAAAGTAAAAATCGTTAAAAATTTCAAAGTGAACTTAGGGGAATTTGACTTTTATGGATTTAAACAGTAAATGAGGAACGAAAAGTCATCTCGTATAGCAAAAATTTTTGACCCCAGTATTCTCGTCTTAAAAGTGGATTTCAATTAAAAAAATGCAATTTACTAATTGACTTTGTTACTGGACATTGTTTTGAAGTTTTAAGCCAAAAAGCTTGATCTGATATCAAATAGTCTCTGCGGGAACTGTAATAACCCTAATACAAAATAAGCTTTTAAACATATTCTTTTTCAAGTTCGAAAAGTAGTTAGGACTAGTTTGAAAACGTTAGGAAGTGAGTGCATTTTTTGTTTTGCTTAATAACTTAAATACTTAGTTAAAAAAATTAAACGGCATTAAAGTTAATTGTCGATTGTAACTTAAATGATATTTAATTTTTGCGGGTGTGAGATCTTTGATATTTAAGTATTGAATTTGTGTGGCAACACTGGTCCGTGGACGCCGATTTATTGTTATATTTAATAAAATTTCATATTCTGCGTCACTATTGTCGTCGGAATCCATTTTTTTTTATATAACTTTCCTCTTTTTTTTGCAAACACTTCTATTTCCGCGTTCTTTCTTATTATTATTCAAAATAACTGCTCATTAATCCAACCGTGCGCTTTATTTAAGTGACCAATGTTGGTCATTTAAATACAGTTTAAATATAGTTTGATTTGAAGTGATGAAAATGAAGTTTTTGAAATTAATTGTTGACTGTAGTTTGAATTGCTGGTCTGAAGCCGTCCCTTAGTTTTTATTTGTTTGGGAATCGTTCTTTCAAACTGGGCACAGTTAACTCTAGAGAGTTGGGGCAATACTATGAACTTTATAGGTCAGCATAAAGTATTCGCTGCCACTTTTAACCTAAACAATATATAAAATTTAAAATACTATTGCAAAACTTATTGATATTTTCCTTTCTTTTTTTTTTTGTTTTTAATATTCCTAATCAAATTTAGTTCATGTTCATATCTACGTAATTTCTTAAAAATACCCCATAATTGCATAGATTTTGTTATATTTTAATTAAACAAAAATTCCTTTTTTGTTAGTCACTTTTTTACTCTTCTACTGCATATAAATTTATCATGCAACATTTTCAACATAATTTGTTACTTTTATTTTTGATGATCTATGCTATGCACAAAATGCTCATCATCAACTTGTAACGCCTTAAATTTTTGTGTATGCCTTAATGTGTGCAAAATATTTGGCAGATTCGTGGGCTAAGACACGTGCCACACTCAAGTTTCGTTGTTATTGCAAGTTTACAGTGCAACTAAACTTAAAAGATTGTTGTCAAAACTTTAGTTTGGGAGGAGCTGAATGAAAATATGAAACTAGGTCATTTAAGTATAAAATGCAACATTAACAAAATCCTTGGTAGTAATGTGTTTTGCAGTTATTTTGTTTTAGAGAGTTTTTACTTTACTTCTACAGTTCGAACTTTGCAGATAATTGAGAAAATGTCCTTGAAGTTTTCTTAGTTAATAATTTAGAACTTCTGAGTTAGGTATTGTGGAAAATTGTACATAAATGTTCATTGCAACAGTAAAAAGTTCAAAAGTTCTTATTTCAAATCTTTAACTCATCTATCTCTAATATGGCTTGTATACTCTTTCTGAAACGGAATGATTAAGGGACTTTCAAAAATTAGTTACCTTTCTCCTTCAGTTGGAGATCAGAATATTTTTACCAATTATGTATTGTAGACCCAATGTAATGTACCTATATTTGAGAAAAGTTTTATATAGATCAATGATTTTATCTGCGTGGTCTCTGATAGAAATCAATCTTCAGGTTTAATTTAAATTTAAAAACAATCAAATCAACATCTATTCATGTTTGTGAGCTAACCTATTTTGAATATCAACAAATTGTATATAAAAATTAGTAATTAAATTTTATTCAATAAAATTGCAGTATCAAGAAATAATTACTCAAATTACGATGAAGAATTATGAGATATTTAATTGAAATATAACTACAGCTTTTAATTTACAAGTCATTGTCTGAAGATTTATTAAGATCTTAATGCTTAAAATTACTTTAAAGTGCTTGAAATCAATCATCTACTAAACATCTTAAATGATGCAGGCAATATCACTTCTGTTTCAATAACTAGGTACCTACATACTCAAAATAATGGAAAAATTCAAAGATCACCCAAGTTCGCCTCGATTTTCATATTCATGTATATTTTTTTCGAACAGGAACAAGTTTTCATAACATTTTATAGTTAAGAGATTTGTGGTTGCAGTTTTGAGTACAGAACTCTAATAAAAAAAAAAAAAAAAAAAATTTGGGATATTTTAATTTTCCGCCAAAAATTTTTTTTACGATACCTCAAAACCAAATTCACGGATTGGATTTCATGAACTTTGGCGATCTTTTTATGATTTCTGTGACTTTATTGATTAAGATGAGTCAATAGATATGTATGTCCAAGAAAATATAGTAATATTATGCTTAGAAGATTATAAGCTGAGATCGAGGACTTTATTTATTTTATTTATTTTATACGATTTATACGAGCAAGCGACAAATCTTGAAAATAATTTTTTTTTTATCAAATTAAAAATTTAATTGATTTAAAAATAAAATTTCGTACATATAGGATTGAACCAAGGGTAAAAAAATTTTTTTTTTTTCAATCAATTAAACAATTTTTTTTTTTTTAATTTTGTTGGCTCCACATGGAAGCTTAATGCAATTACAACAACAAACAATTCCATTATTTACTTACGTAGTGTGAATGGCTTGGTTCTAATACAAAAAATTCGGTTTTTGCATTATTCTGGAAAAAATGTACCTCGTTCACTATTCTGATGTTCTGAGATGCCCTATAATTTTTAACAAGAAACATTTTCTCTAAAGACAATATAATAGTTTTCTCAACAGTTTTTGTTTTATCGGCCATTTATCGAAAAATGGGGTTTAAAACCCCATTTTCAACAGGAAGGGTAGAAGATGAAGGAAAAGTGTGTACGCAAAAATTGTTTATCCCTTTATGCTTAGCAACTTTGCTTCAGACATTAAATTCGTATCTGTTGAAATAAAGCAATTTCTTAATAGCCCCTAAAGACTCCATTTTTCCGACTTCAGGTCCATATTGTGGAAGAACTAGATGTGATGACTGAGTACGCAGTCATGATCAGCGACCCTAAATTACTATAAAACCATTCGAAAATCTTGCGCATAAAATTTTTGTGGCACTGTGTAATTAATTACGATTTATAAGAGGTTAAACAGACTTTGTGTAAAAAAATAAGTTATAGCGACGATATAGGAACCAAAATGTATGGAATTTTTACGAATTAAAGAGATTTTTTCGAACAGTTTGTTGCAAATTATTGAGATTTTCGAATTAACGGTGTAAAAATTATCGCGATTCTACTATATAAAGATTCGTCTACCTATAAATAAACTCAAAACTCAGAAAATCGATTTTTTTTTAAACTTTTGTTCTTAAAACTAAACATTTTTAAAATTTTTTTTTTTTAAATCCATTAAAATTTAATCCTCTATAATATAAAAGTTTTAAACAGAAAATATTACTTCTAAAAAATTGAAAAAAATTCGATTAAGGAATTTTTCCCATGGAAATTTTGTACAAAATTGACAGCTTTTCGATCAAAACATGATTAAATTTCACTCGTAGGTCAAAACTTTCTAAGAACAAAATATTGGCCTACCTATCCTATCCTTAAAAACTCAGTATTTTAGAAGTTATCAACGATTAAAACTATTTACCTTTTCAAAGCCTATTTTTAAGCCTTTGGTTCAAAACTGACTTGCTATTTTCAACTAGAGACCTCTATATTTTTTTCTAAATCTTATTTTTCTCATATAATCTTTCAGAAAATCTACTAAGAGCAGAAAAAAATAGAACTTTGCACATCCTAGGCAAGCTGATGTACATATACAACATTTTCTTGAAAAATATAAAATTTTGTAAAAGAAGATAGCTAATATGTCATTATAAATACAAACATAAACGTCAGTTGTGTGAAAAGGGAGGAAAACATACTGATAATATTAAATTGAAAGAAAGTTCTATTCTATTCTGCCATTTTTAAAATCTTAAGAAAATTTTTACTAAGTTTTGCATTAGTTTCACAATAATCTTCATAGCTTCAATTTAAAATAGAAAGAATGCTCTAATCAAGAGACGTTATTTTGCAGTTTTGTAGGTAATGCTGTCAGGCATTTTGGAACCTTTTTTTTTGGCCCTTGGCCAACGACAATTAATTGCGGAAAAATTTTCCCATGGGATCCGAAATCGGAAATAGTAAATTAGCTCTAGTTTTTAAGAAAACCGGGTTAAAAGTCCAGAAAAACTGAGAAATAATGTGAGTCAATAGAACATTGTAACTAAGATCAAAGGTTGGAATGCGCTCT
The DNA here is from genome assembly GCA_963691655.1 of Toxonevra muliebris. Taxonomy (NCBI): domain Eukaryota; kingdom Metazoa; phylum Arthropoda; class Insecta; order Diptera; family Pallopteridae; genus Toxonevra; species Toxonevra muliebris. Next base: position 45,225,824 of record OY829329.1, read on the forward strand.
TTGACGGTGCAAAAAATCAAATGACAAGGTCATGGTATCTGAATTACATATATATTTTGGTAATTTTTAAACTTTTTAAGTTCAGTCTGAAGACAAAAATTTCAAACCATAAAAAAGTTTTAAACTTTACTAATCTGAAAAAACTGTGAACACGGAAACCATCTTATTGAAACTCATTCAAACTCCATGTTGGGATTTTTTAGCATAATGTAATTAATATAAAAAATATATAAAAAATTTCCTCATTTCGTGGAGAGGTGAGTGGGGGGGGGGGGGGGGGACGTCAAGGCGAGGGCTTACTAGTGCTGTAGAAGAAGTAAATCAGGGTTGTAGCTTCGTATTTTTTACGAGATTTTTTTCATTTTAGGGGCACCACATATTATATTTGCTTAAGGCATTAGAAGAGCTCTGCACACGTATCTTTCTAAAACTGAATTTTCTGCAATGGTGACAGAAAAGACGTTTCGAAAAATCTGAATCTTTGCTTAAATCTGAGTTTAAAGTAAGGCACAACTGAGCTCGACATCACCTTGCTTGTTTCAAGCATGCAACACCATTCTTCGATTGCATTTTTTGGGCTAAACAGATGCAATTTAACTGTAATCGTAATATACCTATATGATCGGTACGCGAAAATGTTTTAGAACCACTGTGCTATAGGATTAAGTATGTGGAACCAAAATAATGAGAACTAAGTAAGAGCTCCACTTTTTCAGTTTTCATTATTCCAACCGAAAACAATTTCCAATTAGCAAAATATTGTTTCTCTCAGAACCGGAACAAGTTCTGATATGAAATATAATTCTGAATAAAAAATATTTAATTTTTTTGTTTTATTTTTTAATATTGAACAAAGAAATAAGCAAAACCTATCAGTTTAAAGAACGATGCTCTTAAGAGTAAACCTTCCGATTGGAAATTTTCCTTGGGATATTGATACTTTTTATGCTGCAACTGGAACGTCGAAACTATTGTTTTTTTTTTTTTGTTGTTGTTGGTAAACCGAGTGCAGTGCCCGATATAATTTAGAAACAGATGGAAATAGTTTTATGGAAGGGATGGCAATAAAATATTGTAAGAAATAGGGTTTTTAAATTCATATTTTTATTAACACTTGTATTTTTCATTCCTACATTTATGGTTTACACCCACACCTATGCGAAATTTAGAAATTTAGCCATGCTTTATTTAGTTAAAATAAAAATTTTAAAAATTAGTTAACAACTAAAAAATTTTATGGAACAGAATTTACATTTAACTTCACTGTTTGTTGCTTGAAACAATGCAATGACGGGCATTATTCGTAGGCTTTCTTGTTGGGCCAAATACATAGGTAACCTTTTTTTTTTGGATAACAAAGCATAAACTAAACTGGCCATTTGGCGATAAAACAACAACTAGTGCTGATTCTGCTGTAGCTGCCCACTTTTTGGCATTGTCACGTATTGCTGTGTTTGTTCATATTTTTGTATATATGTATATGTATTTACATACATACATACATTCATACATATGTATGTTAATGCTTTAACATTCTACTTCCTCTTCTACTTACTTTTGTGCATCATTTATATGAAAATTGCTTGAGAATCATATTTATGGTTGTTGCGCTTTTATTTGCTGTTATTGTTGTTGTCGTTGTTTTTCTTCAAGGAGTTTTCCGTTTGTTGGATGTGTTGCTTTGATTTGTGTGTTGGTTGTTGTTGTGTGTAACTTTAGCGGTAGAAAGATTTAAATTGCAAATTATTAATTGCACAACAGCAACTGCTGCTCACACACTACTAGTATGTAATAGTAGTTGTTGTTGATTAGTACTAATAGGTAGGTAGTTAGGTAGTAATGTACATATGTAGTAGTTGCAGCAGCAAGTAGTTATAATAGTAGTAGTAGTGCTGGTAGTTGGTAATATGTAGTAAAAATAATAATAATAATGATAATCGGAACGGAAATCCGTTTTTGCGGTGTATGTATCAACGACGACAATGACTACGACTACGTCTGCGATTATACTATAACTGACCGACGACAATGACAACAACGACGACGACGACCAACCGGCAGGAAGAAATCACAATTCAAAGTAACTGTTGCAACGCGCGTCGGACGTTGTTGTTATTGCTGTTGTTTGTTGGTTGGTGATCATCAAGTGCTCTGTGCAATTTCAATGAATAACAAGTGTTTCGGGGGCATCCTTTTTTTCTTTCTTTCTTTCTTTTGATTTTGCAATGACGGAATTAAATTAATTAACTTTAGTTGGCTGGTTTGTTATGCGCTTTGAGACACTTTTTATTACTCTTCGGAATGAAGTCTCCTTATTACATTTTTATAACTAGTAGCTCACTAACGTTAACGCTGAGATACAGTTACAAATCAGAGCTGCAATTTTATAAAACAGCGTTGTAATTTTGTTTTTTTGTTTGTTTTTTTTTTTTTGTTCACATGCGGAATTATGTTGCAACAATTTTTTGTTGTTGTTTTTTTTTCTTTGTTTTTGCTATTTTATAATGACGTCGTCGATATTGAAATTGATATTGTTATTATTATTAGCGTAAGTATTGATGTGTTGATAAAGTGACTGACTCTTGACTAACTAATATATGTACATAGATAGAAACACACATACTCACTAACACATACGTAAATAATAACCGCATGCATCTACTATGTAGGTATGTGTTTCTAGTAGGAAGTTGAAGGAAAATGCAAATTACGAAGGTGCTGTAGGCATTTGATTTTATTTTATTTTAGAAATCCAATTTCAGCTCTTAAATTAGAAGCACATTATTATTAGCATCATTTTAATTAATTATTTAATTAATATATAATTTCTTTTAGCTCGTTGTATTTAGCGTTTATTAATTAATAGCTTATTAAATTTAATATTTTTTAGTTTAGTTTAGCACCAATTGTTGTGTTTACACTTTTGTACTTTAGTTTGGTTTTAGATGATAATGGTGATGAGGATGGCTGCAAAATCACTGAATCCACACTCAATTAAGTTTTTAAATATTTTTTTTAATTTTTATATTTTTTACATATTTTAAAACTATATACAAAAAAAAAAGGAAAAAAAAAAAAATAGTCGTAATTTTATTAGAATAATGAACACATTTACCACAATTTTACGAATTTCGCGAAAATTGCGTTTATTTTCTGATTCAAATTTTTATTGATCACAACATTCCCTTTTTCTACTTCTAAATTCGTTATTGAATTCGTTTTCGTTAAATGCGTATTCAAAATTTTTTTTATTGCGCACACGTTAACAGCATTATCATTGGCTACAAACAGCTAAAGTAACGTCATAATTATATTAATAGCAAGTAGCAGTAGCAATGGCAGGCAACACGATCATTCGATCATTAATATGTGCTCATAATTATGATCAATTGAAATTAGTAGTAGTAAATAATAAATTTAATACTTTTCACGCTTCCGAAGCAATCAAAAATCAAATTTTCGCACACTGTCGATTGCTCGCTTCACTGTTGATCGCTTACACTATTGACTGTCGATCGATCTTATAGGAGCGTAGATTTACCTATGTGTTGTTTTTTTTTAAGCACGACCGTATCTCGTAAGGAATAAAATTAACTTAATTTATCCTTCACTAGTAATAAACAACAAAGTTGTTCCCTATCATCACGTTGTTATTGTTGTTGTCATGATCGTTAGTTAATTAAGTAAGTAGAGTTAGTGTCAGCGTCTCAACGATGATTATGACGATGATGATCACTTTGTTTTTTGTTTCTAGCGACATTAGCGACAGTCATTGCGATAAAAACACGACCGAAATGTAAGAGATCATCTTACTAACTGAACACTGACTGACTGACTGACGACTGCAGCAGCAGCACGGCACGGATGAAACGCGCACGCGTTCATACTAATACACACACATAAACAAATTATTTTCCTGCTCCATCATCATACATAGCAGAAAGCAAAAAGGTGCTCTGAATTAATAAAAAAAAAAAATAAAAAAAAAAATTGAACAATCCACATGTATGTATTAAAGAAATTGTAACAATTGTTGCACTACTAACTACCAACAACTACATGTACTCTTTATTTTGTTAACTATTGTTGTTGTTGCTGTTGTACTTTTTAACTCGCTCAATCGCTCGCGCGTTCAATTCACTCCCGTATTTCTAAATTGAAACTAAAACTCAAATTCAAATTCAGATTGTTAACGTATTGAATGAAACAATTTAAATGGATGGATGCAGCAGCATGAACACCACACACTCTAAGGCAAAACTCTTCTTGAAATACAATCCACATATAAAGACAACAAATAGCGAGCGAAAAATATATCACATACTTTTTTACGTTATGCTGTTATTGTTGTTGCTGTTGTTGATTTTACTCCACATTTAAATTAGTATTTAGTCTTCTAAAAGCAAAAATGAAAACCGCATCGCATATTCACCGCGAGATGACGACCATTCTCCACAGGTACGAGATGAAGTACTGAAATTCATAACGATCTTAACGCTTCAGTTTACCCCAAAGTGAATTAAGTCAAAGCACAAACAAAACAAAACTAAATAATAGCAGCAATAGCAGCAACAACAACAGCAGCAACAAAAACAGTAAAATAGTAAGTGTAGTAAAGACAAACCGAACAACAAGATCAACGAGAAGCAAAGCGAAGCTCCACTCCGCTCAATTCAGCTCAAATGCTGCACACGCGCGCATGCCGCTCTATCATAATAACAAATAACAAAACATATATATATATATATAATAGTAGCAATAGCTGGAAACTGTAGCGAAGAAGACTAAAGCTAAAAGACTGAAGACTGAACAACAACTGAAACTGTTACAAATAAAAAAAGAAAAAAGAAAACCACAACAAAAACTTAGCTGCAGCATGAAGCAAGAGCAACAATTGCCACAGTCAACGCAATTAACGCAGCAGCAGAAGCAGCAATAGCAACAGCAGCAATTGAACTACGCGCTCACTCCACTCCAATCCATTTGCCTAATAAAGCTTTAATAAAAAATCCAGAGCAATTGTCGTTTACTCAATGAAAATTTCTGCTGCCCGACGGCAAAAGCAGTTGCTGCTGCTGACGAAGTTGCTACCACTGCTGTTTCAGCTGCTGCCAACGATCGTCTTGTCTGTAGTGCGCAGCAGCCGTTAGCATTCCATTACTTTTGTATTTCGCATCCGAAATTGGGTGGAGTATCTTCCGCCCAAGTGTAAGTGCAAAACGAACGTCTCTGTCTGTGCGATCGGGAGAGTGAGTTCGGTTTTTGTTTTTGTTTAGAAGAGCGGCTTCGATGATACTAGCAGCAAATAGCAACAACACCTGAATAAGTTCCACACACACACACACAGATACTCTATTGAAGAGAGATTAATTCAAAAAGAGCAAAGCTGAACGCGTATGTGTGTGTATGTGTAAAAGAGCGTACATTAACTCATCGCCGAAAAGACCCCGTTAAGAAGGAAACAAATCCATTTTGAATTGAATTTAAATTGGTAGTTTAAGGCGCGCGCCTTTAAAAAAATACTGAATGGGCTAAAATCATAACTGTCTGTATGTGTGTGTGTGTGTGTTTATTTGTGTGAGTGTTAGTTAGTGTGGTGAGAGGAGGCCACTGTCAGGGATGTTGGTTGGATCACGTTGATGATGATGATGGTACTTTGCTTGAATGGGTTTTTTTGGAACGTATCTACTACGCTCAATTGATCGACTTTAACTATTTTAAGTACAATTACTTTATTTATTCGCTCTCTCTCTCTCTTGATGTTCCAGTCTCTTTGATCTTTGGTTTAATTCCGTGCTCTGCTATTGAAGAAGTATGTGTTGTTCGTTGTGTGGTTCGGCGACCACGTTGATGTTGCTGCTGCTTGGTTTCGCTTCATTGATCAGTTGGGCTATAGACTTCTTGGGGGCAACATGTAAGCTTACGTTGTAATTACAATGAGAATTGATTGTGGTTTTGTATATGAGATTAGTAGCGTTTTGTTTTCGAATTTATAAATTTGAATCAGTAGAAGTTGTTGGATTTTTTCTCAAAAAGTTAACTTTTAAGTTGAAATTAGCTAGTTGAAGATTTTTTTTATTGCATGATATGGATTCTAAATTTAAAAAACTACAAGTTTTTAATAAATGTCGCTGTATGGAAAGTTGGGATATCGTTCTTTAAACCATTTTTCAACTATGTTTGGGAAGCCGATTCCAAATAACGAACCCATTTTTCTAAATCAGGTCAAGTTCTTGAGTTATTCGCATTTGAACATTTTGGAACATTTGATCACTTTTAAGAACTTTTTTTTTTTTTTAAATTCACTGAAACATTAAAAAAATGTGTTTATGTAACTTCGAATTAATCAGGTTAAATATCTCATGAAAAGTATGACCTGTTTTTCATGGAGTTTACAAGATATCCTGATGTAAATTAAACAAATTTTGATTTTTAGACACTTTTTTTAAATATAATTATAAAAATATAAAGGAAGAAAAAAAAAATACACAATTTTCCATAGAAAAGGGGGAAAAGCGTTTATTACCAAAATCCCCCTTAGATCCGTTAGTGATTGTAACTATATGAAATCTATTTTTCGAGAATCCAACTTTGGTCAGATCGGCTTTCTACTAGTAGTCATGACGGAAGAAAATTATTTGTGCTCTTCTTTACCAGCCCGAAACATGCTTGTGAAAAGGAATCCCGCACAGGTAGATTTAAAATTTGTTTGAGAGATATGGTCACCTCTAGAGATTTCTGTTCGGAATACATTGCAGTAGTCAGGAAGCCTGAAAGTTAGAACAATTGAACAACTGTTTTTTTCCTTCCAGACTACATAGATCAAGATCTAGAGATAAAAAAACTTGGAAAATTTTTAGATTTTCAGAGAATTTCGCTTCCTTCTTCTAATGTAAGGCCCATCCATTCAGAATTTCCTTGTTTTACTTTCTTTTTACTCCACAACAGCCCATGAAGGGCCTAGACCCAGCTTTCGCATCCATTCATGTTATGTGCGTTATACTTATATGCGAATAGAAGTGACCTACAGTTTTATATCAAATCCGAAAGGCAAAGTGAAAAGCTTTTCAGATGCAATTTTTACTTTTGGATATTTACTATTTCCAGTCAAAAGATGGAGCCGTGCAAAAAAATGTGTATTTTCTATTTTTGACTGTGCCGAGCATTAAAATCCGGGCACCGTGCATAGCAGTTCAGCACACTAATCACTAGGCTAGACTCTTTAATTAATCGACCCTTTCATTACCTTCAATGTTTTTTTGACTTGGAGCCAAAATTAGGGCGAAAAGATGAGTAACTGCCTAAGTCTAGAGCTATTTTAATCATTTTGAAGTTTGCTCATTTGCTCGTCCAGAAGTTGAAGTGATTTACCAATATTGATGTGTTCGGAGTAGACTTCTGCATCGAACCCACAGTCTTGCAAAGCGGGAATTCGAGAAACTTTTTTATACATTTTCATTACTTCGCGAATTCTAAACTTTGAGACTGAAAGAGATTTACTTAGCAATTAAAGTTTTATTAACATTTTGTGAAAGGATTTTTATCTGCTCATCACCAACATGTTATAGTCTGTTTAGCTTCAATTTTATTTACTTTAATTGATTGATCAAATAGAATTGTAGCTTCCTTATTAGATCAATAGTATGTCGAACTTGATTTATGCATATATTGCATTAGATCCTTTTAAGTTCGTTATTGGATTAACGAATAAACATGTTTTAGTATTATTTTGAGAGAACCTTTCTTTACTCATCACTAGATATTTACCTATTTGAATTTTTTGTGGAAGAATAATTATAAAAGTTTCGATAGATTTTAACTCAATTGACCTTAGACACTTGTGGGTTAATTATGAAACGCACTACTTACCTCTTTTAAAATGTGTTCCGTATCCTTTCACTTTGTGACAAAATCTGTGATAAATTAAGCAAAGCAACCAGCCACCAGTAGCAAGCAGCAGCCACTTTAAATAAAAAAAAACACTAAAAGAAGCGCACACTTCGCTTCTTCACAGTAGGATTTTTATTTTTTGACATAAAGAAAGTTGAGTGCCACTGCTGACTGCCACTCTCGGGCTGCCACTCTATCTTTATCCATCTATCTGTTAAATATATGTACTGCTATCAAGCAAAGCAGTAAATAGTAGGTAAGCCAGTTCAAACAAATGAGTTATGTTAAAGGGTTTCCAGGGGAGGCAAGGGGAAACTGAGATTTCCATCCGTAGAAGAAGCAGAAGAAAAGTGTCACGCTTGCTTGTAGTTTGAGAAACACCATTCACATTCACAGATGTATGTATGCATACGTACATAGAAACATACACTTGAAATAAAGCCACCACAACAACAACAACAACAACGGCAATAATGTTTCCACAGTGGCGGCGGCTCGCAGTTGCACGAAATCGATCAAATCAAATGACTGGACAGTGACAGTTAAACATGACATGCATCATTTTCAAAAACTTTTCTACATATGTATAACTGCATGCAGTAGCAATGAAAACTTACATACATACATATGTACATACATACAAAGCGAGTAGTACTTACTCTCCTTTTTTTCTTCTTCTTCTACCCATGTATGTATGTAGATGTTGCATTTTGTTCAAACGGTAAAATATGGCAAGTACAATACAACCGTTAGTTGTTGTTTCCACTTTGCTTGCATCTTGCATTTGCATCTAATAGTTAGAGGTACTTGCTGCTGCTGCTGTTGCTGTTGCTACTTGCACGGCATGGCATCGCATCCGTACCGCAGTGCCCGTCTCCTTGCCTGCCTTGAATTTTATACGTGTATCTTTACTTAGATCGCTGCATTTTTACCTACCATCAAAGTGTTGCCATCGCCGCATCATCATCGTTACTGTTTTATATAGTTTTGGTGCCCCTGTGTCGTTGGTTGTTGCTGTTGTCATTGTTGTCGTGGTCGTTGCTTCCGTTTTCTTGAATCTAGTGCAATGGAAAGGCATGCCAATTTTACTATGACCATTTCTCCATTTTCTTTATTTTTTCGTGGAGGTCTTTGTTGTTCTTTCAATTGTCCATTGTTATTGTTGTCTTTTCAGTTTTTGAACCTGTAAGTCTAAGTTTTATATCCTATAATATTTGAGTTAGTTTTAATTGTTTTGGTTAGCAAAAGAGTTTGATTTTGGTAGTTTTACATTGACGACAACATTAGTAATCATTTTTAAAGCATTTATAACAATTTTGCTATCAAGGTATAAAATTAAGCAGAAATATAAAATGATGCAGATCAAGCTGGTTGGATCATTCATTAGCTGTTCTCGATTGAGAGAAAAAATATTTATCAACAAGATTTTGGGCAATTGGCCCAGTGTTTTTTAAGCCGAATTATATGCAATTGAGACATACGCCAGAATAAAGGTCTGAATGGTGCTAAGATTATAATCTGGCTCTGAAGGCACTTTCATCATGAAGCTTCACTTCGAAGCTAGTGAAAAAGTGTTTTGACAGTCTGCAGCAGTTGTGCACCCATAACAAAGTAACGCTTTGTTGGCTGCCAGGCCACAGTAACATTTTAGGTATTCTAGCTGCTGATAAACTTGCTAGGCAGGGTTCAGCGGCTCTACACAAAGGCCACTATCCATTCTGTGGAATCGCCTGAACTACATAGTTCCAAATCAAGCATGGAGACGTGGTTGAAGGGGGAATGGCTATCATATTGGTATTCCCTTCCAGGCCTTAGACAAGCAAAGAAGTTTCTTCCTCATCTCGCTCTCACTAAATCCCTAAGCTTAAAGAAAACGGATTTCAGATAGCTTTCTATCTGACCACTATGTGGTCACATATCACCTAAGTGAATTAGGTCTGTCACATGAGACTGAGTGTCGTCTATGTATGAAAGATGAATGTCCAGCCTTGGTTTGGCAAAGAAGGGGTATTTTTCGCAAACCGTCTCTATCAACGAACAAAATCAAAATCTCTTCCACAAAAGATATTCCAGCCATCATTAGGACAGCATATCATCTTTTGAATTAATTTTAGGGCTTTGGTACAAAAGATTTTTTAGGTCGCAGTGCCTGACTTTCGAGTCGTCACAACCGCTTATCATTAATAATAATAGGTTGTAGTAGTAAACATATCTAGAGGATTCCCAAATTACTAAAATCATGAAAATTGATACATAATTTCTAAGAAATTTTGTTCATGTTTTAAAGCTTTCAGACTTTGTTCACGTTTTAGAATAGTCAATGGAAGAAAAAAATTATTCACGCTATTGGATGTTCACGTTATCGAACGCTGACTGTATATATAAATTTAATTTTACCCTTTTTTTTTTTAATTTTCAAATTTTTGCGTTTTCATTGGTTAGTGCTTTTTTTTAAATTTCTTGTACCTTTTTTTCTAAGTAGCAAAATGCCTTTTTTTGGGATTTTCCACACAGTACGCCATTTTGTTAATATATTATTAATTTTAATGTCCGATATTTTTTGAATGCAATTTTTAGCATAGATGGAAACATTTTGTTTTCTTCCGTTTGCACTCAAAAATATTATGTGCAGCAGAACGTAAACCGAGAGAAACATATTAAGACGGTAAATATGAAAAAAGAAGGTAAAAAAATTAATTAAAAATTATGTTCAATACTGATGAAGTTCCTCTAAAAATCCGGTCCTAAAATACTTAGAAACCCATTTTTGTTTCTATTGGTGAAATGACCGACAAAGTTGCACTTCATGTTACCAATGTCATTGTTGGCTCATTGGTTAAAAACGGAAAAGCTAAACGCATCTTCAACTTTGGCTTTTTCTTAACTTTTTGGTTCACGAAATCCGCTCCCTGCTCATGAGCTTCCGTACTCTACTGGAGCATCTGTACAGCAAAGCTGTTGTGATGACTACATATGCCCACTAAGCCAGATTACATTACTTAAAATTAAAACTAGCCATGAACAGTAGACAAGACCTTGAAAATTAACTCTTAGATTTAATTTTCATAGTCTATGTACTAAAAAATTTCAGAAAATATAATTTTCAGTTTATATTATACCATACACAAAAAATGCATCTACTTTTTTGCGAATACAATGGTGCCAGTCTTATAAATCGATGTGTTCCGATATACAATGTAATCAAAAATATAATATTTATGTGGGAGTGGAGATAATTAGTAGCAAAAAGAACTCATAAAATCAAACAAAAATCAAGATTTTGACCAAAAGCCGAATCGGGAATTCAGAATAAATGTGTAGAATAACTAAGGAGTGAGATCGAAAAAAATCTTAACATATATAAAATTCAATAATTTTTAAACGGTTGATCTCAGAGTTTTGATTTTTTTTATTTAGTTGATAATATTTCACAAATTACAAAAAAAATGTCACTTTTATAAATCAACCACTATTTATGAACTCATGGACCTTTTTTGGTAAGCCTTCCATTAGAGATTTGATAGTTGTTTCAGGCACCTTTTTGTAACAGTTTCCCCATCTCCTTTTAAAATCTTGGATATTTTGGGGCACCTTTTATGTGCTTTTTAAGTTTCTTTTCACAAGAGCCCAATATCTCTCCACTGGTCTTAGCTCCGGACAATTTGAGGATTGGCCTCTCTTGGTACAAAAACTATGTTATTACTTTGGTACCACTCCAGAGCTTTCTAGCCGTAGTGACATGAAGCCAAATCGAGCCAAAAATATTTGGAAACTTTGTGCTCTCTTATGAAAGGAAGAAGTTTTTTTTCGAACATTCTTTGATGTATATTTTGGTATTTATAGAGCCCGCTGTAACACGGTAGCTTGCCATACCGGGAATTTTTTAGGAAATTTTGTCTGCTTTTGGATTCTAAATTGTTCTTCGACATTTCCTCGAGCATCAGCAATATAAAAATTTTGACCCGGAAGCTGCGTAAAATCTGCCAGTACATACGTTTCGTCGTCCATTATACAACTTGAATATTATTGTATGAAATTCGATTTTAATTTTCGAGCCCTACTTTTTGCAGCATTTCTGTCAGGAATTGTTTGGACTTTATATGTTTTCAAACCTGCATTGGCTTTAACTTTTCGCTCCAAATAGTCATAGCACTGGGCTAACCGGGCAGCTTTTCTTCCAGATGTGTTTGGAGATCTTTTCAATATGCTTTCTATTTTCTTGGCTTTCCCAATATCATGTGGTCCTTGTTTTCTTCTCGAACCAGGTTTGCTATCGATGGTCAAATTCTCGTGAAACTGTTTAATAACATTGGAAACAGTTTGACGGCAGATCTTCAATTTTTTGGCCAATTTTTGTGGAACCAATTTGGATTTTTTTGAAAATTTTTAATAATTTTAAGACGTACTTCTTTTTCTTCACTCATTTTGATCAAACTCACAATAAATCAACATGTTTGTCATTAAAAATAACAACTGACATATTTTTTAAAGATAACTAGATCAAGGAAATTTTTAAATTTTACACCCAAAAAAAAAATTATTAGGTAAAACGTGTGTTAAGATTTTTTCAATCTGACTCTTTATACTTATATATTTGACATATGTACCTATGTTTTTAGTAATATAGATAAGTATATTAAAGATATCTCTGCTTTCTTTGTTGCCTATGCGTGTTTTGATTCAAATACATCTTTACTTTGGGCTGAAGGAAAACTCACAGTGGAGTGAGCTGATAGAAATTAAAATCAAATGTCACGTCTGTGTCGTGTGAGGTTTCATAGTATGTGTAAGTTTATAAGTATGTGTTTTATTACATATTTTACTTTAAGCTCAAAAGTATGCAACACAGAATTTCTATATCAAAAACGGTTGTAAAATATACTTACATATAAATGGAATAGTGGAACATATCAAACATTTTTTTTTAGTTTATTTCAGTTTATAGTTTATTCTTTCCTAATTGAAATTGTTAAATAAAAAAATGCATTGAAAAAAGAAAATGAAAAATTTAAAAACAATGGCACTTTTTGGAACATAAAAACGAAAACTTTTATAATGAAGTGAACAATAAGTAAAGTATATTATCACATCATGTGACGAGTGCAGAAGGGACTCATTTTAGTTTTTCCATCACTATATGCAATCTCCCATTACATTCCAGGCAGAAAAACGTCACTGTCAATTATGTATGTGTATAAAGTTAGGCTTATAAAGAAAGACATCAGTAGTAGTGGACGATTTGGCTAAGAAAAGTATAGCTCTTCGTTGATCCATAAGCATTCTGTAATATATGGAAGAGTATATTTAGAATGGATGAGGATACCTTATATCCACAGACTGATACTGATACTGTGAAGTCCAATTATTCTTATGGAATGGAAGGACTATAAGTAATTTTGATGTGAAATTTAGATTGAATTGTAAGTTAAGGTATTTTTCCTCCATTCGGAGCGTAGAACAGTGGCTGAGGCAAAACCTTCAACGAGTTCACCATCTATTTAATCACCTGAAGGAAATATTATTATGTTTGGTGTTGGATCAAATTTGTATTTATTTTTTAGGTTTTTTTTTTTAGACTATGTTGATAAAATTTTGAATGCGAATAAAAGAATATTCAAAAGACAAAAACAATGGGATAAAGCATTCAACATTTAATCAATATAGCGTAAAACAAAGTTTTTAAAGAAATATTATTATGTTAATGGATAAGGTAAAAATTCTTCAAATGAGTATGGAGAATACAGTGACTCACAAAATCGATCACTTCTTGGGACACGATAAATAGCCAAGAATGACGTGAAATCAAAAAGTAACAGCATATGGTAATTAAGTGTCTAATTATTCAGATAAATAGAATCAAAAGTATTCAAACTAGTGAAAAAGGGTGTAGTCCCAAAATGTTGGCAATAAATTATGATTTTTTAAAACTTTTTGGTATACAATTATTTCAAATTTCGGGAATAGCGAGTGTCCGTATTAGAGCGACTAATAAAAAAAGAGTATTATTTTATTTACATCTTAGTTTAGGTTTTGGTCGAATATTAAAAAACTGGCAGAAATTCGGTTTCGGCATCGGTCGAAAAAGTTGAATTTGGTCTGACACTATCGAAAGCTGACAAACTGCCTTCTCATGGCGCCTTCTGAAAAGTTAAAGTCGATTATTTTAACATGGCCAACTGGTTAGAGCAAGGTTAGTTTTACTAAATACATACTACTATCATATTTCTAAATACATTCCACTTCATGAATCGATTGAATAATGAATTCTATGTAAATCAAATTATTGAGAAGTTCTAGCTATTTAAAGAATTTTGGGATTTTCTAGGTAAGATTTTTGTTAAGTGTAGAATAATCTACCTCCTCCAACTGTAAAAAATTTGGATATTTTGAAATGTAATTGGATTCGCTATATGACTTCTCCCCATATTGACGCTTCTTCTACGCTTCGTGTCGTATTGACAGCGACAACATTTAGTATTATTCAATATGAAATTCATTTTGAAAACGATACTTACACACACATAAACACCCAAGCATAAATACATACATATAAACATACATATAAAATGCACATAATTGGCTCGAATGATAGTTTAACTTTTAATATTGCTTGCTTTTTGTAGCTTCGTGCTGTTTATACAATTTTAGTTGTTTTTGTTTTGTATGTTTACCGACGCTATTTACAGAAGACCCGCCCGCTTCATCGACGTGAATCAGCGAATGAAAAGAAAGGAAAATGAGAGAAAAAAAAAATTATAAAAATAAACAATATAATAACGACGACGTATCAGCGTGTGCTCACCGTGTGTGTGTGTGTATGTGTCGGTTTGGATTTGTGTATGCATGTATGTTGGTGTTTGTAGCGCATACACGGTGTTGGTGATCAGCGAGAGCAAAATATAAACGTGTTGTTGTGTATTATTATTGTTATTACTGTTGTTGCTTGTGTAGTTGTTGTTGTTGCTGTTGTCAATTCGAGTCTCGAAAGCGTAAGCGATGCGATCATATTAAGTATAAATCACATCACAGCAATTTGTTGTTATTGTTTTTCTGTTGTTGTTTTTGTTGTTGTCGTCGTTACTGTTGTTGAATAGTGCGAACTTGAAAAATGTCGTTTCGATTGATTGTACCTGAGTTAGTGACTGGCTGACTGACTGACTAACTGACTGAGTGAGTGACTGTGTACATTTTTAATATATATACACTGATTCAGAATAAGAATTTATAATGCACTTTTTAAGGATATCCTTTAAAAAATATATATTGCAAGGTTAGTATGTAAATTATTTCATTCATACGGTACTAGAGTGACATATTTATGTAAATTGGAATAGGGGAAAAGCTTGTCATGACGATTATCATAGATAGTAATCATCTATGTAAATGATTATTCTATTTGAGAGGCGCACAAGTTAAAATGGTGAAGAGTTTTTAAGTCTTTCATAAATCTAGGCTTGAAGATGAAGGAGAAAGCAAGTGCCTACGATTCTATGAAGACAACAAAAATTGCATTATCTAGTTGTTGAATGTGTAGTAGAGATATTTATGTAAATATTTACGATGCTTCGTAAATTAGTGCTGAAATTGTTAAGTGGGCGTTAGGAGAATTATGCTAGTGCTATACATTTGAATACCTGAATATATTGTGCATTTGAAGAAAAAATAAAAGAGATTAATGGGTTTTTGAGTTCAACCGGCATTTATACAAGCAATCTTTCCAATGTCGGATTGATCACTTTTGAAGCCCCAAGCACGCACAAATTGTGATGCCTCTATATTAAAAAATCTTACCATAACCCTGAATTGCTTTTACTACAGAACCAATTAGCTCTTATTGGAGTTGATAGAAATTTAAATCAAATGTCACGTCGGTGTCGTGTGAGGTTTCAAATCATGTGTGAGTTTATAAGTGTGTGTTTTATTATATATTTTACTTTTAGCCCAAAAGTATACAACACATAATTTCTATATCAATAACGGCATGCTTACATATCAATGTAATAATGGGCATAATTTATTTTAGTTTATAGTATATTCTTTCGTAATTGAAATTGTAAAATAATATCAAAGAAAGTGCATTGAAAAGCGAAAATTAAAAGCTTAAAAAAACCCATAGTTGTTCTGTTTGGAACATAAAAGCGAAAATTTTTATAACGAAGTAAATAACAATGCGTAATGAATGTTATCACATCATGTGAAGAGTGCAGAAGAGTCTCATTTAGGTTTTTTTTTTTAATTTTCTATCTTTAAAGTCAAGTAAAAAACCTAATTGCAAAAATTTTTCCTAAAATCTTTTGCACAATTTTTTCAAAGAAAAAAATCCTATTTTTAATGTAACTAGGCGCAAATTGTTTATAAAATATGTTTATAAAAGATAAAAAGTATGAAAATAAAAAAATTACAGAAAAGGGTTATCCAATAGTTGTCAAAGCTCTATAGTAGAGTGTAGCAAAATTATGAAAACATTATAAAAGAGCATTGGCTATAGCCATAACCTTTGCAGAATGATCCCGTGATCACGGATTAACCAAAGAAACGGTTTTTTAATGACGGTAACCACTTCCAGTATGACAAACAAGATTTTTTGATGGAAAGTATTAATAAATCGTTGATTTTCTAATATTTGTTATGGAAAACATAAAAGTACCCCAAAAGTAAATAAAATTCCGTAAATTTTGAGTCATATTTGATCCAAATTAGTAAAGTGGCTCTCTCGCAATACCTATTCAAACATTGTAAATTTTGATTTATTTCAGTTGTTGAATGTAAATTCTCATTGTAAAGATTTTGAATTTTACTAACAATACTTTTAATCAATCGATCAATCAATTTTAATACTTTTAATACTTTTTTTCAATCGTTGCCGCAATATACCACCTTGATCAAAAAGTTCCCGGAATAACCACCGTGTGGAGCTCCCATCATTCCGATTTGAGTTCTGTTTTTTTTTGTTAAGTTGTTACATCTGTTGTTGATATTCCGTCTAAATCTTAGCGTCATAGCTTGACATTTGCAAAAGTTACGTAGCCAAGAGTACATTTATCTCTGTGTGTGTTGGCGATTTTTCACAATTTTATCAAATTGTATTGTATTAAATTTAGCGTAAAAAGCGGATTTTATAGTGCGCGAACGTTGGAAATATTGGAAAATTGTTTCGGGAACGATCCTCTAAAGAAAGCGGTCGTTTACCAGTGGCACGAGCAGTTCAAAAGTGGTCGTGAGTCAATCGAAGATGATGAAGCCAGTGGCAGACCATCGACATCGAAAACCGACGGAAACGTTGATAAAGTAAAAGACATATTGGTCAATAACCGCAAATTAACCATCAGAGAGTATTATTTGGGCGTTATGAGGCATTTGCGTGAAGCAATTCGTCGAAAGAGACCAGAATTGTAGACAGAAAACTCGTGGATTTTGCACCATGATAACGCACCGTCGCCCAGAATTATTCGTAATTTTTTGACGAAAAATGCCACAAATTCCATCCAACAGCCACCGAATTCACCTGATTTGGCTCCCTGTGACTTCTTTCTGTTCAAGGTGGTATTTGAAAATTTTATTAAAATCTAATTTCATTCATACTTGCCACAAAAAAGTCTTTTCTGCCACATTGGTTACCGTCATTTAAAAACCGTTTCTTTCATGAATCCGTGATCAGGGGATCATTCTGCAAAGGTTATGGCCATAGCCAATGTTTATTTTCGAAAAATGCTACACCCTATTCTATAGCTATGATTTTTAAATTTCATAAAGGACAAACAATCGTAAGCAGAGGTGTCATCAAAATTGGTGTCGTGATTGTGTAAGTTTTATGTAACCATGTTTTCTGCATAAAACCTTTTTGCCAATCTCTATTAAAATTCTGCATAATAAGGTTAAAATAGGTTTTCATTCAGAAGCAATGTCCGTAATATTTAAATGATGCATGTGGACGGAGGTTTTATCCCCAAAAAGTCCTCAGATCGATCCGCTTGTGCTCATGATCCTTTTTAGAAAAAGTAAAAATAATCGAAATTAAATGTTTGAACTTTTGTGGGCAATCGATGATAGCTGAAGTTAATGTTATTTAACATTATTAAATTTAGGTACACAAGTTTAAGGATCTGATAGCATGGAATGTAGGTAATTTCTATTAGGAAATACGGGAATCATCAAAAAATGATAATTTTATTTTTTAATAAATTTATTTCGACCTTGAGTTTTTTTTCGATTAGCTTCAAACAATATAATTTTTCACTCACCTTTTCCTGAAAAAAAAATTCTTTAAGATACCATAGCTAAGTGTACAAAATTTCACACGTGTACTTCATCTGGTTCTCGCTGGTTACAAGGGAAAATGATATCATTTAATGTTTGTAAATTTATGGCCTTTTTATTGGGTCTTCCATTACTTTCCTCTATTTCTGGTTGAATGTTGTTGCAACTCACAAAAACCGGATATTATTGCATTACATTCCAATTATTCCGCGTTCTTGAGAAGTATAGCGATCCATGGTATATTTACGTGGACTCCGCTTCTGTTTACTTCACAAATGTCAAAGTTGAATTCTACTATCACCAGCTTCGTGATTTTGCTTGGGGTACCTTTATGACAGCGTGGCTTTTAGCAGGAAATGTGTTATGGGTATTAGTGGATCCATTACAGTTCGGTTACACGATTTTTTCAAGTTGATCAACTAACTTCCAAGCAAAGTCCAATTTTCATTCATTGCACATGAAAGAAGAGTTCATGTTAACAATCTAAACAAACAAAGCACGATCCGGCTCGAAGAGTCATAATGATGCGGATAAATAACTTTTCTTAAGCGAATATGTGTTTCTTTACCGAAATATCGAGAGTGAAAAGCGGCACCGATGCGTTTGATTGAATTGTTCCTTTATTACTACGAAAAATTTGCAAATGTCAAAATGAAGAAGAACGAAACTTTAAAAAAAAAAAACTGTGGTGCCAGATTGGCGCGAACAAGTATACTACTTGTTACAGTAATATCCGGCTTCTGCAAGAAGGAAGATGAAAATCTGGTGACAGATAACCAGGGTATTATGAGATTACGGAGGGAACACTATATACAGCTACTGAAAGGTGATGATGGCAATAATCCCAACACTAAGAAAGCTCTTCTGGAAATGCCAATCCCTGATGTCGTTGATGTACTTTGACGAGGCCTTAACAGCCATCTCGTAGCTGAAGAACAATAAGGCTGCGGGCACAATGTCTGGTTTTGAAATTTCCTAGTGAAAATTTTAAAATCTGAACTCTTCGCGCCATCTGATAGGAAACAATGTTTCAGACTTTATGCGGCTTCTTCAATTTTATGCTGCAGGAAGTGTTTGAAGCTGCAAACGTCAACATTTGAGGCACTATATTTTACAAGAATATCATGCTACTTGCATATTCTGCCAGCAGTAAGCGCAGCATTCTGCAACCTGTAAAAGAAACCAGTGAAAGAGGACGAAACGAAATACTTTGTGTCAACTAAGAAAGAGTTATGGCGTCTTGAACAAAATGTTACTGTTGACAATTATACATTAGAAGTATTCAAGGATTTCGTATATTGGATCGCAGCATTAATAACAGTAACAATGCCACCCTTTAGATAAAACATAGAACATACGCTCCCATTAGGTAATTAAGAAGCAGAGCTCTATATCGACGGACGAAGATAATGCTTTATAAATCTCTCATTTTTTCTGGCCTAATGTAAGGCGCTGAGGCATGGACAATGACGGCTAGCTGTTGACCATTCGAGATGAAGATTCTTCAAAAAAATTATTGGTCCAATATGCGTGCACGATGTGGTCCGAAGAAGATTGAGCGTTACGCCAAAACTGACATAGTTGAGGCCATAAAAGTAAATTGATTGCATGGAAGAAAACTCTACGGCTAGGAAGGTATTTTATTTGAGATGCGTAGAAAAGGACGGCCTTCCAATGAATGGAAAAACTAAGTACAGGAGAACCTGACTGTACTTCGTCTTACCAACAGGCGTCATTGCGAGCATAGCATTGCAGAGGCGACTGGCGAAGCTTTGTTGAAGCGGCCAAGATCGATTATCAGTTGTCGTTCCATCTAAGTAAGTAAGTATCACCAATAAAACTGTCAACAGAAACTGCAACTCCATTGTGAATCCTCTCCCTCCCACTCTTTTCCCGCTCCCTCTTGAAAACGGAAACCCGTTCGCCTTCGCCTTTGACAAGTCTGTCAATCCTAGCCTTAGTAAGAAAACAGTATTGAAAATCATTGTGATAAAATCAAATTTCCATCGAAATTCAAACTCTACGAGCAAATAAGAAAATTATGAACATTTTTACTACGAGTGTAATAAAGATAGATATCTTTCGAAATAATAATAATATTGGGAAGCAACATTTGCGTGTGTACATATGTCACTTTCCACAACATTTTTGTTGTTTGTTTTTTCCACTATTTTGATTTTTGGTAAGCGTAGAAAAATATCGGTTTGAATGTGTCAATGTAACGGATTATTCTATTGTTTTGTCTTCTGTGTGTTTGTGTCATACTCGACTCTACTCGATTGATGCTTATATGTATGTAGGTTGCGTAATCCGATCGATGACTCGTCACTCTTTTTTTTTTCTTACTAGTTTTTTGTTTTTAGGCCGTCTTTAATAAGCCAGATGTATGTACTTATGAACAACCTGAGAACATACAAAAAAATTATTTAATAAAAAAAAAAAAAAACATTGAAGAAAAGACAATGATCGCTTGGAAATATTCAAAACACAACAATAAAAAATATCGTAATGCCATATAAAGTAAAAATATTGAACGTTGGACTTACAGTCGTCTACAAGAGTATTCAGAAAAAAAAATAAAAAATCATTTTAAATTGAATTTGTGATGATCAAATTTGGTTGTGATGTTCACACTAACAGTGACTTGTTTCTCTCATAAACACAACACACACACATACACACACTTATAGTTAAAAATATCAAAATAAAATCTTTGCATAAATATTGACGCACCTAGGATTAGTGCGTTCAAACATCAAGGCTCGAATTGCAAATGCTTAAAGTAAAGATGCTTCATTCAATAAAATTTATATGTTAGATTTGTGAGGCAATGATCATATTTTAATGAATTAAACCAAATAACAACAACAAAAAAAAAAAAAAAAAGAACACTTGACTTTTTGTGAGCATTTTGTAATACATAAAATCTTGAAATTCAACATGTTTACGTTGACATTATCAAGGGCGGATTTAAGCACCTACGGGCAAATTAAGCAAGAAATCTGAATTATAAGCAAACGAAAATATTTTTAGAATAGATGAGTTTAAAAATTGTAAGATATGGCGATTTTATGATTTTTGCGACATAATAAATTATAAAATTCATCAAGTTTTTTTCTTTTGTTTTTGAGATTAGAAGGAATGAAAACGGAGGAGTAAGAATAATCGAAATACTCAGGTATACCAGGGTCATTGCACTTTAAAGACAATGAGATTTGGGTAAAACAGTGAAATTAGACGGGGGAGAACAAATTTCCGTCTCGGGCTGGTGTTTAAATCTCAAACCTTTTTAAATTGCTACCGACATAATGTGTATGAGACTTTGCAAAATTTGCACAAGTGCACCTCTCGTTAGGCAATGGCACCGAACTGTAATTCCGTATAAAGCACAGTCCAATATGGCGTCCAGCAAAGCTTGTGTAATACTCAATCAAAAGGGCAGCCACCAGCAACAATTTTAAAAGTTTAAGTATAAATATTTATATAAATATTCTGAATAAAAAAAGGTAATATTCTCTTCACAGACCAAAGAAATATTTATAATCAAAATTCATTGCAATTGTAGTGATGCAGAAGTTAATATGTTGGACTGCAGGCTTCGTGGGTTTAATGCTCGGTACGGTACGGGAAATAAAAATTTGTCTCCACGTCACCATCTCTTGGTTGGCAATCCAAAAGTAAGTATTGTTTATGAAGAACTTAAAGCTGTAGGGCTCTTTCATTTGTATTCAAATATAACTCGCTCAATATGAATGGATTCGTAAACCTCGGTCTAGACCCTCCATGGGCTTTTGTGACATAAAAGAAGAACACAAAATTCATACAAATTGAAAAGTAGCTCAAAACTTTTTTCCTTCCTCACGTTTTTGATTTATAAAATAAATCCCAACTCAAATAAAGCATAGGCTAGAAATATGGACATAAACGAAAAAATGTTCTGGCTTGAAATTAGAAACTAGTTTAAGTTTCTTTCGCTTAGACCTAACTTCTTGTAATAAGAAAGTCTGAATTCGCGATTGAAATAAATAAAAGAAACTTGGTCCTTCTTTATTTAGAACTGAGTTCTAAACTGGTATAAGGACACAAGGACAAGGTATTTTAATCTGAAATAAGACCTGATTTGTTGACTTAGATCTGAGTTCTGACACCTCTTTCATTTATATCTGAATTGTGAACTAAAAATAGTTTGTGTCTCTTTCTTGAGGAAAAAATTAGATCTGAATTCTAGTTTGAAAACTTAAGTAAATTATGTCTTCTTCATTTAGATCTGAATTCTGAATTGTGATAAGAAAATAATTCACTAAGATCTGCATTTTGGTCTGAGATGAAAAAATTTCTTGAATTAGGGCTGTGCTTTAGCCTGAGATCAGAACTGAGTTCTGGACTGAAAACAGAACATAGTTCAAGTTCAGGTAAATTCTGGATTGAAAAAAACTGAAAGGAAGGCATTCTTCACATTAACCTGAATTTCGGACTGAAATAGGAATAAAAGGCTTAAACCAAAATTCTAGACAGAAAGTAGTAAATAGTTATGATCTCCTTCACTTAAACTGGAGTATTGTACTGAAAATTTGAAGACCTGAGGTCTAGACTGAGATAAGACCTCGTTTCTGTAATGGTATATCAAATGTCTTTTACTTGAACTTGAATACTGTACTGAAAACAAAAAATGTTTCAGACCTCCTTTACTTGGACCTGAGCTCTGAAGTGGAATATTAAAATAATTTAGGTTTTTATTCAGACCTGAGTTCAAAAGTGAGTTAAGAAAATAGTTTGGGTCTTTTCAGACCTGTATTCTGGGCTGAAAGTTGAAAATAATTCAATTCTTTTTGTATTGGAGCTGAGTTCTGAACTGTGAAAATAAAATAATTCAGCCCGTCGTCAGGCCGTTCACCCACTGGAGGCAATGCAACTTTTCGCTTTCAAGCAATAGAACGGCCTTGGACTTGAATTTTCATCTTATCCATATCCTTCTTTTTTTTGGGGTGTTTTTGGTATACATCTCTCCAAAAATTTTCAGTTTACTGGGTCCGGGAGTAATTTTGATGTCCGGGTCCTCTCTCCTCTTTGACTTTATTTGAAGAACATTTTTTTTTTTTCAGAAAAGTATGTCACTATTTCTATTCCATTTTTGTTTTTTAAATTTGTATCGAAAGCTCCCAAAAAGAAGGTTCAGAGGGAAAAGAAGGCATCGCGTATAAATAAAAAATGTTTAACTTTTTCAAACAAGTAATTTTGCCTCAGACGCCAAATTAGGACGTCAGAGAAACCCTTAAAGAAATAGGAAATTCAAGAGAAAGTTATTAAGTTTGCTGATGTGAAGATAAAAGGTAAGAGAAAGAACCACATAATAAAAAGTGAACCAAAAAGCAAATTGAAGAAGATAAAATGGCAGAGAATGTTGGTTGTTGAATATGGGAAAAAAATAATCTTGTGAAGTAGAAAATAAAATAGGCACCAAAAAAAATGTAAACAGGCAGGAAAAGAAACGAAACACAAGACTGAGCTTTTGAAATGTACGAGAGAAGAAACTTCTGCAACGCCACCACAAATGATTGAAATGAATGGAAATATAATATTCAAATATCAAAGGCAATTGAAAGCTATTTGAGCGCTAGGCAACGTTACATTACAAGGCAAAATTGCAGCGTACCATCAAGGAATGGCAGCGAAGATGAGAGTTATCCGAGAAGAAACCTTTTTTCGGACATCGAAGTGTAAATATCACGCAGGCATGTTAAATTGAATAACCTCGTAACGCAACTGCTTAGTGGCCATGAGTTTCAAGCAGTACCCGCACAGGATCAACTGTGGAGAAGAATACCCGTTTTGCCCGAGTTGCCCAGAGGAACGCGCATTATATACTTTTTAAATACCCGCGCTTCAATAATAACAGAGACAAGCTGCAGAAACCCTTTGGAGAAAGGAATCTAACGACACAGATGTGTAACATAACTGAAAAATGGAATACAGCATGCAAGGTTGCTGTAGATATTGTGACTAATGACTACACTGTACAATGCAGAACGTGCACGTAAAGCCGATCTCAAAAATCGTAAACATGGAGCCAGATATCGTTAATCGACGATACAAACAGACAAAATTGGGCAGAACCAATACAAACGATGGAGCATTAAACTTATTACGGCCATCCGACGTAATACTTAACGATGGTTCCGGGAGGAATATCCGTATGGACGAGAAGTGGTTTTAGAACTGATTGGCGTGGACCTCAAACAAAAAATATTACAGTCAAAACTATTGTTGTCAAACATGAAACTTCAATAAATCAAGATAGATTCCAATGAAACCGTCGAACTCGAAATAATTGTCTGTAAATTATATACTTACCCACCGATTAAGGGGATCTTCTGCTCTTGAATTTGACGAGTTTTTAGGATTTTTTTTTGAAATGAATGAGCAATAGTATTTAAACTTTGTAGTTATATTTTACTACTTTAACAATATACAAAAATAATAAATAAAAAGGTAGAAAGTTTTTTTTAGTTCCTGCCATAAGCACTGGTTTACTAAATAATATAGTCGGTCGAGTAATTTTTGTTTTTTGTCTCCCACCGTGCAGAAAAATATAGTTCCGAGATAAATAAGTTTAAACTTCGGTCGGCCCTTTTACCTGCTTCTGCGCTCACCTGTTAAATAGGCTATAGAAGTCGAAATACTGGAAATATTGATACGAAAATTTTACAGTATACTTTTAAAAGCCTATGCTTTTGAAATATATAAAAAAATCAATTTATTTAAAAAATCGAGACCAGATGGCGGCCTTAAGCTTGTTCCCCATGTGTCTAGTGAGCAATTGATCAGAGGAGCCGTGTCCTCTTTTGAAAAAAAAACATCGTGTCAAAACTTTCCTTAAATGCACTTCAATTTAGATTAGATTTTAATTGATTAAAGTTTTGGTATATTTATTTCCCGAACCCCATTTAATAGTTCGAGCAAAATGCAATCCTAGACCAGTTCGTTTTACTACTGACATCGCTTCGCTAGCCATAGATGTTGTGAGAAACTAGCAGCAGGAAAGAAGTTATGGCGTATTAAGTCATTCTTGTGTATAATTTCAAGATAATTCAGCTAAATAATCTGGCAGTCGGAAAACTATAAAAAGAATATCATCATAAAGGGAATTGTAGTAATTAAAAAAGTACAGAAGAAACTATCAAGTGAAGCAGAAATAAACAAATTGAAGACTGCACCGAGAATCTAAATGATGATGTGTTTGCACTTTCAAACTTTATGCTTAGCCATGCACTCTGTTTATCCTGGAACCCACATTTGAAAATCTTGTTTCAAAGAGGAGATGAGTTGACTTTCTGGGCTTGGTCAAGCGGATGCAAAGTGTATGTAGAAAATGAATTGATTAGATACTTTGAAAAACCAATAAAAATAAATAATTAAAACAATTCAATCAATGTTTGTTCTTTGTCAACCGCAACACTTAAGCAACAACAACATACGCTACTCGTATTTCAATCATTGTCCAGGTGTACACAATTTAATGATTAATATATTTTTAGTGCCTTAGGAATGCAAACGTTATAGTTGATGATACTGAATTTTATATCCGCAACAAAACCCAATATCGATATCGTGATCGTAATTGTTACAGCTTCAATGCTGCTGCTGGTGCTGCTGCTGCTAGTGTTACCTACAAATATAGCGGAATAAGAATTCGAGCATTCGCACACAAACATACACACACACACATTCAATTCCCCCTTTGCGTCGCCTCAATTAGTTTCAGCAGGGCGTGTATTTCTTGTGCTGTTCGGCAGCCTTCACCTGATTTTAAAAAAAATTCATTTTAATTACATTTTGATCTCAAATCAACTCCAAGTCGTTAGTTTCGTTCGACCGTCAATTTTCGCGATCGTCGGCATCGGCGTCTCACTGTTTTTGTTGTTGTCATTTGTGCAGTTGCTGTTATTGTTGTTGTTGCTTTTGTTCGATATTTGTTAGCGAAAAATTTGTCAAGAGTTTTTTTTCGGTTTGTTTTTTTTTTCGGTTGTTAACTTGGCTCAATTATGATTTGATTTAAATCAGTCTGCTGACCCAAAAGTTCAACTACGGAAATTGCAAATTTAATAATTGCCAGCTTTTGGAAAACAGAAGCTTATTTTCGATATACAACAATCACAACAATAACAAATCACAAAAAAAAAGAACTAACCTTGGCTTAGCATTACTACTTCTTATTTTAGTTTTTTTGTTTCGAGTTTTTGTTTTGTCTAATAATAAAAAAAGAAGCAGAAAAAGCGAAATTAACTAAAACTAGATGGATTGCGGTATTGAGTAGTACTGTGTAGATCTGTAGTTAGATAGAACATTTAATTAAGCGATTGAATAATGTCGAACAAAGCTTGCAACAAGATGTTTTTTTTTTTTTTTTTGGAGTTCAACAGCAGAAGTGCAACTCAATAAATTTGTTCAACTTACAATAGACTACTAACCGAATGACAGACGCGACTGCGACGGCGCACCACAATAAAAAAAAACTCTAAAAATAATAACAAATGAAAAACGACAATGACTGCAAATTCAGTTTGCCTGCCTGCCTGCCTGCCATGGAGTTCGCGCGCCGACTCAACTCTTGTTGAGTCTGAGGAGGATTGCCACATACTTTTCAAAGTCAAAATCGCGATTGTATCATCAACCCAAAAAGTCTGTCTGGCTGTTTGCCTGCCTGTGTGTTTGTTTGTTTGCTTGTTTGTATGCTATGTAATGTTTAGTCTAAAGTCTATGCCTAAGCCGTCGACAAAAGAGTAGCAGTACCTATGAAATAATCTAATCATAATTTTGGTACCCTACATTCAAAGGGTACAACAGGGTATTATTATGATTTTTGATCGATTATTTGTAACCTTCAGAAGGAGTGTTGGCTGTTAGGTAGGTAGGAAGGTAGGTATGAAAAGAGTGAGAGATCGAGATAGAAAGAGAGAGTATTACATTTGTGCTTGATTTAATTTTAAGTTTAGATTTAGTTAGACCTTTTAATCGCTGAGCGATATTTTATTGCTCTGGCCGAATTTAAACTTTAGATTAAAATGATGCCTTCGAAAATTTTAAAGTCATTAACTCTACAGTGGCGGGGTTCTCTTCTTTGAGCACCCCCAAAAACTTTTTATAAAAAGCATTTTTCTCTTTTTCTTAACCCTTTCATGACCGCTGTTTGTTATGGGCAACATTCATTTTGATGTGCCATAAAATAGGTGTTCAGGAATTTTTACTAGTAATAATATACCACCTTGATCGAAAAGTTCCCGGAATTTAATCAGAAAATTAAAAATACAAGTTTATTCATCTAAATCTATATTGTCCCCTTCAAAGTAATCCCCATCGACTGCAACACATTTATGCCAGCACTCGATCCAATTCTCGAAACATTTTTTATATTCGGTTTTCGGTATGCCTAGCAGTGCTTCCTGCGATTTTTCCGTTACTTCCTCTCGGCTGCTGAAACGCGTTCCCCGTAATGGTTTTTTAACTCGATTGAACAGAAAGAAGTCACAGGGAGCCAAATCAGGTGAATTCGGTGGCTGTTGGATGTCATTTGATACATTTTTCGTCAAAAAATATAAAATATAATATGCATTCAATTCTGTTAGGTATTCTTCAAGTTTGCTGGTTGCCGTACATTTGAAATTATGTGCTTAAGATATTTTTTTTAAATTTTTTGTCTTTGAAGTCAAGTCAAAAACCAATGTTTAAGAATGGTTCGTAAATTCTTTTTCATTAATTTTTTAAAAAAATTCCTTTAACTATTACTAAACTGAAATTTTTAATATAAAATATGTTTTATAAAAGACAAGAGAGTATGAAAATAAAACAATTAGAGAAAAAGGGCTATCTAGTGATTGTCTACAGCTCCATGGTTATGATTTTAACCTTTGATATAGGAGAAATAAATCAATATAGAGTGATAAAATTTTGTATGATTATTGTGAAAGTCTTCATTTTAGCCATAAACTCAGTACAAAAGGTTTCTATCAAGCCCCATTAAAATTCGCGTATGAAAGGGTTAAAAACAACCTCAAAATGTAGGGCAAATGGGTTAATGGAATCAATGGTATTGAGATTCAAAATTTAAAGAATTTCTTAAAAAAATTAACTTTTTCTCAGACACCAACTATGTACAGTTTAAAATTAATAATAATGATTCCGCTTCCCGGATATTCCCAACTTTAGCTAACGCTATTATGAAAACGCTAGCTGTAAAAAGCCCGACGAAAGATTCGTGATCAACAACCCAAAATTTATCTGGAACCCTTATTTTTCCATATGAGCCCGAAAAGTTGGTTTCTCTTGCACAGTATGCTACCACTTGACTGGCTCATCACTTTGACTCTCCATGAAGTTAATATGTTCCGATAATATTGGAAAAATAAGTAAACTTTAAAGTCCCCAGTTCTATTAGGCAATAAGCGTTACCAATTCTTTTGAGTTTGTAGCAGTGATGAAAAAGTACCCTTTCCCGACTTTTTTGAACGACAAGGTACATTAGGTACAATTCGCACATTTTAGGTACAATTTGTCATAGGCCAAAATAAATTTAACATTTAATTACAAAAAAAAAATTTATAATAAGTACCTACTTAAATTTAACTTGCCTTTACTGTATTGCTGTGGTCGCCGTAGCGTAGTGGTTAGTGTGTTGGACTGCTATGCAAAATACAAATTTTTCTACACGGCACTACCTCTCGGCGGGCAATGGCAAACCTCCAAGAGTAAAGAAAATGCCTACGAAATGCTTTTCACTTCGCCGTTCGGATTCGGCATAAAACTGTAGGTCCCTTCCATTCCATTCGTGTATAAATACAACTCCCCTCCAGAGGCTGTTGTGCCATAGTACTGTATTGCTTAACTTTACAGCTCACAGCTCTGATATTGCTGTTTATAAAGGGAAAAATATTGCAAAAATAATTTTCCAAATCAAATAAAGTATATTGATCCTAAAAGAGGGTCATAAGTCATAAGAAGATTGTGGAGAAATAACAAAAATTTTATGAAATTTAAACTTCTTATGACTTTTAACCTAGTGATAAACATTATCTGATTTCAAAAATTACAGGTAGTTGAAATATGTATGTATCCTTTTATAAACAGAAATAACAGAGCTCTGAGCTTTGAAACAAATCTTGGCTGAAAATTTATGGAAAATCGATTTAATTGTTAATTTTTAAATGAAAAGTAAGTTTCTTACATAAACGATGAACCAATGAAGTATATTAGGTACATTTATGCTCATTTAGGTACAATTTGAAATTTGGAAATTTCATCACTAGTTTGTAGGCGAGAGGAGAGAGAGAGAGGAAGAGTACAACGAACAACTAAAATTTCTGACAGTAATTGCTAATCTAAACAAAGACAAAGAGAAATTTCCGTTATTGATTGTAGATTGGAGATCCTTTGCAGCTGCATAAAATCTGGTAATCTTCATATCTGCCAACTTCAAGAAAATCTAGTGATTTTTAACAGCCTAACGAACCAGCGGTCTTTTTTTTTGTCAAAGTGACAACAATTTGTATCAGGAAGGCAAAACAGACGACCGTTTTGGAATCCGCCACGATTCCTCATCAGTGATCTTTCGGATGGTTTAAAAATTTTGGATTCTAACGTAAAATTAATCACACTTTATGATTACGAAACCTGACTGGCCAACAACACTTGTCCATGAATAACTCTTTTCAATTTATTTTAAAAAGCTGGTAGCCAAAAACAATCTTGAACGCCGACCTGCTAACTTGATGTCAACCCATCATTGTCCAGATCGATCCTCATAAGTGGAAATGTATCGCCAACATTGTGTGTTAATCTCCTATCTAAATTTATCGAGACCCTGACGGGGTTACCTTCTCAAATGGGAGGAATAGTTGGAAAGAGCCGAAGAGGCCAACTACCGATCACGATGGAAGAGTTCCGTTAAGATCCTACGTCCTGCTAAGGGCATAAAGAACAGAGAGGGAGAGATAGGTTCTATCTCTATTATGGTACGAGTATAACAGCTCATGGAGAGCCTAGACCAAGCTTCTCGCGTCCATTCATGTTATGTGAGTTTTGTAAATTTACACACGAATGGAAGGGACCTACAGTTTAATGCCGAATCTGAACGGTGAAGTGAAACGTTTTCCGTAGGCAACTCTTGCAATCGGAGGTTTCCTATTGTCAACCCAGAGGTGGTGTCATGTAAAAACATTTGTATTTTATAGTGTAGAGTGTCGAACCCACGCACTCCCATTCATAACCGCTACGCTACGGCGACCTCAGTAGCTCCCAGAAGTAGTCTTAATAATTTTTAGAAGTTAAAGACTCTGAAAAGGCAGAAGAAAGGAGACTTGATGAAAGAAATCACAGGATTTTAGAGGCTTTAATGGGAAGTCAGAGGCGGCTAGAGCTTATATAACACTGAGCCCAAAAGTTGTCTCATGACTTCGGGGTACAAAAGTTCTAATTTTATAAAATACGTTTCCCGTTTTCTAATACATTAAATACCTGGTAGCTATAACATGTAAGTATATGGCTTAATAAAGTCCAATCTAGGCTACTGTCCAAGGTTTGAGTTGTTGCACAGTTTACTATATACAAGGTCTTTCGTTTAATGAGACAACTTTAGCTTTCTCCTTATTAATTTAAAGTCAAAATGATAACCGGGAGCGGAAAAAGGCAAAATAACATAATCTATAATATTCAACGATTTGTCAAATATTTTTTTATTTTCATATCTTTCTTTCTCATAAGCGACATCAGACAGTCAGAAATATGAATATCTGGAATTTAAAATCAATGCTAACTTTTTTTCCGCTCCCTGATAATAACGAAAAGGTTAACTTTGTTGCCGGAATTAATATATTGAAGGGCATCAAATAAATCTTTAACGAGAGTGGAATTTAAGCGACAAGGCATCAATGGTTTACCCATAAATTTCGAGGCATGGTTTAGATTTCCATATAGGGATATTCCAATTGGCGCATCAGAACCTCTACACCCCTGGTTAACTCGTGTTTAGTGTTGAAGAAAAACCTGCTCCTCCCACATTTGTAAGAATTTTTCTTTAAAAAAAAAAATCTGCAAGCTCCCTCCTTCCCTACCCCAGCATCCGCCAGTTTATGCTGTTATACAATTATTTGCTGTTATTGCAATAACCACGCCTTTCCATCCCCGATAGCACGGGGTAACTGTAGGGCATATCATATGTTGAGGCAGATGTCAGAACTTTGCATTTTATTTTTTTTAAGTATTTTACTTAACTGATTTTTATGTTACGCTGTAATATTTTTGGCACAAATACATTTTGCGAGATTTATGCAACAATAACAAAGCCAGCAACAGCAGTGCCAACAACAGCAACAACAATAATAATACTAATAATAATAATAACAATAATAATAGCAACAAAAAGCGAAACAATCGATTCAATTCATATTTTTCTAGGGCGTACACTGCCACTTGAACGTTGAACTGCAAACGCCCGATAGTGACTACTGTGAGGCGACTGGTCTTCAGTCTTAAAATCTTCACCATGGATGAATGGATGCTGATGATGACGGCGGCGGCAATGACGATGATGATGCCTATATATGAGAATATGGTAAGCTGCTCTGACTGAATTCGGGCTGCTGTTGCTATCTAGCTAATATTGGCATCAGCAATTGTTGCTGGCTGCTAGCTGTTGACTGCTGCCTGCTGCTGCTCCTCTCTATGTATTGTTTGGTATGGTGGCTGTGGCTGTGAAGCGTACTTCGTGCCACTTTACAACCGCGTTGTGCAATATTTCGATCTTATAAATCATGCTGAGATTTTTGGATTTCTTATTTTTTCTTCAATTTTTTTCTTTTTGCATTTTTTGTTTTTGAGTTTGAGTTTGAGTTTGGCTTGTGGCTTCATCCAACGCTGTTTTTAGATTTTTAGTGCTGATACTTGCGAATATAGCGGGTCGTCCGATACATAGATAGGCAGACATAATACACATACAGACATTCAAACAGACAGACAGACAGACATACAGACGATCTTGTTTGGTGATGATTTATGCTGCAGTTGTTGCTGTAGTGGCAGCAGTAAAACTCTAAAACGCTGACCGAATTGTTAGTAAAATCTATTGCAAAGGGGTGGGTGGCAGTTTGGTTGCATTTGCTACGTTGTTGCTTAGTTATTTGGCAAAAGGGCATCAGCATGCAAGTTAGCGGTCACGTGGGTGTAACATACTGCATTCATATGCCTGCCAAACTGCCTGGCTGCCTGCCTGCTGCCTATTTTTTGCAAAGGTAAAAGCTTCAAAACTTAAGATGCATCTTTATAATGTTTCGATAATCTTGATGGGCACAATGCGTTCTGCGCGCATTTTAGTTGCGTCTTGTTTTTTTTTCGTTTGCTGCTGTTGTTTGGTTTTTTGTTGTGGCATCTAATATTTTGTAATGCCGTACAAGAGTTCATCGATGATCGTTTGGGTTGTGACGCATAGCTTTACATGAAGATAGTTGAAAAGTTTAGTATTAAGTAGCACAAATTGAAAATTTTATGTGGTCATTATTGGAATGAGGTTGGTGAGGAAGAAACTTCGATAACGCACATTAGAAGACATTTCCTTCCATATGAAGTAAATTGTGTTTAAATTGTCAAAAGTAAACACTTTTAAGACTAGCCTAGTTTGTCTTCTGGGGCTTGAAATGTGATCAGTCAAGGCACTTCTATGATTATGTAAACTAACTTAGCATTGAGAACATACCTAGAAAAAATACAGAAGATCGGGCCTGAAATGAAAAAAAATCAGAGAGTGATATCAAAAATCAGCTGCCTAGTACAGTCTTTTTCTTAAATATTTATTAAAACCAACGTTGAAAGTTTAAAATATAAATGGATTAATAAACTAAAAATAAAGTTAATATTTTTTGTAATGATTATTTATTTAGTTTTTTATTTATTAAAATAAATACAATAATAAATTATTGTGGTATATGTACAAATAAATGAAGCATCACTAGCATCATAGGCCATCAGCGGACTGATAATACAAAGAAAGGCCGCAACTCAAACCCCCTTCGAAATCAACATTTTTGCAGATTCTGATAGGCAATAGTGTAAGCTAAGTCTGCTAAGTCCTGACTCCGAATAGAAATACGAGCTACGGCCCCTCTATGTTAAGGTAACAATATGATTTAAATACGATCTAGCCAATTAGAAGTTTTTAAAAAAGTAAACATTTTATTGATGTTATCGTTTGTTGGATGTTTAAGAATTTCGAAAGGGTGTATGTTCTGGAATATTCCGTATATTTTTGCACTTAGTTGAGGGCAGGAGCACAATAAGTGATCGATAGATTCTGTGGAATTGCAGTAACGGCAGCTATTGTCACTCGACCGACTTAGCAGACGATCATGAGTTATCTTTGTGTGCCCCAGGCGAAGGCGAATAAACATTTGTTTTTTATTTGGCGTAGCTTGAAGCGTTAGCTGGGTAGAAAGGTTTACAGCGGTTTTGGTCGATGTTTGAGTTGTGATGGTTATAGGTGGACCATATCTCCAGATTGCTTGAATGACGATGTTTCAAAATGAAACCCGGGTACCGACATGACCGGGAATCCACATAATTGCGATCTTTTTAGGAGCTCGTGTTATTAAGTTTCTAATTTCATTTATAATATTTTTGTGAGCGAAAATGGCGGGTTGTAGGATGGCAGCTGATTCTGCTGTTTAAACCGAATAGAAGGGTATAATAGCCCGTGGCTAATCCATGATTAAGGTCAGATTCGCTCACAACACGAACAAAATGATCGGTGTTTTGCGAATGGCATTTAAATTCAATAAGCAATAAATGAGCTTTAACAAGAAATAACTGAAATAAAATTAAAAGTGCATCAAAAATTTATGTAGCTATAACTTGTTTGTTTATGGGCTTAGTTGAATACTTCTTGGGGAAGAATTTAATGATTTTTTAAGGACTTTAATTTTGTGAAAAATAAAATTGCATTTAGGTTGGTAGAACTTTGAGTAACAGACTTCACTAGTGAAATATGACTTCGGAGATGAATAACATCTAACAAGCAAATATTGTACTCGTTTTACACGTTTACAATAATGTATCATTTATGAATATCGGACATCAAATATCAAAGTTATGATAAAAAATTAATTTTGGCTGTTTTTAGGGTGGTCCAAAAAAAGTTTTTCTTTTGGTTTCGGGATACTCTCCTCATAAGCTTTCGAATAGGGGGTGGACTTTTCAAACTTTTTTCTTCGACCCACTCTAATGCGCGCAGGCTTTTGCGAATAGCTTTGTAGTATGGAGCGAATAACTGTCCTATTGTAATGATTTATAATTAGTAGGTCCTTCATGTTTTACGACATCCATCATTCGCTTTGGAAGGAAATAAAATTTTTTTTACAAATCTTTGGAGTAAATGCTCCCATTCCTCCAAAATAATTGTTTTAAGTTCTTGAAGCTTAGCATATTCACAGTTTCTGCTTGAGCTGGGTTAGGTTGGAGTGGCTGTCGAGAGACACACTAAGGCCTGAACGACCCATTGTGATACCACATAGTCGGACCTACAGTTTAACGCCGATTCCGAACGACGGTGAGGCAATTTTTTATCGGCTTCGTGGTTTTGCCATTACCAACCAAGGTGTGTACTTGTACGCTATCTTATAATTCTCATATATTTCATATTAATAGTGAATATAAGAAAGTTATGAAAATTGACAACCAGACGAAGACGGGGATAGAACTCGAACCTCCCGGAATCTTTTCAGGAAAATTAGGATTTAATCGATCTGTCCGCCTCCTTAACTCTGCTAGTGTATTTCAGGTTGAAATGCTAGCAATAAGGGAGGCAAGTAGGATGCTTAAGACAGATCACACCTTTAAGGTACATATCGCTATCTTTTCGTATAGCCAGGCCGCAATCAGGGCTCTTGATTCTGCTCATATCATCTAACCTGGTATTGCAATGCAAAGATAGTCTTACGGACCTAGCCCGACAGTACAACATTATCCTGATATGGATCCCGGGTCACCGGGACATTAAGAGTAATGAAATAGCTGACGAGCTAGCCCGTAAAGGCTCTACACTGCAGGAATCCTTGGCTGAGCATGTACTCACACCACTAAACTCGGTCAAGCGAGAAATCTCTATAAAATACCTCGCAAGAGTAGATGG
This sequence comes from Toxonevra muliebris, assembly GCA_963691655.1. NCBI lineage: Eukaryota > Metazoa > Arthropoda > Insecta > Diptera > Pallopteridae > Toxonevra > Toxonevra muliebris. The sequence goes on from OY829329.1 coordinate 45,261,138, forward strand.
ACCAGGTTGCCGACCTGCAAAATAAGCAGAGCAATATGGCCTGTCTACGACTGGAAAAAAAAAACAGTGCACCTCATACACTAAAACCGGAAGGACATCTCAAGACCGACGGCGGTCATCACGGGTTTCTGGCTCATCGGTATGCAAGCAGCCAAAATGAAAATTCCGCATAACACCACTTGCCGCAGCTGCGATTATCCGGAGGAAAAAAAGACTATCTCTCACTTTCTCTGTGAATGCCCGGCTCTGCGACGAACCAGGATGAAAACTCTAGGCAAACCTTACTTCAACAACATTGGGGAACTAGGTGAAATAAGTCCAAACGAACTACTAAGCTTCATAAGCCAGTCGGGATGGGTCTGATTCCTCCGCCTGAACAATAAAACCATACAAATCAAAAACAACTGTGGATGTGGTATCAAAACGGCGCATTAGCGCTAATTGAGTTCGTGGCAAGAACCGCCACTTTAACAACAACAACAACAAGAGCTTTAGTATTACACCAGGAATGTTTGAGAATCACTGATATTAGAAATGCTACCGTATGAAAGATTACTCAAAAGAATGCTGCAAAAATTCCAGCATATTCAATTCATTAGTGTAGAAGTTATGCAAAAAAAAACTTCTGCAACGAAAATTTCTATATCCCAATGTTGCACATAACGTGACGCATATGATCGTTGGCACAACAAATAGGATACGCTTTATGAGAGCGATCAGTGCTGTTGAGAGTTAATGTTGCAAGCAAATGCACTGTATATGTATGTATGTGTGTAGAATAATAAATTCCATAATAATCGAGTATTACATAATTATTATTTACGCTGCAGCCTTCGCAAAAAATAACAACAACAACAGCAATAACACAAGTCTATAAGGAGTTTTCGTCTTCGTCGTAGTCCACCATAAGTCACTCATTCAAGTGTGGTGGAACACAATCCCGATAAGCGGCGCAGCGACATCAGCAACAACCGACGACGATGACGTCGGCGGCGTCGGTGGTGGTGGCGGCCCAAAACATCCAGCTGTGTTGTTCAATGCGCCATATGAAAAATAAAAAACAAAAAAAGGTTGATAGATTTTATGCACAGTCAGAGCAAAATATGCATTGATACAGTATGTACTCGATAGAAACGAATCACATATACATAAAGTTAAGTTAAGTTAACACTCCGTGGGTTTTTTTTTATTGTACCTACCTAATGAAAAAGTGCAAACGTAAAATGTTACAATCTTGTGAAAACTGTAGCAATAGTTTTGGACTATTCATAGCAAGTTTATCGTGCGATTTTTTTTTCTTTGTTCACCTCCTCTCCTCAAAGCTAAACAATTAAATGTAAACGTAGCACAACCTTGGGTACCGTTATTTGCAATGAAACGCCAAGCAGAATGACTAAATATACCCAGCGAGTGTTTTCATTGAACATTTGCATAATATCATCATTCATATGTATTTGCATGAATATTGTATATGAAGTGATAAAAATATTTAAAGTATCTACTATACACTAGAAAAGAATTTGATGTTGATGTGAAAAAAGCCTTCCTTTTGAGTGCATTTCAACCTTAAGAGCCCTTGCACTCGTACGGCTTTCGAGGTAAGATTCTCAGAGAAAGGTATTGTATTGCCGAATCCATACATATCTCTGTAGCCATTTTGAAACTCATCGTTTTTACTCCAGGTTTAGGGAGGCTGACATATTAACGACGGTATTCAACATTCAATGTTTATTCATCTCCTTGGCCAGCTACTAACTACTCTTTATCTAAGGAGTGGTTGTTTGCACCCGACCTTAAACAGTACCTCCCCTAATCCAAGCATTTTAGCATCTAACTTGGAACCAACTTAATATATAAATAACACTCCGTTTAAGGCGAATTTGGATGAGGAAATCTCATTCTGTAAACGACTCTCGTAAGCCTATGGTGGTACATCCGATCAGCTAGTATATTCGCTATAAATGCAATTATTGCCACCGGAACAACTTTTCTGTTGCGTTTGAGGCTAGCAAGAGGCCAAACCGTTGAGACCGTTGAAAAAGACAACGTGATCAGAAATCAGCTCCGTGACAAATCATATGAGTTGGTGGCACAATATTAAAATCTAGCTAAGTGAATTTAACATCAACGTGATCAAAGATAATTTCTCTGCAGCAACTGTTAAAAAATGTTGTCTCCACGGTGAAGCTTCCAAGCCACTAAGCATGGTTGGTCGCCGGAAGGAACGTAAAAAAGTGTGGCCAGTATACATAAATGTTGTTGAATCTTTGGCAACAGCATTAATCTTTGGCCTGATTCCGAAGGTTCAGCATTTTTTTTTTCATATTTCAAGCTCTCGATGCTGCAACATCTCTAAAAAGAAAGAACTAATTAAGTATTCCATTTCTATCCTGGAACAAAAATGCTTTGATATTTTTCGAGAGTCCTAATGAAATATGACTTAAGTTCGGTTTGAAGAGTTATATACCATAAAAGTTTTAAGTCCGTATCTTATATGATTATAGCGTTATTATATTCGGTCGATTTTCTCCTGGAAATTGATTTTTGAGGGCCATATATGTTATAGAACTATTGCTGGTTCTTTTTACTAAATCCCTGGGCCTCTTTTGCCCATCTTAAATATACCAAAATGCCAAATCTTCCTCGGTTTGACATTCTAATTAGAGTAAATAGACCTTGTAACCCCCATCATGTTAGCGTAGAGGGTTCAATTTTTCCTTATGCTGAAGCGTTACTTTTGGACCGATCGATTTAGTTCGGATTTTGAGTGCCAAGGTTTTTTTTTTTTGAAGGAACCTATTTGGTCTCTATTTTGATCTAAAAAATAAAACAAAAAATGACGATTAAAAAAAAAAAAAGTGAAATTATATCAAACATCTTGTATTTGCCCTTCTTTAAAAAAAAATGATTGGGCTTACAAAAGTCTCTTGTATGTCGATTCGAGTCTAATACACATTGGACACATTTGTTACTATGAACGGTCGCCATCTTCTATTTCAAAATTTAACCTTCTTAAAACTTAATTTTATCACTACGGTTAATATATGCAAATTACAATAAAAAATTATACATGATCTCTTACATATAATTATAATAACTAGAGAAAAAATACAAAATTGTCAACTGGGTTTATTTGGGCATAATGGTGCTCGATCAGCATCAACACTGAACTGAATTGAACTGAAGTGAAGTGAGTTACGAGTAAGCAGAGATCGTCTCTTGGTAATAGCGACGACCACACCCGCGCACTTCATTATTTTCATGTCGCCTGTGGTACGAGATACGACAAACGTATTTGAACGATACGGAGCGGCGCGAAATAGCATAGTGTGCACCCCCTTCCACCCTTCATATGCCTGACATCCTCCTCAAGCCCTTCTCCTTTTCAGCACACATACACACACACACATACATAGCAATAGTTTGCTAGACTATACGCTTGTCTTTCCGTCCGTTTGTCCAACTAACAGTTACAACAACAATAATAACAACAGTAACGATTTCGAGTTGCGCACATGCGCGCGCGCGACATTCGACTGCGCCTTCATATAGACTGACGACAATGACGACGGCGACGACTTTGAACGCTGCCTGATGATTCCTTGCAACATATAACGCTTGCAGCAGCAACAGCAGCAGCGGCTCGTATGCTGATGTTACCACAACATATTTTGTTGCTGTTAGTTTTTTGATCGTGCCTCATAGTACAATATTGTACATAGTTTTTGAGTCTACGATAGTTCGTTAAGAAATTTGTTTCTTTGGTGGTTGGCTCGAGGAGCGAGCCAGCCAGTCAACCAGCCAGCCAGCCATACTTGACAATACAATATAGATACGTAGAGCAACAACAACAATTACTAACAACAACAAAAAAATTTAAGAAAAAAAAGTGGTTTTCTAACCCAATGATGCTGTTATTGCTATTGCTGCTGCTGATTTTGTCGATGCTCTAGCTGCTCTTAGCCGCTGTTAGTG